>BTPG01000001.1:161293416-161295916 GCA_036245525.1 Semisulcospira habei | reverse complement strand
AATCAAAAGGGCCCCATGCTCCATGGGCGTCAACAACAACACTGTTCGATTTAGAAAAGTTAGTTAAAACTCCTACTAGAACCACATCTACGTCTTCAACCGTGATTAATCTCTTTTACTAACAAATGATGACAAAATATCAAATGTACTTGTTCCCTTCTTAGCGGTCAGCGAGCATAATCCAGTATGTTGCACAGTCTCCATAAAACTAGACAAAGAAAACAAAAAGCAACATAAAACAATAAAATATCGTTCTTTTAAATAAATGTAATAACGGCGACTTTCTGCGGGATCTGAGCAATACTTTTAGTGACGTGTATAACCTCACCTTTCCTGACAGTGCCCTGTCGTGCTGGATGGATCTGTTCCTTGGGGTCCTAAATAAGCATGCACCCATACGAGAAAAACGAGTTAAGCACTCCACCCTGCCGCCCTGGTTAACAGTAGCTATCAAACAGGCCACCGCATTTAGAGATAAACTTAAGAAAGAAGAAAGGGTTGATGAATATGAGAAACAACAAAATCGTGTCAAATACCTAGTGAGAGCGTAAAAATAAACTGTTCTTATAGGAAACGATTAGGGACAAAAAAAGATACAGCATCGGTTTGGAAAGCCCTGAACGTTATAAGGAAGGGTAAATCAGTCCCTGAAATTCCATCCCATTTGTCAACTGATATATTAAATAAAAACTTCCTGTCCACAGCTGACACACTTGCGCAGTCAGCTGCCAGCAGTAGTGCAGAGTACCAAGTTCCTAGTGCACTGGAAAAATACTGTGAGGCAAAAAATATACTGCAAACATTCATCATTCCTGATATTACCGTCGCTGAAGTCGGCAAATATATTTCTAGCATGCCGAACAAAACGTCCACCGGGATGGATGGTATCGACAAAAAAATTCTGAAAATGTCACTATCAAATACGGTAGAGGCACTCACTTATATCTTTAAACTCTGTATTAAACACAGCACGTTTCCAATTATTTTCAAAGAGGCTAAGGTAATTCCGTTCCCTAAACAAAAGATCTTGAAGATGTCAATAACTACCGTATTATCTCACTTTTGTAAGCCCTGTCAAAGCCCCTTGAAAAACACGCACAAAACACCTCCTCGATTTTATAGAAAAAGGCAATTTAATTAATATTTATCAGTCAGGCTTTAGGCCGAAACACTCATGTCAGTCAACACTGACACGCATTGTAGATAGCTGGCTGGAATCAATAAATATAAACCTGATGTCTGGAGCTGGGTTTTTTTTAGAACTAAAAAAAAGCATTTGATCTTGTCGACCATGACATTCTCTTAAAGGAGCTAGCAGCATACCATATACGCGAAATCGCCATAACATTCTTTAAGTCTAAAAAAGACAGAAAATAGAAGGTATATACCCATGGAACATACTCTATACGAGGACAAGTTACTACGGTGTCCCTCAGGGGTCGATCTTGGGACCTCTTCTATTTATAATATTCATTAATGATTTGCCTTTGCATATTACTAACGCTGATGTCAACTGCAACCTGTTTGCTGACGATGCGAGCCTCCATGTTTCTGTTTTTTTGTAAAAAAAAATGATATTAACCTTAGCTTACATGAACAGGTTAAACGTTTTGTATATATAAAAGAGCTGTCAAAATGATAGATACGTGGCCCATTCCTACCAAAGACAAATTCAACCAACTCAACCTCCACCTCGCCGACAACAACCTCCTCAGTCCCTTCCAGTCTGCCTATCGCAAACATCACAGCACTGAAACTGCCCTTCTACATATCCTAAACGACCTGCTTCTCTCCACTGACTCGGGCAACATCTCCCTTCTTACGCTACTCGATCTCTCTGCCGCCTTCGACACCATAGACCACTCTATCCTCCTCCACCGCCTCCACCACTCCTTTGGCATCACTGACTCTGCTCACTCCTGGTTTCTCTCCTACCTCTCCGACAGACAGAAGTCCGTCACCATCGACGGCGTCTCCTCCAACCCAGTCAGGCTCTCCTGCGGCGTTCCTCAGGGGTCCGTCCTGGGCCCGGTCCTTTTTACACTCTACATCTCCCCACTGTCCAACATCATCCAGTCTCACCACATACACCACCACCTCTACGCTGACGACTCACAACTACTAGACAAAGACAAACTCGACAACACTCAGACACTACTGACTCGCACGGCTGACTGCTATGAGGACGTGAAAAACTGGATGACAGCAAACAAGCTCAAACTGAACGACGACAAAACGGAAGCCATGCTGGTAGGCACTCGCCAGAAACTTTCCCAGCTCTCTCCCTCTCTCCACCTTCAACTCGACAGCACCCCCATCTCCCTCTCTGACTCGGTCAAGAACCTTGGCGTTATCCTCGATTCCTCTCATTCCATGACCAGCTTCGTCTCCGCCACGGCCCAGGCATGTTATTTCCACCTCCGCCGCATCAGTCAGATCAGAAAATACCTCACTACCGAAGCTGCCACCAAACTCGCTGTCTCTCTCATCTTATCTCGCA
>BTPG01000001.1:161093416-161288416 GCA_036245525.1 Semisulcospira habei | reverse complement strand
ACGTTGACACTTTATTCCTTATTCCCTTTGTTTATATTTTTTTTGTATTGTGTTGCACTTCAATTGTGAGAATTAGAATTCAACATGATCCATAATGCTCAGACACACGGAAGCCTTCAAACTGGCCACTTGAACATCTACCATTTGTTTAACAAAGTGGCCGATTTGAATGTTTTTCTAAACTTGTCTGAACCATTCCACCTGTTTGGTCTTAGTGAGACGCGACTTAACTCTGACATAAGCGATGAAGCCGTTCACATACCTAACTTTAGCATCACTCGACCTGACCCTTTGGTATTTGGTCAGACTGGGCTTGCCGTGTACATCCATAACTCAATCCAACATTTAGTAAAAAGGCGTGAGGACATAGAAACTCCGGAAGTTGAGTGTATTTGGTAGGAATTTAGGGTTTCAAAAACTAAACCAGTCTTCATCAGCTTTTGTTATCGTAACCCATCAGCCAAGTTTGAATGGTACTACGATTTCTTGCATGCAGTAGAAAACGTTGGCTTACCTAACTGACGCGTTGCTACTAGGCGACTTTAACATAGATATGTTGAAGCCCCATACCGCGTGGGATTGCATTACCACACAAACCGGCTTAGAACAATTAGTTTCGGCCCCTACTAGGATCACAAAAACAAACGCAACACTCATTGATCACATTTACACCAATCGTCCCCTTAGTGTGTTCAATGTTAGTGTTTCTGGCCTCAGTATCAGTGATCACTTTCCTACTGTGTGTTCCTGGTCAACAAAACTGCCAGTGCTTCGTAAGAACGGGCACACAATTATAACGTACCGCTCATTTAAACAATTTAATCAGTCTGCTTTTCTAGCAGACCTTGACTCAAACACCATTTAATTTAATGTCGTTAATAACGAAACTGACCATGAAAAGGTTCTGACTGTTTGGTATGGACTCTTTACAAGAGTACTTAACAAACACGCCCCTTAACGGCAGAAGCGGGTAAAAAACCACCCGTTACCGCCTTGGCTAACGCAAGGAATAATTGAAGCTATAAAATTGAGAAATGACTTAAGAAGACACAAGCTATTTAACGAATACAAAAAAAAACAAAAACAACAACAGCGTAACCGTGTCAAGTCTATGGTAAGCATGGCTCAAAAGTCTCTCTTTGAACGAATGAATAAAGAAGACGGTAACGCGTCTTACACATGCCCGGAGGCCCTGCTTAACTTCTGTAAGCAGAAGACTATGGACAAAACCCCCTTTTCTATACCGCCTCTAGCTGTGTATGAAGTAGAAAAACTGATCGGTTCATTGAAAAACAAAAAAATTATCGGGACCTGACGAGATCAGTCCTAAAATCCTGAAACTGTCCCTTCCCTATACAGTAGAATCGTTAACGTATATTTATAACTTATGCATCCAACAAAATATATTTCCATCAGAACTGAAGCAAGCCAAAGTTATCCCTTTGCCTAAATCAAAAGATCTCTCTGATGTTAGATGATCATAAAAGGAGCAATAATTTTGTAGCTTACCGAAAACAAAGAAATCTTATAAAATATTTAGTTAGATATTCTCAGAGGTCTCACTTTCACAATCTCATGAACGGCAAAAAAGATATCGTTTCTGTTTGGCGTGCAATAAACGCCCATACGAGGTCCAGAAATACCACACAGTGCACTAAAATGTCAGCTGATACGTTTAATCAGCATTTTCTCTCTACCGCCACTACACTGTTACAGAATCTTATGTCGCCCGGTCAACCGTCTGATGTTTCAGAAAGCTACAAAGGTTTTGTGATGAAAGATTAAAACCTAACACGTCTTGCAACATTCCGCTCTTAACAGTTTATGAAGCGGGAAAATCCATTTCTTCATTAAAAAGTAAACGTAATCTGGCCATGATGGAAATAGCAGCACTGTTCTTAAAATGACTCTTCCATACGTCGTCGAGTCCCTAACATACATCTACAACCTTTGCATACAACATGGACAATTTTCGTCTAGTCTGAAAACGGCAAAGGTAATACCGCTACCTAAAACAAAAGATTTAAATGACCCCAACTATGTTGACAACTCTGTCAAAACCGACTGAAAGACATATCCACACACATTTACAACATTTCTTAGATAAATACGAACTCGTTCATCCACTACAGTCTGGTTTTCGTAGGAGACATTCTTATCACACAGCTTTGGTTCACCTGGTTGACAGATGGTTAACTGCTGTGAATAATGGGCAAATGACTGGAGCGGTATTTTTTTACCTTTCTAAAGCTTTTGATCTTTCTAAAGCTTTAGATTGCTGCAATGATAATTTTTCATGATATGCTTTTGCAGCGTTTGTTAATGTCTTATATTGTTGTTTCATGACGATCCGAAAGGCAAATTTCTGTCGTGCCTGGACTCGAACAGACAATAAAGTTGTATTGTATTGTATTGTATTGTATCTTGTCAACCACGAGTTTGTAATTAAAAAGCTTGCTGACTATCAGCTGAGTAATGGCACCTTTGCCTTCATTACATCATATCTAAATGGGCGCACACAGTACGTCTGTGTGAATGGTAAAAACTCACGTGAGGGGGTGATAGAGCACGGAGTACCACAAGGATCCGTCCTCGGTCCATTATTATTTTCAGTTTTATAAACGATCTTCCCTTACATATATCCGACCCCCGTTAATCTGTAGTCTCTTTCCTGATAATGGAACTCTTGACGTGTCATCGTCGGATGCATCCTGTATAACCCAGTCCCTACAAAGCGGCCTGAATTATGTTTCCACATGGTGTCAAAACAATTATATGATTCCGAATCCTACTAAGACCAACTGTATGTTAATTACTACTAGACAAAAGCATTAGCTGAACCCGCCTCCCCTACAGCTCTATTTGAATGGGCAGTCTGTTGAGCAAGTCAAGGAACAGCGTGTGTTTGGAATCATCATTGATGACAAACTGTGCTGGCAAAACCATATTACCGAAGTGTGTAAAACAATATAAAAAACTTATTCTTACTGTCAAAATTAAGAATTTTTACTAACGAACTAACAAGGAAACTTTTTAATGTGCCCATATTCAGCCACATTTGGATTATGCCTCCTTAGTTTGGGATGGGAGCAGTGATGCTAATCTCAAAAGGATGAATTCGCTTCACAGGCGGGCAATCAAATTAATCGTTGACAAACCCATGCAAGTCATTAGTACTGATTACAAGTTCAAGCTGCTGGATATCCTACCACTTGACAAGCAGTTCATTTATAATAAGTTGGTACTCATGCGCAAAATCACCCTCTCAGACTCACCAGCCTATCTCTCTAAATTGTTCGCACTTGCCCACAGAGCTAGTCGAACATCAGGGAACAATCTGGTAGTACCAAGGCACCGCTTAGATATTTACAAGACGTCTCTCTCCTACGCTGTGCAAACTTATGGAACACAGTTCCTGCAGACATTAAAGCAGCAACTTCTTTACGAACTTTCAAGAACCAACTGCATAAATTTATTAAGAACAAGTGAAAACATATTGTTCATATTTTTTTTCACATACCGTCATTGACTGCAGAAACATTTCCTTATTCATATTCATGTATCATAATACTTTATACTTGCTGAGGTGTTCTTTGTCACTTCTTTTGCAGCATAACATCATAATTTTTGTAATGTTTAATGTTCGATGTTTCGCTTGGTGTCAGTGTGTGTGTGTGTGTATGTGTGTGTGTGTGTGTGTGTGTGTGTGTGTGTGTGTGTGTGTGTGTGTGTGTGTGTGTGTGTGTGTGTGTGTGTGTGTGTGTGTGTGTGTGTGTGTGTGTGTGTGTGTGGTGTAATGTGAGCATTGATTATTTGAAATGGAATTATTGTTGCCTGTACTTTTCACTATTATTTATACTTTATATATACAATTATGTGTATGTGTGTTTACGTGCATCATATAGCTTAGCAAGGACATGATTGAAAAAAGGTCATTGAAGGTACCTAATCATTTATCCTTGAAAAATAAAGTTTAATTTCAATTCAAAGTTTCATCCCATTTTATATCTCTCTCTCTCTCTCTCTCTCTCTCTCTCTCTCTCTCTCTCTCTCTCTCTCTCTCTCTCTCTCTCTCTCTCTCTCTCTCTCTCTCTCTCTCTCTCTCTCTCTCTCTCTCTCTCTCTCTCTCGTCGAGAGTGAAGCGAGCGCATTGATGACACCAATCCCCCAACAATGCCAGGCCCCACCACCCGATCTAAATCCTTTTCCCCACTTGAACCCATAGAGGAGATCACAGATACAAATGACCCCATCCAGAAGCACTTTATAACGGACTCCACCAAAGTGTTCGCGTGGAGACTAGCTCTACATGAACGCTACCTCGCGCATCCAGCCCCTGGAGTATCAGCATCTTGGGAAGACCGAAACAAGAACAAGAAACCCATTGACTCCTCCATCCAACCCCCCTATCATGACGCCCTGAACAACACATTGATTCAACTAAATGATGGAACCCCCGATGGAGATGTAACCATCACTATCTACTATACGTCCTATCTGATAAGAGTGCAGGGAACAAACTGCAAGCAGTGGATAGATGAAGAATTTCTAGTTGTTCAAGAAATAGTAGAGGACACTGTATCTAGTTCCAGTCTTCTGTCCCTCTACCCACCCTCCCCTCAGACACCGTCATCACCCCAATTCTTTGAAAATGAATTAGCATCTGCCATCGCCCAACCTCCAACCACCCTGCACCACGGAGGTATCCCACCCCAATATCCGCAATCTCAAACCACCAACACCTTCCAGCCTGACGCTTTCCCCCTCACCCTGACGCTTGCATCATCTAACCCCTTCCCCCTGCCTACGTCTGGCCCCTCGTCTGACGTCACTAACGACAGCAATCCGCCCATAGCCACGCCCAGTCCACCCGACGGCGAGAGCTCTGATCCTGTCCAGGTCCTGTCCAGCACTAATCCCTCTTCAGCTGGAATGACTGACGGATCCACAGGTGGTGAAATTAGCGACTGTGAACAAGTGGGCCTCGCGTCCGCTGATAGGATTAACGTCGTAGCATCGCCCTCTGGCCTTTCACTTTGCCCAGCCAATGTTGCATCACCCCTATCCCTATCCCTTTTGCAACAACAGCTATCGGATGCCACGGCCTGTATCCGAGATCTGAAGACAGAGCTGCAGACTGTTACATCTGAATTAGCCACTGTCAAGCAGCAGTACGCAGCCCTTATTACCCGCCAGGATAGGTTTCACAGCGACCTAAAGGACAGTGCAGCAAAATTCAAACATGATGTCCAAGCTACTGAACTGTGTCTACAAGAGCACGAAATCTCAACAGCCAGTGCTGTTGAGAAACTGAATCATGAACACAAAGCCTTGACCACGCAAGTGACAAAACTTGCACTTAGCAAGGAGACGCAGGGTGCTGAGAAAGCAGGTGGAGTCATTATCAACATCACTCCACTCTAAAATCTCACTATCTGTCCAACACTGCCCTGAGGCAAAGAACCACCCACCACAATCCCCTTCCATACCCCGCTCTGGTACCAGCGACCTCGGCAGTGTGCAACACTCACCTGCTAAAACAGTGCTAAAACAACCAAGGCCCACAACAGCCAGCGTGACCCTTGGTTCAGCCGTAACTGTCACGACGCAAAATCGCTTTGCAGCCCTCTCCGACGACCACAGTGACCAAAGTACCGATGGATTAACACCGTCCCAGGCCGCCGAGCAGACAGTCTTAAAAACGTCCTATACACCGCCACCAAAGACTTCATACGACCATCTATGTGCCATGACACCAGTCAAACGTCCTTCTGCTTGATGACTCTATTATGAAGCGAGTGAGCGAGCGGAAGATGTCGTCCAAAGACTGTGTCGTACAAAACCTGGCGGTCTCTGGCCTCAGTGTTGAGGCTTTGAGCAAATGGCTCGCCACCCTCTCACCTTCTCAACACGTACGCCACGTTGTGTTTCATCATCATCATCATCATCAGTCCCTTGCCCGAACTGGGCGTTGGGGGGACTGAAAGGCAGCAGCAACAGACAGTGCTCTCCACTGAGTTCTATTTTGGGCGGTGGCAAGCAAGTCTGGCATCTCGAGTTCGGTCCATTCTTTTATGTTTGCGACCCAACTCTTTCTCTGATGACCTCGCCGACGACTTCCTTCGAGAGTGCCTTGGAGGATAGTCTTGGACAAGGTGTTGTGTCGGGTCACGTGGCCAAACCATGCAAGCTTGCGCCGTTTCACGGTTGCCAGAAGGGGTTCATGTGGGCCCACCAGGGAAGTGACGATGCTCCGTACATATTCGTTGGTCTTGTGCTCGCGGTACGAGATGCGGAGCAACTTCCTCAGGCACTTGTTCTCAAAGGCCTGGATTTTCTTTTCTGAGTCTGCAAGCAGTGTCCAAGTTGTGTTTCACGTCGGGATTAACAGCTGTAGGGACACTCAGGGCCGTCACGTTACTACTAACGCGTGGCTACAACTAATCCGCCTGGTGTCCGCCGCTTTTCCGCTCGCTACATTACAGGCCTCTTCCATCGTCCCTCCTTTTAGCAGTCACCACGCCCTATCACGACCTGCGCGCATGTCAAACGCCAACCTGAAACAGGCCTGTCAACAAACGCGTGTACAGTTTGTTGACCACACTTCCAGCTTCCTGACCAAGAACGGCTCCCCCAAGCAGGTCATGTATAATAATAATAATAATATAGACGCGCTAACACAATGACCCACCCGAGTGACGAGGGCATTAAGCTGATTGCTGATCCGTTACGGTGACCCTCCCCACGCCCCCTACCACCAGCTGAGAAATGCCGGGGAGCCGAAACGGTTCACGTGGCGATAGAAGACGGTTCAGCAACCCGTCTTTGATGTCTGCCGCCTTGAGCCAGCAGCGGCCGCCCGTCACTCGCCACACGCCCACCAATCAGCCCAACCAGCCACCACCCGAGAGCGTGTCAGGTTCACAGCCCGGCGGCGTACAGCAGGGCCGTATCTACGCGACTCCCCGGTTCCAGACCACCGACTTCCCGCCGCTGCAGCCGTCAGGGACAGGACCCATTGTCCCACCAGCGGCGGAATCACCTACGAACGCCTGGGGCGCGAAGCAAGCGGCTGGAGCCATGTTTTTGGACCAACCACAAATGCAAGCACTAAAGCTGCTCGCGCAGTTTTTACAATCACTGTGAAGTCGTAATCGGCGTCCCACAATCCCTGTCACATTCAGTTCCCACTGAACGAATCTTCTGCAGTTCTTGTAACTTGTGAACTACATACAAATGGCGGACGAAGGGTGATCCATGACAGCGTGGGTGTTGCGCCTTGTCAGCTATGCACCTTTGCATGGCTCGCCAGGTGCGGCACCTTTGTCGGCTTGGTCATCTATCCGTCCGCACATTGAACTGAACATGACAGGGGTCGTGCATACACGGACGCATGAGTCAGTGCGGGTGTGTGTGTGCGTGTTTGTGTGCGGTGTGTGTTTGTGTGTGTGTGTGTGTGTGTGTGTGTGTGTGTGTGTGTGTGTGTGTGTGTGTGTGTGTGTGTGTGTGTGTGTGTGTGTGTGAGCCTAGGTGTCATCAATCAGACTCGTCTTGAAACACTGACTTTTTTTTTAGTTTGTTCTCTTTGCTGATCTGACGTTGAGCCACAAGAGTGGCCGCGTACCCAGGTAACTCTACACTCACCTACACACGAGAAGAGACATGTTTACAGCACAGCAATAAATTTATTTCTGTGCTGTTCTTACTCGTTAAGGGTTTAAACTGATTGAACTTGTACTGCAGATATCTTATGTTGATCTGCTCGTGACTTAAACAGATGATATTAATCATTTCATCTCTGCATGTTTGGTTAAATACCATCATAGCAGTGCACGTGTGAGACGTGTGTTTACGGGACCTCGTATCTTATAATCGACTCGAACTCCTTACTACACGCAGCGCACTTTTGTCTTGTGTCGACTTACTTTCTATTGCTCATGTGACTGTCTATATAGACTATAGATTTTACGGGAAAAGTCAACTTACTTTTATTATTATTATTATTATTATTATTATTATTATTATTATTATTTTAATATTTTTCTTTCTTCCCGTTAAAGCGTATCTGAGCAAGTCAGATCAGTGAATATTGGTGAGTGCTCGTTACATTTTTCCAGCCTCACAAATATTCTCTTATTTGTCTTAGATAACGTAAACGCTTTGTCTAAATAACGTACTCCCCCTCTTCCCCTTTTCCCCTCTTTTTTCTGTTTAAATTTCGCTTTTTCCGTGAAGTTTGCTGTTTGTTTGCCTTACATTTGTTACTTTTATTGCTCGCATACTACTTTTAGTTCCTGTACTCTACTTCCCCTTAGTTCCATTACTTATTTTTAACGCCAAAATTACCATACAAGATAATGTGCAGATAAGGCCAAAAATTTCGAATCGGACATTTAAATGTATATCACCTGGCGAACAAAGTGCCGGACGTTTGCGTTTATGTTAATTCACCTAGTTACTTTCATCTCTTTGGTATAACCGAGACACGCCTTGCCTCCAACATCAGTGATGAGGCCATCGCCATTCCAAATTACTCCATTGTTAGGAGAGATCCGTCAGTCCAGGGTGAGACAGGTGTAGCGGTCTACATCCACAACTCAGTTAAACACATAACCCGCAGGCGCCGAGACTTAGAAACTAGCAGTGTGGAATGTATTTGGATAGAGATTAGGCAATCTAAATCCCCTCCTTTACTTGTTGGGTTTCTTTACAGAAATCCTGCGGCCAATTTTGAGTGGTATGACAACTTTGTACACTTGATTGATAAAACAGATATTCATAAAAGCGAACTTCTCCTTATAGGGGATTTTAACATTGACACTCTTAAACCTCATCCATCATGGGAGTGTACCACTACCTTAGTCGGCCTTCAACACATGGTAACATCGCCCACTAGAGTTACGCCATCATCAGCCACTGTTATAGACCATATTTATACAAATAAACCGCTGGCAATTAGCAACGTTCACGTTGGTAGTCTTAGCGTAAGTGACCACTATCCTGTAAGCTGCACGTGGCTGTCCAAGCTTCCAAAACTAAAAAAAGCAAGGACATACGTGCATAACATACAGATCATTTAAAAAGTTCAATGAAAATACCTTTCTGTCTGATCTAGCTTCTGCAGAAGTGTACAATGAAACCGACCCAAATAAAGCACTAGTCACATCTTTCTCAGAGTGCTAGATAAACACGCGCCCTTGAGACAACAAAGAGTTAAATACGCCACTTTACCACCCTGGCTGACTGCGGATCTTATCGAGGCCATGGAGCACAGGGACGAGCTGAGAAGAGAGAAGCGCTTCACCGATTATAAGAAAGAACGTAATCGAATAAAATCCATGGTTCTGAAGGCAAAGAAATTACTTTTCGATAAAGTTATTCACGAAAGTAAAGACTGTGCCACAATATGGCGTGCGATAAATTTAGTTACTAGAGGCACGAATAAAAGCACAACTCCTTTACCGCCGCATCTCACAGCAAACAGCTTCAACAGCCACTTCGTCTCCGTAGCAGAATCATTAATCCCGCCGGGAACTGAGTCGCATGACTATGTATGCCCGGACAATTTAGTCGATTTCTGCAAGCAGAGAACTTCCGGCACAAAACCTTTCATCATACCCACTATAGCGGTCCATGAAGTTGGTAAATTAATTACATCCTTGGAAAATAAAAAATCATCAGGACTGGATGAGATTAGTGCAAAAATACTCAAGATATCCCTCCCATACATTGTAGAGAGTATCACTTATATCTACAACCTCTGTATTAATTTTATTTGTTTTCCAGACGCATTTAAATTAGTTATTTGGGTTTAACGCCGAGCAGGCGACTAAGGCCATCTCACGGCGGTCGCATTTAAAGACGCGAAAGTAATACCTCTACCTAAATCTAAAGATCTTAGTGAAATTAATAATTTTAGGCCCATATCACTTCTACCTGTTCTGTCCAAGCCCTTAGAACGGCATATTCACAAGCATCTATCTATATACCTGGAAAGCCGAAAATTAATCTATTCATTGCAGTCGGGCTTCAGATCAGAACACTTATGTCACACTGCGCTGATACGGATGATAGACACCTGGTTATCTTCCATCAACGACTCAAAACTTACAGGAGTCATGTTTCTAGATTTTCGTAAAGCCTTTGATCTAGTAAACCACGAAATACTGATCAAGAAAGTATCCATGTACACCAACAACTCGGCGTCGTTTCTCAAATCCTACTTCGAAGGTAGAAAACAAAAGGTATTACTAAATGGCTCATACTCGAATCAAGGTTTAGTGAAGCATGGCGTACCACAGGGCTCTATTATTGGTCCCCTTCTATTCTGCTTGTTCATAAATGATCTTCCTCTTGCGATAAAAAATGAAAGCGTTACATGTGATATGTTTGCAGATGATGCTGCTGTACACACGCCAAACATCAAACATCAATTCACGACTGCAAAACACACTGCAAGATATTGATGAATGGTGCAGTCATAATATTATGATTTTAAACCCGGTAAAAACGGAGAGCATGGTAATCAGCACCCGCCAAAAACACCAGCTTGGCTCTCTCTCACTCAGTCTGTCCCTCCAAGGCAAAACCATCAGCCAAGTTACTAACCACCGCCTGCTAGGAGTCACGGTGGACAACCAGCTTAGGTGGCAGCTACACATCAGTAACGTTTGTAAAATTGTCTCCAGAAATCTGTACATCTTAGCAAAACTTAAACACATTACTGATATGGAGACACGTCAACTGTTCTTCAATGCCCATATTAGATCGCATATAGACTATGCTTCTACTGTGTGGGATGGTTCGAGAGATGTCAATTTGAAAAGATTGAACTCTCTACATCGGAGAGCTGCCAAACTAATACTCCCTGATCCCAGCTTAACTACTGACCAAAAATTGGCAGCCTTAAAAATTCTGCCCCTGAAAGATCATCTAATTTACAATAAGGGAATGGTTATGTTCAAGGCATTAAACGATAAGCTACCCCGATATATCACATCGCTATTTACCGTCCAGTCATCAACATACTCCAGATCAAGAAAATCCCTTATTGTGCCGCGACCTAGAATTGATCTCTATAAAACGAGTTTGACGTTCTCTGGCTCTAGTCTTTGGAATGCCTTGCCTAGAAACGTCACGACATCAGCTACTTTCTCCTCGTTTAAAGTCAGCCTCATCAAGTACTTATTTTAGTCAGCAGCATCCCCGTGACTGTGCACATATTGAAAAATACTATTTCTCATTAGATCATTAATTGCGTGTATCACAGGTTTCGACTGATGACTCATATTTATTCGGTACAGCTTGTATGTAGCCAGCTACTCATATGACTGACTAGATTAAGCCGCGTAAGCGTGTGTGTGCACGTGTGTGCGTGTGCGTTGTGCGTGTGTGCGTGTGCGCACGTGTATATTAGAGATAGAGAGTGGCGTGCTCAAATGTGCATGCGTTATGTATGCGTATTAGGTTGTGTGTATTCTTATTATATTATTTTAATTAAACCTCACAACATGTCATTATGCCCGACCAGTAAAGTTGGTATGTCACTATGTCACTTCCTCCCTACATTTTTTTTTTTTAATTTATTTATTTATTTATTTATTTTTTTTCATTCTTGGCTTGTGTTGTGTCATGTAATTTTTTTTCCTTCTTAGTAGTAGAAAACAATTAGTACGATAGTAACTCTGTAATCAGTAGATTAGCAACGGCAAGTTCGAAAAATGGTTGTTACTACCAAAACTTTTACCGTTGTCAAATAAAGGATCATTGTCATTGTCATTGTCATTGTCTCTCTCTCTCTCTCTCTCTCTCTCTCTCTCTCTCTCTCTCTCTCTCTCTCTCTCTCTCTCTCTCTCTCTCTCTCTCTCTCTCGCTCCTCTCTCTCTCTCTCTCTCTCTCTCTCTCTCTCTCTCTCTCTCTCTCTCTCTCCCTCTCTCTCTCTCTCTCTCTCTCTCTCTCTCTCTCTCTCTCTCTCTCTCTCTCTCTCTCTCTCTCTCTCTCTCTCTCTAATGTGTTTCTTTGACCGAGTGATCATCAGCCATTGATTTGTGTGTTCCAGATAAACGACACATTAAACAATAAAACATCCAAAGTCTGCCCCACTTCTGTTAGTAATTGTTTGGAAGGACAGCACACATAATTATTGACTTGTAAAAGTGTCGCTCCTTGTTGAGCAGTTGCAGGGATCATGCAGTGTGACCACATGGGGGAGATAATACAAGATTTTCAGTTTCTGCCATGAGTTTCTCGCCTCTGACTCGCTCCGAGCTATATATAGAAAGCCAGAGGCACGAAAGTCTTGGCAGAAAATCTTTGATTCCCTCCCCTGTGGTGTTGCTGAAAAACTATATTATTTTCCGTGCCTGCCTTATTTAACCCCTTTAGCCCTGACGCACGCCAGCAGGAGATGGATCGGACATGATAAATGAAGGGTAGTGCCAGATTAGCTTGGCGCCATCAGGCGCCAAGCTAATCTGGCACTACCCTTCATTTATCATGGTCGATCCATCTCCTGCAACTGGCAAATAGTCGTGGAGGTGACACCTTCAACATTTTGGAAATGCGGCTGTGAGGGTAAGTGTGTTAACTCTCTAGAGACCCGTATGAGACTCAAAAAACTACCACACAGAAACCTAAACACGAATTTCCCGACTTTTGGAGTTGTCGTTTTCTGAAGACTACAATGCATGTTAAGGGTCAGATCGACCGCTGACGATAGTCCAAGGGCGGTGTCAGAACAGCTTGGCGCTTTCGGGTGCTAAGCTATTTTGACACCACCCTTGAAAGCAACCCGCTCCATCGCAGGTTTTGATCATGGTTGCTAAAAATATTTCGATTGCGAAGGGTGGATCAATGTTGTCTTCCGTCAGCTAATGCTTTCCTTCCCATCTTTTGACGATCCATGTGGGTAGGCACACATACCAGCGATTTTCTGCTCAGTGCCACTTGTGCGCAGTATAATAGAAGAACTCTCCTGGGTACAAAGGAGAAAAAGAGCAGAAAAGCCCATCATTTTACGACATTCAAACTTCATAATTTAACCCATTCAGCCCTGACGCACTACAGCAGGAGATGGGTCGACCATGATAATTCAAGGGCAGTGCCAGATTAGCTTGGCGCCTGTCGGCGCCAAGTTAATCTGGCACTGCCCTTGAATTATCATGGTCGATCCATCTCCTGCATCTGGTGCATAATTATTAGATGACGCCTTCAAAATTTGGGAAATACGGCCGTCGGGCTGAATGAGTTAAGTGTGCCCTTTTGTTGAGCAGTATCGTAAGACGTGCTTAGGACATTAATAAAGGAGATATTTCAAACTATTAACCATATTCTGCCTGGAGTAGATCGCTTTGAACTGCGATATTCGATCAGTCTTTTGCATGCTGTAGTATTTCAGCGTGTTGATGGGGTTAACGAAAGCCATGCTTTACAGGCCTCGACCAATCTTCGTACGCAAAAATGCACCCGTGCAGATCCAAACACTGTATCTTATTAGTGTTCATTATAGCAGGCCTTTGTAGGCGGATGACAGACAGCTAAACCAGGAAGTTGAGTGTATACCCGTTATCGCGCGCAGCCGGAGCGGATATCACGTGACATTATCATTACAATTTTATTCTTCCGGTTCCGTGAGAATTATCACTCTCCAATTTTGGTGTTTTTCGACAACAAGATGCATGACAGGTGGAGTGAAATATAGGCTGATTGTTGCTTTGTGCCTCGTAACAGAGGCTGATTTGTGCTTTGTGTATCCCCTGTATCAGTATGACGCGTGACTCCGGAGGCTGGCAGACAACAGTGAAGCGAGGGGGCAGCTCATATGTAGTGCAATAGCGTATTGCAGAAACACCGAGCGTAAGAATCTTATACAAATTATTTGAAGCCTTGCTGCCGAGAAAACTGAGCACATAAAAGAGACATAGATCCTCAGGAGCCCCTGCAGTTGCGGGGGCTCATGAGGATCTATGTCTTTTGAAGATATGTATGTATATGCCTTTTTTCTGATACCACTTTATATTTATGTTCCTTTGACTTCTCGGTGTCTTCGACGTTGGTGAAATTTGCGATGATTTCAAAAATGCAATCTGGATGTAATACCAGTGAGGTGGTTGAGTTGTATTTCATTGGTCCTTCTACGTACCTTTTGTTGTTGTTTGTTGTTGTTGTTATTGCTGCTGCTGCTGAGTTGTTGATAGTTTTCATTAACGAGAGGCTAGCACAGTAATTTTCGGACATAGAAAATTGCCAAGGGACCAAATTTGTCTTGTCATTTGTAATAAGCGATGTAACTGACATAGAAAGAGTTATATCTATGGAAAAGTGTTGTTGTACGCGACTTTTGCCACATCCAACTTTGTTATAAGTGGAGTAGACTGTACATAAAAAATGAGATTTTAAAATTTTGTTAAATTTTAATCTAATTTATTTGTATTATTATTTTTATTTATTTATTTTATTTTACTTAATTTATTTATTTTATTTATTCATTATTATATATTTTTTATTTTTCATTTTTATTTTATGTGTTATTTTGTTTTATTTATTTATTTATTTATTTATTCATATTTTCATTTTTGGGATAAAGGGGGTGAGGGGGGAGGGGTCAACCTATTAGGCACCATAACTCATTCGAGACGTGCCGCATTCGGATACGCGGCTTCAAGCCGCGTATCCGAATGCAGCGCGTCTAGAATGATTCGGTTAACCCACAGGAAAGCACTTATGGTAAACCAACGACTGTTGCTAGTTCGCTTTGTGAAAGGACCGCTACTTCAACGTGTCAAAAGGAAAACAGAAAATACAGGTTGAAAACCCTTAAGTTAGAAACATGAAATACGACGTTGTTTCCATATCACCGAGAAGAAGGATCTTTGATCCGAACCGTCGTGTTTCATGTTTCTAACATAAAGGGTTTTCAACCTCTATTTTCTGTTTTCCTTTCGCATGAAACCCCTGCGGTAAAAGTTTTACTTCAACGTGTCGTCTGAAACGCATTTGAGCTGTCCACTTCTTTTCGCAACGAAGTATTTTTACGTTTGTACAGTTCACGAAATAGACCTGCATCGATCTCGCCAGTGTCTCTCTCAGTCTCAGAGTGATTTCCAGCCCATGTTTATTACTCGGTGCGTAACCAGACACCGTAACACGTATTTCTGCATCGACCGCGCCGTACTGAAGTGAAATGTTACAAACCAAACAGGTGAGGCGAGCGCTGGTAAAAACAGTATGCGTACAAAGGGCAATTACTCAGCGCTGAGTAATTTTCCTTAATAAGTTACAATAAGATTAAACGTTAAACGTTTAGGCTTTAACGTCTTCTCAGTGTCCACCACGAAGGTGATTTAAAAGACAAGGCACCGAAAAGGATCTGAACAAATTTTGACCCCAGCTGGATTCGAGCTCGAGACCGTTCGGACGAGAGTCAAACGCTCTAACCCTGGGCCATCCCATTCTCCGTGTACAATAAGGTGACTGCCAAGTGTGTGACGTGCAAAGAACTCATCTTACGGATGGGCAGCGTTCGCCTTGTCCCGTCAGTGAAGGGGTTAATAGACGCTGTTCTGAAATAAGAAAAAAGTCAAAATTGCACGCCTTCCGATGCAATCAGTGGATTAGAAGACCGGACAAACATACGATATCGACGGTTTGTCCGGGTTTTTTTTTCAATTTTTGCATCAGAAGACGGCGCAGTTGTTGTTGTTGTTTTTGGTGTTTTTTTTTTTACCTACTTCTGATTGCTGATGGAAATCGTCCATTGTTTGTCATGAAGTGATTAAAATCTGTCCGCACCAGTGAAACTTCGTACCTCTCATAACGTGTCAAGGCTCCGGGTTGCGTACGTAGATTAAACACGGCTGCGGTCCTTGTGTCCTATGAATGACCAGACCCCCAGGGAGTCTTTTGACGCCAGTTCCAGAAGTCTGCTGCATGGCTTTTAATTTGTGGAGCGTGGAATAATAAGGCGTCCCGCTTAAAGACTTCTGTTAAAGTTAGTCCGCTAAATTACCCCTATTGTGCTTGCAGGCACGTTGCTGTGAATATTTAACCCTATCAGTGCTGGTTTTCGCAGACTAAATTTCCGAAATCTTTCACTGTTTGATTCAAACGACCAAACCGTCCAAGGAAAGTGAACACAACGTTGTGTCGGCAAGAGACATAGATCCTTATGCGCCCCCGCGGTCGCGGGGGCGCATGAGGATCTATGCCTCTTGCAGTTGAATAAAATTCACATTTGCTCGGCAGTGAAGGAGTTAACAGCCGATTGAGTCTGTATGTAAAAAGCGCAATCTCCCTTAAAGAGATGGAATTGTTGGAGGGGAGAAGGCATTTTTTTTTTTCCCCATTTAAGAGGCATTTCAACATTCGTCTTTTAAAGTAAGACCTAGGTCATAAGTGCCTGCGGCTGCATGGGTACAATTTGTATAGACGCAGAAGACGTCCACCTTCACCTATTACTGCCGGGGGCAAGTCGAACGCTACTATACTCCGCTGCAAGAGACACAAACCCGCATGTGCCCCCGCAGTCGCGGGGGCACATGCGGGTTTATGTCTCTTGTTAGTCCTGTGTTCTTTATGCCTAGTTTTGATCCCATTTACACTTGCGTTTTTCACGCAAATGTGTAGTGGGTTCGTGTCCACTGGCAGTGATGGGGTTAAAAAGACATCTGAACATTCGTCTCTTAAATTGAGCAGACTCACTTAAAAGCGAAATTGAGTTTAAGTGCAAAAGCAGTGCGTATAGAGAGCTGCTACACGGGCATAGTTTAGTGGACGTAAAGAAAACATTCCCTTCAGAGGCCTGAGCTTTGGTCTGCTAAACGTATCACACGTAATGACCTAATTCTGTCTGAGCGCAAAGACGCAATTTCGTGTCTTAGGCTCAGCAAACACGCTTTCCTAGCAGGCAAGTGTGTGCAATCCAGCATCACAGATTCTCATTAGATGAGATGAGATGAGATGAGATGAGATGAGATCAGATCAGATCAGATGATGACGATGAATTGCTGATGAGATGAGGATAATGATGTTGAGGTGATGATGATGATGATGATGATGATGATGATGATGATGATTTTGATGATGAGATGAGATGATGATGATAATGATGATGACAATTTATTGTCATTTTATCTTAACCCATTTACCTCCCAACGTACTATAGGAGGGAATGGATCGACCATGATAATTCAAGGGTAGTGACAGATTAGCTTGGCGCCTTTAGGCGCCAAGCTAATCTGGCACTACCCTTGAAATATCATGGTTTATCCACCTCCTGCAACTGGTACATAGTCGCTCGATAACACCTCCACAATTTAGGAAATGCATCTATGGGGTTAAATGGGTCAATGTTGCTGGTATCTCTTTCACACTGCCTCAGAAATACGGGAACCCTAAAAGTTTGAAAACTGCTGTATTCTCCGTTTTGCTGTACATGCATGATTGGGGACAGTCAGTGGCTTGCATTTATGTAGCTCTCAAGAAGTGTACAACTTTGAAAATTTTTTTTTTTTTTTTTTTTTTTTTGGGGGGGGGGGAGGGGGGGGGGGGTATACTGCATTTTATATCAAGTTTGGTGTCAGAATCGCACGGACACATGGCGCAGTTCACGGTACTGGCGTCGTCGGATCAATATTAATACATTGTGTCTATAAGAAACATGGTCTTTCCTCATAATAGCATGTTCGCCACGTTGTAAACGCTGATAAATCCCAAATTACATAACTGTTTTTCTCTCCGAACAAAAGTTATAGGAGAGTGTATTTTTCATATTGTGTATCACTTTCGTTCCAAACGGAGAAATTCAAATGTGTTGAATATATCCTGGTGCAAAAGTTCCAGCTGATTTGGTTTGCTTATAACAGGAATCCTTCCCCACACACTATGTTTCATGGAACATTGATCCGAACTGGTAATCCTCCTGGCCGGATGTCTATTGTATCATTGACGATGCCTTTTGATGATCATGATGTGTGAGCCTCAAAATTGTAAGGCATGTATCTTTAAATCGATCACCACTTTTCATGCACAACCACAGATTTGCGTAAATAAATTACACTTCAGTTCGCATCATTCCGTTGTTCGGTTCAATCCGTAAAATATAGAGTATTACATCGGTATTTAGGTAATACTGAAAATCTCACTCGAGTGGTTTTAAAACTGTATCTGTCACGACACGCCTGACGGAGTCAGGGCGCCGTGGACAATATGAGTGCAGACACTCGAGAAAACCCACCCACTCTAAATAAATAACGCAACGCCAGTGATAAACAACAAACAAATCCTTTATTACCTACCCTTACTCTAACTCCCACCCCGACCCACTAACGCCCCACACACTCACACATACCCACACATGCACTCATAACGTATTAACACTTAAAAAAAAGATTAACGTATAAAAAATGACTAACAAGTGAAAATGACTAACAGGTGAATATGACTAACAGGTGAATATGACTAACAGGTGAATATGACTAACAGATGAATATGACTAACAGGTGATAATGACTAATATGGGAATATGACTAACAGGTGATAATGACTAATATGTGAATATGACTAACAGGTGATAATGACTAATATGGCCAACGGCTATACAAGGCGGGTAACTTTGTCTCTGTACAGTGTCCTCTGTCCCACACTAGACAGGGTGGCTCATAACGTACGAGTACTACCCCTGCACCACAGAGCACCGTAGCCGCGCTTGTGACCGACGCTCAGAACGTAGAATCAGCCTGCTGTAGCCCAACGTGCTTGTCCAACAGGACCGGCTAGCGAAGGCGTTCCGACTCCCGATGATGCGTCACCGTTGGTCGTGGATGATGAGATCGAAGAACGAAATCTTCGAAGCCAATGATCGAAGCCAGTGATCGAAGCCAGTGATCGAAGCCAGTGCACTGGAAAAGGGCGCATTGTCAGTCAAAGTGCCAACACAGTTAATTCCGGCCTATTTGACACGCACCTACTCACAAACCACGTGAGTTGTGTCTCGTCTCACCCTAATACCTGCCTTGGCCATATTAAATATACAATCATGGATATGAAAGCTTCCTATGTACATTCAACATTCACCAGGTCTGCACTATTCTATTACACTAGCATTAAGCTAGCACAACCATTTTTGTATAATAACATTGCCACTGCTAAAACCAACATTATCAAAATATCCCGATGTACATACAAAGATATGAAATAATCACCAGCAACCACCCAATGTGACAATCTTATTACATTACATCTAGGACTTAGGATACCCACTTTAATTCATTTTACAACATGGCCCTTTAAATATACTCACTCGGCGACAGCCGACATAAACTAAATCCGACACCCACCACATTACAACCCAACCTAAAAAACATGGTTAAAGACTCAATTAAAACATCACTAAAAAACTAGACGAACATACCCTTCCGCCCCTATGTACACATTCACACACCCGAGAGCACAGCAGCTAACTGAGGAAAATGGCATGAATAATTTACCTGTCACTGGCGAGTCCTCCGGCAGGACGAGACAAAACAAGACGAAGACGAACCGGAGGGGTCTTCTGCTGAGCAGCAGCTGTGGTCGCTAGTCTCTTGGACACCCACACCCAGGAACACTGGCCGTGGTCTTGCAGGGAGGGTAAAAGAACCCTCACACAGCTTGTCAAGGGCTCCAAACGAGGCCGCACCCTGACCCAGACTCTCACTTCGCTGGCTAACTCCGCTGACTGACGAATATCCTACTGCTACCTCGCAGGTTAACTTTGCTTCTGAACACTGTTCGGTTTAAAGCTACTTGGCTAAAGCGTGCAACCGCTGTACTCGCTCACTGTTAAGCTTGCTGCACGGGCTTTACGATTACGCTCACACTACATTTATTAACTTCCCTAAACTAAGGCTATGTACAGAATTCGGCGATCTACATTTATTAACAGAAAAACGACTTGGCGAAAAAAATAAAACAACATGTCACATCCGTTACGTGACATACCCCCCTCCCAGATCAAACACCCGGGTTTGATTACTATATGACTGTCCCAATACTGCTTCCACATTTACGGTTTCTACCACCCTGTGAGTCAGCAGGTACATTTACTTTACCGGCTATGCTTTCTACTCTAATGGAAAACGGCTGCAACTGCAAAGCCCACCTCATCAGTCGACTGTTTGTGGATTTAGCTTGTTGCAAGTACTGCAATGGTCTATGGTCCGTCTGTACGACGAATGTCCTACCATACAGATACTGACGGAATTTTTGAATTCCCCACACGATTGCAAGACACTCCTTTTCGATGGTGGAGTAGTTACGCTCTGCTTTGGATAGTTTCTTGCTCGCGCATGCAACAGGCTGTAAACCGTTACCATGGTCCTGACATAATACGGCCCCTACCCCCCTTCGGACGCATCTGTCTGCAACACGAAGAGACGATCGAAGTCTGGCAATGAGCACACAGGACCTGAACACAGTCGCGCCTTCAGCGTCTCAAATGCTGTCTCACATGCATCGTTCCAACCGATCTGTCCAGTCTTTCCTCCCTTGGTCAGGTCGGTTAGCGGGGCTGCTATGGCCGCGAAGTTAGGAACGAACCGGCGGTAATAATTTGCCAACCCAAGAAACGATCTGACTTGTTTCTTTGTTTGTGGTCGCGGCGCGTCTTTTATCCGCTGCATCTTGTCTCCCTCTGGTTTTATCTGACCGTTACCCACTGTGTGCCCCAGATATTCCAACTGCTTGAACCCCAAGTAACACTTAGTAGGTCTGGCCGCCAACTGGACCTCTCTTAACCTACCAAAGAGCTGGGCAATACACTGTAAGTGACGTTCTTTAGTGGAGGAAGCAATCATGACGTCGTCCATGAAATTGCTAACTTCCGTCAATCGCAAAGGTTCTAGTAACCTCCTCATCATTCGGGAAAAGATTGCCCCTGCCGTCTTTAACCCGAAAGGCATTACCTTCCACTGGAATTGTCCTGCCGGTGTGGTGAAAGCAGTTTTCGGTTTGTCGCTCTCTAACATGGGTACCTGCCAGTAGCCTTTAGCTAGGTCTAACTTACTCAAGTACTTAGCCTTGGACAGTAAGGAAAATAGGTACTCCACGTCAGGCATTGGCTCAGCATCGAACACGACCTTTTGATTCAGTTTCCTAAAATCTACACAAAACCTAACAGTGCCATCCTTCTTCTTCACCAAGACGATCGGTGAGTTGTATGGGGAATTGGCTCTCTCGATTACTCCCATCTCTAGCATAGCATCCACTTCGGCTTTGACTACCTCTAGCTGAGAATGAGGTAGAGGATATTGCTTCGTTCTCACCGGCACTTCATCAGTCAAGTGGATTTCACACGAGTCTAGTGTCGTCCTCAACGGATAATCTGTAAAAATATCCTTAAACTGGACAGTCAGAGCTTGTATACTAGAATGGATTTCTGGACAGTTAGGATCAAGATGGACGTCGGAGGGTCCTTCAGACACTACCAAAGGAATGGTGGGTACTTCCTTTACCACCATGAATGCCTCTCCCCCCTCATCTTCGTCCTCCTCATCTATCACTACTGTAGCTACTGACACTCGTTCTTGGAACTTTTTCAACAGATTTGCATGGTACAGTTTATTTTTACTGCCCACCCGTACCCTGTAGTCACACTCTCCGACTCTCTCTAGAACTTCGAACGGTCCCTGCCAAGCCATCTCCAGCTTGTTGTGTTTAACTGGAAGTAACAGCAAAACCTTGTCTCCTGCACTAAAACTGCGTGGTTTGGCTCTGCGGTCAAAGTGCTGTTTCTGCTTTTTCGAAGCTAGCTTCAAATTCTGTTGCGCTAACCTGCAAGTCTCTTCAATGCGATTCCGTGAATCTACCACGTACTGGCTTGCATCTCTCACCTCTTCTCCCATCTGCTCTTTCGTCCTGCAAAATTCTATCAGACTTTTCCCTGACGGAATTGCTCGGCCCTCTTCGGCCAACTTCCTAGCGCGAGCTAGAGTTTCGTCCTGGTTCTGCCACTCTATCAGTTGGGCAGGAGTCACATTGAGATCGGCCTGCTTAACGACTTTAAGCGCGCTCTCTCCTCCCTTTTCCCTCTGAATCTGAGCTCGAGTTTGGACTGCTGCTGCCATAGCACACTCACTGGCATCAATGGATACGGGACTCCGTTTCCCATCTGAAAAAGTCACCCAGTTCCCTAGGATTACGTCCGGTCCCATGCGCTCCATTACGATAAGCTCGATCGTCCCTCGCACGAATGGGGAATCGATTTCAACCCATGCAGTCGGATACTTATCGGACTTAGTATGGTCGACGGGATTGACGTGTATGAACCGACCTGTAAGATCCCTGGGTTCTATCCACTTGGCGGCGATCGCACTCATATCCGCGCCGGTATCACGCATGATACGAACTTCCTTTCCCTTGGCTAATCCCTTACTCCACGGGTCGTAGGGCCGGATCGTCCGCATCCCTACGGTCACGGGCTCTGTCATTACGGCTACTGTCTCAGGAGCAATGGTGACTTGGTTAACTGACGCCTTACTCTGACAGTTCCTTGCTAAGTGCCCTGGTTTATTACACTTGAAACACAGCCGTTCCCCAGTCCCCATGCCTGAACTAGCTGGTTCTGCCCTATGTTCTGCTTTGGTCTCAGGGGGTTTATTCGACCCTTTGTCCTTCTTGAACGGCGGACGAATCGGCCCCCCACCCAATGGACGCGAGACTGCCCGTTTGGTGTCGATATGGAGCTGCGCTAGCTCCGCGGCCTCTTCACCATTCCTAGGACGTTTTTCCCTAACGAACATTTCCAGGTCTGCATTCATAATAGCATAAAGTTGCTCAGACAGAAACATGTCTAGCACTTGTTCTACGTCCTCTATGTTCTTATGGGCTAAAGTGAACCAACGCTTGACTGAGGTCTTCAACCTAACGAACAACTGTGGAAACGTTTCGAGACTCTCCTTTTTGGCTTCGCGAAACTGGCGCCTGTAGTATTCAGCGTCACGCCTGAATCTTCTCAATAAGGTCTCCCTCACCACCTCAAAATCTTTCCCTTGCTCTACCGTCAGCCTAAGGTATGCATCACGGGCCTCCCCCTGCAATAGAGGTGCTAACCTTATCCCCCATACCTCTTTCGGCCACCCCTGGGTTTCGGCTACTCTCTCAAAGAGCTGAAGGTAAGATTCCACATCTTCCTTATCCTCTAACGGACGCATCTTGAGCGAGTAATGCTGACTAGACTCCGTAACTGACTTCTTTTCCGATGCTGCTAACTGTAATCTAAGCCGCGTCTCGGCCGCGACGAGCTCTTCTTTCCGTGCTTGTTCCGCGGCGGCTAGCTCCTCTCTCCGTGCTTGTTCCGCGGCAGCTAGCTTACGTTCGGTCAATGCTAAGTCATCCCGCCTAGCTTGCTCTGCGGCCTCACGGTCCATCTGGAGCCGTCTCTCGGCTGCCTCGCGGTCCATCTGACGCTGCTTCTCTACTGCCTCGCGGTCCATCTGGAGCTGCCTCTCTAACGCCCTACGCTCTAGGTCACGTTCCCGTTTTTCTTCCTCTCTCCTAACTTCGGACAGGATGAACTGGGTTAGAGCTCCCCCACTAAGTCCTAGGCCCTCTCCTATCACTTTATACTGCTCATATGGGTTTACCGTCACCCCTAACCCCTCTTTACTTTCCTGATCCCTACTGGGTGTCAGTCCTGCTGCAGTGAGAGTACGGGTAAGGGTACTCACCACCGTTTCCTTCCGAGAGGGAGTGGCCAAAGTGGCTCCTCTCTCTCCTGGACCCTCATCCCCTGCACCACCACCCTCGGACTCAGGGTCGTGCCCCGACGTGGCACGGGTGGCCCTGGTATCCCGTTTAGGGGGCATCCTGGTGTGGGTGTCACGGAGGCAGCGACGACAACTGCTCCCCAGCAGGACCCCTGACAAAGAAAAAACAAAACAAATAAATACACAGAATACAAACAACGAATATGACTAGACAGTGACAAGAGCCGAAGGGTCCTCACCACTCGGTACCTGAGTAATGAGAGGCAACCACTCATGCCACCCCTCGTTTATGCGCACTGCACTCTCTGGCCGTGGCCCCCTGGCGCAATACGCCCACACTCCCGCCAACCGCCCGCTAAATCTTACTCGTACCACAACACGAACACACGGTCACTGGCGCACAAAAAATACCCTAATCTACCTAACCTGTTACCTCCCCCTAATCCTTATCCCACCGCTGCCACCAAATATGTCACGACACGCCTGACGGAGTCAGGGCGCCGTGGACAATATGAGTGCAGACACTCGAGAAAACCCACCCACTCTAAATAAATAACGCAACGCCAGTGATAAACAAACAAATCCTTTATTACCTACCCTTACTCTAACTCCCACCCCGACCCACTAACGCCCCACACACTCACACATACCCACACATGCACTCATAACGTATTAACACTTAAAAAAAAGATTAACGTATAAAAAATGACTAACAAGTGAAAATGACTAACAGGTGAATATGACTAACAGGTGAATATGACTAACAGATGAATATGACTAACAGATGAATATGACTAACAGGTGATAATGACTAATATGGGAATATGACTAACAGGTGATAATGACTAATATGTGAATATGACTAACAGGTGATAATGACTAATATGGCCAACGGCTATACAAGGCGGGTAACTTTGTCTCTGTACAGTGTCCTCTGTCCCACACTAGACAGGGTGGCTCATAACGTACGAGTACTACCCCTGCACCACAGAGCACCGTAGCCGCGCTTGTGACCGACGCTCAGAACGTAGAATCAGCCTGCTGTAGCCCAACGTGCTTGTCCAACAGGACCGGCTAGCGAAGGCGTTCCGACTCCCGATGATGCGTCACCGTTGGTCGTGGATGATGAGATCGAAGAACGAAATCTTCGAAGCCAATGATCGAAGCCAGTGATCGAAGCCAGTGATCGAAGCCAGTGCACTGGAAAAGGGCGCATTGTCAGTCAAAGTGCCAACACAGTTAATTCTGGCCTATTTGACACGCACCTACTCACAAACCACGTGAGTTGTGTCTCGTCTCACCCTAATACCTGCCTTGGCCATATTAAATATACAATCATGGATATGAAAGCTTCCTATGTACATTCAACATTCACCAGGTCTGCACTATTCTATTACACTAGCATTAAGCTAGCACAACCATTTTTGTATAATAACATTGCCACTGCTAAAACCAACATTATCAAAATATCCCGATGTACATACAAAGATATGAAATAATCACCAGCAACCACCCAACGTGACAATCTTATTACATTACATCTAGGACTTAATACCAATATATATTTGAAAGGATACCCACTTTAATTCATTTTACAACATGGCCCTTTAAATATACTCACTCGGCGACAGCCGACATAAACTAAATCCGACACCCACCACATTACAACCCAACCTAAAAAACATGGTTAAAGACTCAATTAAAACATCACTAAAAAACTAGACGAACATACCCTTCCGCCCCTATGTACACATTCACACACCCGAGAGCACAGCAGCTAACTGAGGAAAATGGCATGAATAATTTACCTGTCACTGGTGAGTCCTCCGGCAGGACGAGACAAAACAAGACGAAGACGAACCGGAGGGGTCTTCTGCTGAGCAGCAGCTGTGGTCGCTAGTCTCTTGGACACCCACACCCAGGAACACTGGCCGTGGTCTTGCAGGGAGGGTAAAAGAACCCTCACACAGCTTGTCAAGGGCTCCAAACGAGGCCGCACCCTGACCCAGACTCTCACTTCGCTGGCTAACTCCGCTGACTGACGAATATCCTACTGCTACCTCGCAGGTTAACTTTGCTTCTGAACACTGTTCGGTTTAAAGCTACTTGGCTAAAGCGTGCAACCGCTGTACTCGCTCACTGTTAAGCTTGCTGCACGGGCTTTACGATTACGCTCACACTACATTTATTAACTTCCCTAAACTAAGGCTATGTACAGAATTCGGCGATCTACATTTATTAACAGAAAAACGACTTGGCGAAAAAAATAAAACAACATGTCACATCCGTTACGTGACAGTATCCTACAAGTGAAAGCGAGTAGGATAAGGTTTTAAGATGTAAGAATATATTTACGTCAGTTTCTTTGCCGTAATCCGATTTGGGTTGGTTTTCTGCACACGCCTAGCCACAACAAAGACGCCATCATGTGTTTGCAAATATAGTGTCGTAATTTATATTGTAATGTGGCGTCAATGTTTTGGATGCCAGACAAATGTTCTTTCGTGATGACGTCATAGCGCAATACATGACGCTGGAGTCCCAGTTGTCACTCAATTTTACATTAGTCGAATGGGTTTTGGTCGAGAAATTTAGGTCAGCCGTATTGATCCTTTCACGTCTATTTTGTTGCCCTCTGCTTGACTTCTCATGATTCAGAAAATAGACACCACTTGTTCTTAGTTCAAAACACGGCAGTGTGCCGTTCAATTATTCAAGAGCTTCGAATCGAATGCTCTTGAAAGGTCAAGTAAACCGCACCAGCAGCCCTTACACTAACTGACCCACATTAACACTTTTGCTGCCGGGGTCTGCGATGAATACCCGTCCGAAATGCAAGAGGTATAGATTCTCATGAGCCCCCGGGACACCAGCTTTTATGGCCGCCTGAACGTTTGCAGGCGTACACCTTAACCCGTTCGCAGCCAGCGCACGCAGACTGTGTTTCTGAAAACTTTGGTAATTTAGAGAGCTCCGCCGCGCACGTCACATGGATACAATGTGTTGTTAGCAAGAGGCATAGATCCTCATGAGCCTCCGCAACTTAACTGAGTTGAATTGTGTCCATGTTTTTCCGCAGTGATGGGGTTAGTTAAGGAACATGGCGACGTTTAAAAAATACATTAGTATCCTGTGTTCAGACCGTCGTCTCAGTCTGGCTGGCCAGACTATTATGCGCTCGCTGCCGTATGTTGGCACTAGCCGCCTGCTCGGTGTTTAACATGTATTGGACTCTTAGCGCAAGCACAAAGGTTAACTCATTCTAGACGTGCCGCCTCCGTATACGTGGCTTAATGAATGAGTTGAAATAACTGGAAGAAGTTGTGTTGAAGTTTCTGTTCGTTGTACATTCATTCTCGGCATGGATTTCAATCAGTTTCAAACTTTCGTTTGGCAATTGCTTGCATGCACTAAATTAAGTAAAAACAAGATGAGGATTTTATCGCAAAGTCTACCGTATTGTTTGGATCTCACATGCGTTTTTCTTTTAGGAACATTCAGAGCTGTTCATATTTTTACGTTTATCTCTGATCAACACACATGCCGGCGCACACAAATAAAGACGGACACACGGCGCTTCCCGCCATTAGTACGGTATGTGGGCTCGTGTAGCGACAGGAATTCTGAAGAATAATAGCACGAGCAGCAAAATATCCTCACTATAAGCTTGACGTCATGGCGTCACTAGTCTCACGACGCTGTGTACACAGTGACGCAGTTGATGTTTGACGTCACTCATCCGAAAGGCACGCTGTCTCTTCCAGGGCTGACGGTTTATTTCCACACAGCCTCTGCCAGGGCTGACTGTTTGATTCGAGTATATACTAGATCCAAAACTTGCAAAAACGAATTAATTATTATCAAAAAGTTGAAGCGGTACTGACGACGCTGAGTACCAACTCATCCAATATCTATTTCAAAGCTAGCTATCCAAAATTCCAAGTGACCAGAACTAAAATTACGGACTCAAATGTGGGTCAACCGACTTTCTATAAGTGGTCTTCCTAAATCAAACTGTCAGAGAGAGAGAGAGAGAGAGAGAGAGAGAGAGAGAGAGAGAGAGAGAGAGAGAGAGAGAGAGAGAGGGCCGAGAGAGAGAGAGAGAGAGAGAGAGAGAGAGAGACAGACAGACAGACAGACAGACAGACAGACAGACAGACAGACAGACAGACAGACAGACAGAGAGAGAGAGAGAGAGAGAGAGAGAGAGAGAGAGAGAGAGAGAGAGAGAGAGAGAGAAAATGTCCATACAATGGAGGAGCCATTACATAATTCATAATTCATAAATTCAGGTGATTACTAAAGCCATATGGCTATGTTTATTTCAACACACACACACACACACACACACACACACACACACACACACACACACACACACACACACACACACACATTTCCATTCGATCTAAGCCAGCAGATAATAAGCACTTTTGTCCTACATGTAAAATGCGGTATCCAAATCCAGGCCACAGCCGTCTACTACACAGACAAGGTCGGAGTAAGAACCACATTTTGCACGTCGAATCATACAAGCATGCTGCTACGGAGTTTAAATGCATGGAATACAAATCTTGCTAAATCGGCCATGGACTGCGGGTTACTAGTGTCTAGGATGCACAATTCTTTCTTTTTGAGTTCCATAAGGTCAAACTTACATAGGTATTTGACACGCAGTTCATCATATATGGGACAATAAAACATGAAGTGAATGTCATCTTCCACAGCCTTGGCACACAACGGACACATTTTAGCTAAAGCATTTGGAGTACTGTTGTATTGTTACTTTGCAATTCGGTTATGCCAAGTCTAAATTTGATGTATAGATTTCTGACATAGGTGGCTTAACCAGTTCAAAATAATTTTCTTGTACAAGTGTATTTTTAAAAGTACGATACACAGCAAAACGTTCACGCTCAGAAAGCTTTAATGACCAGTTTTGTTTGGAACATTCAACCATCCTTTGTTTAAACGTGTTTATAAACGCATTCATGTTTCCAACACCTTGTGAAATTCACACATGACCAGAACCATTTTGAAAAGCAAATTCTTTACCTTTGACACCCATGTTTCTTTCCCTGTATCATCTAAATCCTTAAGCATATGATAAGTCATACTTGCAGATCTATTAACAGGTAAAGCACAGAGTCGAAGCCAGTAGGAAAGACATCTTACTGACGTTAATACTGACAGGGGATATCGACCAAGTTTACCATAAACCATCTGGTTCGGTGTGCGGAATTTGACATTAAGAAAACGTTTACATGCAAATAAATGGACTCTTTCAATTTCGGCACACTCGTTTATACCCCACATTTCCGAGGCATACAACAAAATTGGGACAACCTGAGCATCAAACAGCTTGAAAGAAACATCCGGACTAGCGCAGTTAATTTTCTTCAACATACAGAAAATATCAATGACACAACATTCTTTTACTTAGTGACTAAGTCATCGACGGATGTGTTTAGACTCAAACGTGTGGTGTAGTTTAACCCAAGGTACTTATACATATTGACAACTTCTACCCTCGTTCCCCCGTAAATCCATTTTTCATATTTTGACAAATACCTACCATTTTGAAACACAATTATTTTCGTCTTAGCATCAAACAGCTTGAAAGAAACATCCGGACTAGCGCAGTTAATTTTCTTCAACATACAGAAAATATCAACGACACAACATTCTTTTACTTAGTGACTAAGTCATCGACGGATGTGTTTAGACTCAAACGTGTGGTGTAGTTTAACCCAAGGTGCTTATACATATTGACAACTTCTACCCTCGTTCCCCCGTAAATCCATTTTTCATATTTTGACAAATACCTACCATTTTGAAACACAATTATTTTCGTCTTGTCCAGGTTAACAGACAAACCAAGTTTAGATGCTACTTTGTACAACTTGTTCAGTTGAGTCTGAAGGTCATTGGGGGGTTGATGAAAATGTCAACTTTCGCCTGCAGCTACCCTTGCTCGAAAATGATAGTTACTGCTATTTCAATTTCTTGTCCCACTGGCACCGAGGTGATCGCTGGCACCCGTACTGGCCTGCACCACTAGGATTTGTTTTGAGCTAATCAGGCACTGCCATTGATCTCTCTTGATGTAGCTTTTTCCAGCTACTTGTGTGTGCTTGACTTGAAGCTGATGCCTGTATTTCTATTCCTTCCGCCTCTGCGCTATTCTCCCAATGTGCAAAAGGCCATCGGACTGTCGTCTGCCGCCGTTGGCCCAGCGCACGGCCGTCGACGTCGTCCCGATGGCTTTTACGCACTGGGCTGCCCTGTGAAAACAAAAGACAGTATTTGTGAAAAGCTAGATTTCCATTCTAATACAATGGAAATTTCGCTTTTCGCAAAAAAATAATTATCGCCTTTTGCCTGCACAGGGCCGTAGTACGCTTGTTCCATCTTCAGCTTCCTGCGCGTGGTCTAAAGCAGACTACAGTAAAATGCAAATTAACCTATTAATTAATTTTTAATAAAGTAATCAGTGTGAAATTACTGCCAGGGCCATTTCAAATGGCTCTGGCAGTAATTTAAAATTGATTAATTCGCCGTATGTCGCTGTAGACAACATCGTAGGTGTCAGAAGTAAAGCTTCCCGCCTTACTAAAACTCCTAATTAATCGAGCATGGTCAGGGAAGCCACACAGTGAGTACACCACCATTACTTTCTGTACACTGTGGAGTGACAGATACCCCATACTAGTAGATTGGCATTTTGGTGTGAACAAAACGAAAGAAATGAAAACAAAACAAAACAAAACGGATCCAATCCAATCCAGTTCAGCCCAGCCCAATCCAATCCAATTCAATCCAATCTGATCCTATCCAGTCCAATCCAATCCAATCAAAAGAGAAAAAAAAAAAAAAAAAAAAAAAAAAAAAACAAGTAAAATAAAGCAAAACAAAATATAATAAGACTCCCCTCCCGAACAACAACAAAAACCAAAAAAACAAAAAACAAACAAATACCAAAACAACAATGCAAACAAAACAAAATCAACCGATTAAAACCAAAACATAACGAAGCAAAACAAGGCAAAATCGAATCACATCAATCCAATCCACAAGCCAAACTAAATCAATTAAAACTAAACTAAACCCAACCCACCCAACCCAACCCAACCCAAACCGGCCCAACCCAACCCCACCCAATCCAATCCAACCTAAGCGAAACCAAATCAAATCAAACCAAATCAAAACAAACCAAAGTATGCAACAACAACAAAAATCGATTAAATAAATTAAATTCGGTTAATTAAATAAAATTAATTAATAAAAACAAAACACAAATAAACCAAATGGAACCTAAATAAATTTGTGAAAAGATAATGTTAAATTAAATTAAATTAAACAAAATACATGTTTAAAAAATATAGAACAACCGTGACAAAAACGATGAAAACTGCATGAAAAAGTTATAACTCCGTAGACACTTGGACTAGCTTCCCGCTCCTCCCCCCCCCCCTTCCCCCCTTCCGCCCCCTCCCGCCCTCCCCCTCCCCCCCCCCCCCCACACACACATACACATCTTTTTATAGTTGCCGAAAAACGAAATTACCTAAACGACTGACGTGAATCTGCGTGTCTACGCCTCTTACTGCACTTTTGCTGCCCGATTTAATCCCAGGATTAGGAAGCCTCGTTATGTCCGCTGCCGGGCAAGAATTTGCGAACGTCAATGGGATATAGGAGTCTGTCAGGGATACGTAACTCTGGAATTTTTTCGTCTCTGTGGGTTTTATAATGTGCAAAATAACAAGCCCACCACACCCCTTCTCTTCGTTCCATCCCTTAACTCCTTCACTGCCAAGGAAAAGTGCGCGCTATCTAACTGCAAGAGGCATAGATCCTCATGAGCCCCCGCGACTTGCGGGGGCTCATGAGGATCTATGCCTCTTGCTGAGACCACTTTGTGCCCACGTTTTTTGGGACAGATGTTGATTTTGATCGTTCAGTGGAAACAGCTTTCAGAAACAGAATGTACGTCCGTTAGCATTGGCATTTAAAAAAAAATAAAAATAAAAAAAAAATAAAATAAAAAAAAAAAAAAAAAAAAAAATTACCCCTCACAACAAACGTAATTTGAGAACATTCGGTATTTCTGAATCTGTTAACATGTTCTTTTGAAAGTCGTGGCTTTTGGTCGTGCAGTGAACACAGATTTCAGAAACAGAATGTACGGCCGTTGGCATTGGCATTTAAAAAAAAAAAAAAAAAAAAAAAAAAAAAAAAAAAAAAAAAAAAAAAATTTACCCCTTACAACAAATGTAATTTGAGAACATTCGGAATTTCTGAATCTGTTAACACGTTCTTTTGAAAGTCGTGGCTTTTGGTCGTGCAGTGAACACAGATTTCAGAAACAAAATGTACGTACGTTGGTAGTGAAGTGGTTACAGAAAAATCAAACTTTTCGCCTTATAATAAATGTAATTTGAGGAAATTCGGAGTTTCTGAATCTGTCTTGCCGGGGGTTGGGGGGGGGGGGCGGCGGAGGAGGAGGGGGAGGGGGGTAGCAATAAATCGAAATTGTATTGATTGCCCCAAGTCTCGTATTTAGGCTGTCCAGCAAATGTCCGTGGGTCGAATCCAATGATAGCGCTCTGTGTGCACTTTAAACGAACGACCTGCCGGGGGGGAAAAAACTGAACACGACCTGACTGCAAGAGACCTCAAAATCCCCGGCATTCGCGGGAGGCGGGGGCTTATGAGGATCTATGTCTCTTGCTGAGACCAATTTGCATCCTTGTTCCTTGGAAGGTTGTGGCTTTTGGCTCGTTGAAAGAACAACGATTTCAGATACAAAATGTGCGTGCGTACATTGGCAGGGAAGGGGTTAAACGAACGGCATGCATGTACTGCCGCAAGGAGGCAATAGATCCTCATGAGCGTTAGTACCTTGAACCGCCTGCAAGAAACATAGATCCTCATGAGCCCCTCTTCGCTCCCCGTGATCACAAATTTCGCTTCTGAAACGATTCCACGCTGACAGACATTTGCGTGGAGAAGACAGATGTCTTATCTTATCTTATCTTATCTTATCTTATCTTATCTTATCTTATCTTATCTTATCTTATCTTATCTTATCTTATCTTATCTTATCTTATCTTATCTTATCTTATCTTATCTTATCTTATCTTATCTTATCTTATCTTAACTCATTCTGCCCGCGGCACACCACAGCAATATATGGCTCGACCATGATAGTTTAGGCGCCAAGTTTTTCTGCCACCACCATTGAATTATCATGGTCGATCTGTCTCCTGACTCACGAGGATCTATGTCTCTTGCTGTGAATCGTATGACCTGTGCACGGTTGGCTTGACGTGCAGTTTGAAGTAAAACACTCTCATTTGCCAAAAAAATATTTTCTTTATACGTTATTGCGGGCCTTTGCCCGTGATACACTGGTCATTTCAATCCGACGTCACCTCTGTGTGACCTGTACTTTTCCAGGTTGTTGCCTTCATAAACCTGTGGAAACTCAGCACCACAAGAACACGAACGCAAATAATTAATTAACGCAGTCAGACCTTATTACCCCCACTCAGGCCTACTGTGTCGTGCTTAGGATGACAAAATGCACTGCAATTAGCTGGCGTTATAGCTCCGGTGGGAAAATAAAAGGGTTTTCAGTGGCATAGAAAATCCCTGCAAGAACCGCCCCAAGTTGACGAGACTGTGTTTCCGTAATCTTTGTTAATTCAACACCAAAAGGTCATATCTGTCCTGGGAACGTGGATTTAAAGTGTTGTTAGCAAGATGCATAGATCTTCATGAGCCCCCGCAATTGCGGGGGCTCAAGAGGATCTATACTTCTTACAGTTGGGTGGTGTTCAAATGTCCTCGGCACTGAAATGGGCTATAGTGCAGATACGCCCCAACTATGAGGAAAAAGGGAGGTATGTATGACCATACATTATTCAGAGAATGCATGTCCACGCCAACACTGCTCCAAACCTGCTGCAACCCTCCCTCAATCACTCCCTCTCCTCACACTCTCACCAGCCCCCTCCCCCTCCCCCCCACCCCCCACCCCTCTCTCTCGGGTTACCACACAACGTTTTCTGATTTTTGACGTGGTGGTCACTTTGAGTTGGCTTTTGTCAGTGAATGTCGCTATAATAGAGAGGTTACGTTTATATCGTAGTAGATGTTCAAATAGCATAGTAACTGTTCCACTATCATAGTAAATGTTCCACTGTCATAGTAAATATTTACACTATAATAGTAAAGGTTCCATAAGCATATGCTAAATGTTTCACTGTCATAGTAAATGTTACACTATCATAGTAAAAGTTCCATAAGCATATACTAAATGTTTCACTGACGTAGTAAATGTTCCACTAGTACATACCAACTGTTCCACTATTATAGTAAATGTTCCACTATTATGGTAACTGTTCCACGATCATAGTAAATGTTCCACAATTATAGTAAATGCTCCACTAAGTAGTAAATATTCCACTAGCAGATACTAACTGTTCTACTATTATAGTAAATGTTCCACTATCATAGTAATCGCGGGGTCTCATAATAATCTGGACTTCTGGCAGATGAAAATGTACAGACTAACTGAAACTTGTAAATCGATTCAATTACTAAAACAACAGGAAAAACAAGTATTAAATTAGAGAAAGAAAATCCAACGCCTTTTACAGTCATATCCTGTGAGGTAGTCTACACAAGGACGACAACAGATGAAATTTGTTTTCTCAGCCATTGTCGTGAAGTAGTCTGTGCTTAGCGTGACAGCCAAATCGGGTTTCCTTTGTCCGTGCTTATCGGTTACAAGCCTGGTTACTGGCCTTGTCGCTTACAATCTAGTCCCGGAAGTCACCATGTGACTTCCCGTTGAATCCGGTGCAAGGTACAACGCCATTTGTAAAACTTTCCTGCGTGTTGGTCTTTGATTTGGATATTACAGCCGGTTAATTTAGCACACAAACGCTTGAAAGCAACTCCGGATTCAACCAAACGTGGGCGTCAAACCAAAGGTGCACCGCGACCCCGCCATTTAACGTTTTAACGATTGACGTACACGTCTTGAAAGAGTCGCTTATGCGCAGAGAAACAACGGGCGAAGTAAAGTTGAACTAATTTATTTCCTCATGTAAAAGTGTGAAGTAGAGATTAATAAATGAATGTCTTTCATTGCGAGAATTCAAATGAAAACTTTTCGTTGCTAGACTGTCCTTTCGAATCTTTCGTTAATTCAACGTGGAACTTGGATTCAAAGTGCTGTCTGCAAGAGGCATAGATCCTCATGAGCCCCCGCAACTGCGGGGGCTCATGAGGATCTATGCCTCTTGCAGTTGGATCTTGCTCGCTTTTTTTTTTCTCAGCTGTCAAAGGGTTTTAGCGAGGCTCACCCTTCGATTCTGCGGCATACGCGTGATTGGCTACTTGGCTTGCAGCATCAGGTGGCCGCAGACAATGAAAGCTAATCCCCGTTCCTATCAGACACTGTCCTCTACATTTTCCTCTGACGCCGCAACAATTTGCTGGCTTTAGGGATCTGAGACGAACCAGTCTGAAGGCGAGCTACTTCCAAGGTCTGCAAGCGACCAAGATACATCTAAAACCCTCACGGGGGAGGAGGGGGAGGGGGAGGGGAGAACGAAAGATGTTTCTGCCAAGAGTTTTACGCCCCTGAATGGCTCCAAAGTAAGTAGGATGTACTTGTATACGAGGAAAGGTGCGTTGTGTGTGTATTGTGTGTGTGTGTGTGTGTGTGTGTGTGTGTGTGTGTGTGTGTGTGTGTGTGTGTGTGTGTGTGTGTGTGTGTGTGTAAACAACATAATCTTCGAATTTTGCGTGCGTACAAGCTTGAAATTAGGGGAGTTGCTTTATTCAGTGGGTACCAAGGAGCTCTTGCGAGCATTTTGAAATTAGGTGTCTCATTGAAGAGTTAAAACATTTTTTTTTATCTCCATGTCATCTGCCACCATTTGATCTTTGCGTTTTCCGTTTATTTATGAAGTAAGGTGCCGGACAGCCCTGATCTAAGCGCTCAGACGAAAAGACCTAGAACATATTCGTGCGCAATACTAGAATTGCGGATTGGCCAGCTGATTAGAAATTACAGTTACGGCAATGGTTTTAGGAGGAAGGCAATGGGGCATTGAACACCCTGCGATCTTTAGGTGCTGACCAATCAGTGTCGGAAAATGGAGTGACTGCCTGAAAAAGGAGATATTTCAACAACAGAATCAGATTAAAGACAACATGTAGAGACCCTTGGCAGCGAGGACAGCTCGCATATGAAAAGGACTGTTATGTGGGTTATGGCTCTCATATAGAAGAGACTTTGTAGGTAATGGTTCATCCCATCTTGTTGTTGTTCCTTTTTTTTATAAATAGGAACAATTTCGAAATGGGGCTGGTCGGAACGCATTCCGGAGCATGCACGTGACGTTTTTGGCGTGCGAGGCAAAAATTCTGGCAACGACGTAACAAGATAAAAATGACGTCACGTCTAGCTACGCAAACCTTTCTGGAGAAAGTCTTTTTGGCGCCAAGCGCCGCGTGTGTGTGTGTGTGTGTGTGTGTGTGTGTGTGTGTGTGTGTGTGTGTGTGTGTGTGTGTGTGTGTGTGTGTTTGTGTGTGTGTGTGTGTGTGTGTGTGTGTGTGTGTGTGTGTGTGTGTGTGTGTGTGTGTGTGTGTGTGTGTGTGTGTGTAGCCCGCGTTTGAGGTCAGACAAGCTTGAAAATGTAGGATATTGTCCCGAAAAGAATAATCTCGAGATGTTTTTTTTTTTTTTATTTTTTTTTATTAAGATGCTCACTGGCGAGAAAATGTCCGTTTCACAAAAACCGGTTGATCCACACTGGAGTCCGTAATTTTGCTTATTTTTACTTGATATTTTGCATATATCTAGATAAAAGGGAAGATATTGAATGAGCTCGTTAAGAGTGATAATTAAATATTTTTGAAAAAAAAGTTTTACATTTATGGGATTAATTTCACGAACTATTTAAGATTAATCATAAAACAATTGAATTTACGAATAAAGCAATCTTGTCATTAATAATCGCATGATTTTTCATATACGGTATATACATAAGCCTACAGTTTTTCTCGGCTGTCGGGTAGGATTCGGTCAATTGTGACCTGTAAGCCCTAGGTGTGAAAATCAGATACTTTTCTGCACCACTTTTGGGGAGTTACATAACTTTGATGTTTCTTTTACAAAAAAAAAAAAATCTTCTCATTAATACCCGCATGATTTTTTTTTTATAAACAGTGTATGCATAAGCCTACTGTTTGTCCCGGCTCTGGGGAAGGAGTCGGTCAAATTGAGACTAGTATGTGTGAAAATCAGCATGAAAATTGCCAAGTTTGATCCTATAATACGTAAAATATTAGTACTGCAAGGAGTGACGTATAACATCGAGTCGTCACTATGAACACGGCGTCGTGGAACTAATGATGCCATGACGTGAAGCTTGAAGTGACGTCATTTCACTGCTCGTGCTATCATTCTTCTTCAGAATAGATATCGCTACGCCAGACCAGAGAGCTTACGAATGGTGGGAATTGCCGTGTGTCCGTGAAGAACCCAACGGAGAAAGAAACACGCTTACAAAAGACAATTACAACAATTTATTAATGTTTCGGGTAAATACCCTTTTTCAAAATAGACAAACAAACAAGTAGTAATCAGTCGCTGCTTATCGTATCGCAGAAGGAATGTGGCAGCTCTGGATTGCCGTCTGTCCGTCTTTATTTCTGTGTGCCAGTGTGTGTGTGGATCAGAGGGTGGGTTAGAGTTGAAGGAGATGGATCAGAAGGATAATATTTACAAATAGGAACAACATTGGACTGGGGTCCCATCTTGTTTGTCATGTGATTGTCTGATCCTATCCTATCCTGATCTTATCATTTTTCTGCATTTGTCTTAATTTTCTGTTCTGAAGTTGTTGTTGTTCTTTATACACGTGTATGCCTCAGCGCGTTTGCTTAGTCTATGTCATGTACAGTTTTATGGTATATTAAGTTCTACCTGTTTTCATCTTTTGTCAGGTACTTATTTAGCGCGGATGCAAATGACGCAAGTAAGAGGTATAGATCTTCATGAGCCCCCGCATATTCGAAGGCTCATGAGGATCTATGCCTATTGCATTTGGCAGTGAAGGTGTTGATCTACACGGAGTTCTCAGAGTCTGATTATTTCGGTTTTCAGATTTTTAGCATCTAGACTTTAGTGCCTGTGCCAGTGTCAAGATGGATGTGGGGTATCCAGGGGATCTGGACCTTGACCTGCAAGCGGCATTGACCAATGGAAACGCTCAGGTAAGCGGGGAACTTTTTTTTTTTTTTTATATAGCATGCAACTCTTCCCTGCAAAAGGCAAAAGACAGTAAGTTTATTTCGGTTGAAAAGCCAGATGTTCATTGTAGGGCCCCTATTACAATGAAAATGAAAATCTTGCTAGCTCGTCACAAGAAGAAGAAGAAGAACAGAACTCGCTGTCTTTTGCCTTCAAAGAGCAAATCTGCCCCCGCCACTCTCTCTCTCTCTCTCTCTCTCTCTCTCTCTCTCTCTCTCTCTCTCTCTCTCTCTCTCTCTCTCTCTCTCTCTCTCTCTCTCTCTCTCTCTCTCTCTCTCTCTCTCTCTCTCTCAGGCCATCTTCACGCTAGATGAAGTCATTTAGCGCTAACTCCGTTTTAAGACCTTCTTCCATCGTCATGAAATATCTCATTAGACTCCACAAATGTGTTTGTTATTCCTTATTTTGCCTGTGACCTTTATAAATAAATTGGCCCACATGTAACCAATCCGCTCGAAAACGTGGATACCAGTCAGACGAAGTACTGTGAGACATAACAGCCTCCGCTGGATAACTTAGCAAGTGGCATTGACCCTCATGAGCCCCCGCGAATGCGGGGGCTCATGAGGGTCTATGCCACTAACCATGAGGAGATACATGCCACTTGCGGCTGATGGCGCATGTAGGAAGGTATTCAGGTCAGTCCTGTCTTTATCCACGTCAATTATGGCCGGGAAACGGGCCTGAACATAGTATTACGCATTCGTGTTGTTATGAATCGAAACTGCCTTCTATAGCTACCGCGGCCAAGGACACGATTGTGTAATTGCGCGTAGCCGTGTTTTAGAACTCCGGTCGTCTAAACCATTCAGCCTGTGTTGGGTCTCAAACTCGGCGTCGACCCAACCTCGGCCTAAGTGACATATACTGCTCACAAATAGTAAGGTATATTAACTTTTCAGCTTGAATTATTAAAAGTCCTCAGGATCGGTATAATCACAGGTATATCAGTGTTTATAAGCCATCCCACTGGCCTACAATTTCACAACATTGGTGTGACATATATTGCTCACAAAAGTAAAAGATGTATTACTTTTAGCTTGAATTATTAAAATGTCCCCAAAAGTGTAAACATTAATCAGACTAAAAAGGTGACTGCAGTATGAGATGTAAGGTGTTTCCCGACAAGCTGAATTTATGACGTCCCTTACTTTTTGTGAGCACTATATGCCACACCAATGTTGTGAAATTTTAGACAAATGGGATGGCTAATCACTGATATAACCGTTATTGTACCCATTCTGAGAACTTTTATGGATGGAAATGATCGTCTTGTTCTATACCTGCGTATTTCTCTGCGGGCTGGCGATTGGGTGCCGGATAGGCGGGGGCAGGGGATCTAACTGTTTGTCTGTCCAGCGCTGTGATTCCCCTTGGTTTGTATACAATTCTGCCAGCGCTAGCTTCCCCTATCTGGTTTGTGAGAACTTTTAGTAATTTAAGCTGAAGAGTTAATGTGCCTTACTATTTTTGAGCATTATATACTGACTTCCATTAAAAACGTGAAACGTGTCTGTAAGTGTACCCGCAAACAAAAAGCCACCCTGACAGCAAAACAAGAACATTTGATTTGTTGCTTACTTCAGATGTTCAGCCTACTGTCTGAGCTACCTTCACACAACAATTGGATGAGTTATCGCCAATGGCTACCTTGGAGGACACAGGGTTTTATTAGTGGTGAAAATAAGCAAAACTAGACACACTCTGTGAAGCACGTTTCCTGTGATATGTTTTAACACACAAGTTGTATGGACTGCTTATGATGTTATTAACTGCCTCAATCTAAATTTGCCTCGAAAAATTTATTAGAGAACCAGAACTTCTGGTGCACATCATTTTCTTAATAAATCTTATTTGATTTAATGTGAATTACTTTCAAACCATTTTTTATGCTCCAGTGACTGACACAGAGATAAAGAACACCCATATCCATATGATCAGGTAAATTTGGCCGCTAACCTAAAAATAAAGAACTTTTTGATTTTCATGTTTGTAGGTCATGTTGATTATTTAGGTGCCTTTGACAAACGAAAAGTAGGTCAAGACCAAACAGGCCAGATTTTCATGCACACAGACCCTAGTGACACTGCACATTGGTTGGCTTTCAGCTGTGTTCTCTGCAGATGCTCTCCATTTCACTTTCAATATCCTGTGATGGTAGTGTCACTGATGATGTCAAAAGTCATCGATGTGCGAATTTTAAGACTAAACATTGTATTTGCACACGACATATCACACTCTTCATAACATTTTCTAATAATTTACGTTAAAATAACCCGGATTAAAGCATATTTACGAAGAAAAGCGCTATGGTGAAAAATTCGCGTCTTAAAGAAGTCAGTATACTCTGGTCGAGGTTGGGACCCAACAGCGTTCGATCTGCCTAAAGACACTAAAGTACGACAAGATTTGTGAAAGCTGATTTTTTTCGAAATCCTGACCAAAAAGGTGACTGCCATTTTTTTTTTTAAATAATGATAAAAAAAATAATCATTGACTGTGATTTTTTTCGGTCTTTCTGCAAAGTCTTTGTGCCAGTGGATATAGCAGCATGGACCGCAAAAGTGTTCTTACAATGGGGGATGAACCCCGTTCAGTGCGGGGAAAATGTGTACGCCACCCATGTGCAAGAAGTACAGATCCTCATGAGCCCCCGCGGTGCGGGGGCTTATGAGGATCTGTACTTCTTGCCGACGACACTTTGAAACCATGTTCCTGAGACAGCCACCCAGCCCTCAAGCCAATGTATACCGAGGTGAGGCTACGCAGGGCCCTGACAGCCACAGGCAGGCCACAGGCATCGGCCCAACCTCGGTACTCGTGGGTTTGCAGGCTGGGTAGGGCTTTTTGGTGTCGAATCAACAGAGATTGCAGAAATGCCATCTGCGTCAGCTGACACTGAACAGGTTAATTATGATTTATTAGTTTTGATTATGATTTTATGAAAAATCACGTTCACTTATTGAAGGAATATGATTAACATTCTGACGTTCGGACGATATTTGGGATTAATCCTTTTGAAACTCGTTCAGAGAGAAAGTGTACGCCACATGTGTGTTCTAATTGTCCTTTCTAAACGTGTTTCTTTTTTGTGGAATAAAGAAACACGCCTTAACTCATTCTACCCCAACACCGAAATCCCCAAATTTTGCTGTTGTCCTCTGAAGACAGCACTCTAGTGCAGGACACAGATCGACCATGATAGTTCAAGGGTGATGCCAGAATAGCTTGGCGCCCATAGGCGCCAAGCTATTCTGGCATCACCCTTGAACTATCATGGTCGATCCTTATCTTGCTGTGGTGTGTCTGGGGTAGAATGAGTTAACGGAAGAAAATAAGAAAGAAACAAGAAAGTACAGGGACTCGACTCAAGTGCAACACATTTGTGTTTGTTTCTTTGTTTGTTTGTTTTTTGTCCTTTCTAAGCGTGTTCTTTTCCTTGTTGGGATCTTTCTTTGGGGGTTAACTTCTGATGGACGTTAAATCCCTTTTGAAACTCGTTCAGAGACAAAGTGTACGCCACATGTGTCTTCTAATTGTCCTTTCTAAATATGTTTCTTTTTTGTTAAATCAAGAAACACGCCTTAACGGAAGAAAATAAGAAAGAAACAAGAAAGTAAAGGGACTCGACTCAAGTGCAACACATTTGTGTTTGTTTCTTTGTTTGTTTGTTTTTTGTCCTTTCTAAGCGTGTTCTTTTCCTTGTTGGGATCTTTCTTTGGGGGTTAACTTCTGATGGACGTTAAATCCCTTTTGAAACTCGTTCAGAGAGAACATGTATGCCACATGTGTGTTGTACTTGTCCTTTCCAAACGTGTTTCTTTAACTCATTCGAGACTCGAATGAGTTAAGAAATAAAGAATGGAATATAAAAAAATAAAATAAAATAAAACGCTTTAAAGGACAAGCAAAACATATTTGAGTTCTTGTCCTCTCCAATTTTTTTTGTTTTGTTTTTGTTTGTTTGTTGTTGTTGGGGCTTTTTTGGGGTGCCGGATTTTATTTTAATTCGTGAAGAATCTTATAACCCTTTCCAACCACTCATGCAGAGAACATGTACACCACATCTAGTGTACTTGTCCTTTCTGACCGTGTTTCTTTCTTTCGGGAGGATTTTCTCTGTTGGTTTTGTAACTTTAGCAGCATTGTATAACCCGTTCAAGAACATCTTGGGACCGGCCTAATCCCAGTAAGCAAAAGACCCTAGGGCCGACGTCAGCTGAAGGTCCTTTGCTTACTGGGATACAGCTTACTACTTGGACCAGGAAGTCGAAAACTGGACATCCGCGGAAAAGAACAAGTCAAACTCAGTTTTCTAGAAGAAGGTTAATCTTTTAAGTTCCCAACATTGCAAGAGACACATTTCTGATGACATGCGCGATTGCAGCAAAGAGGCGGTGATTGTGAGGTCCCAGGCATTTTGCTATCTATAAGGATTCTCAAGAATTCCGGTGTAGAATCAATCAATCAATCAATCAATCAATCAATCAATCAATCAATCAATCAATCAATCAATCAATCAATCAATCAATCAATCAATCAGTCAGTCAGTCACGTAAGGAAACAATCCATCCATCCGACCGTCCATCCATCTATCCACCTATCCATCTACCTATCAATCCATCCATCCATTAGAGGCGCCAAGCTATTCTGACACCACCCTTGAACTATCAGGATCGATCCACATCTTCTTGTAGTAGTGTATCAGTGCTGAATGGGTTAAGTGCTTGTGCTTTTTTTTTCTTTTTCTTCTTCTTTCGTGTTCAAGGTGAAGGACTCTTAAGCAAGACCGTAATCCCCATGACGCAAATGCATTATCCCATTATGTAAGACCGAAAGCAGCCTGAGCGCTTGGTTTCTTGGTTTTTTTTTTTAAGTTCCTTCTATTTATAGAAGGGACTTTTTAGGATGGGTCGCGGTGGGGCGAATTTAATAGCATGTCATTGATGTCAAAGGCGGGCAGGCCTAAACCTCTGACAACTCAAGTAACAAGATAAAAATTACTTCATGTCTATTACACCAACCTAGCTGCTGAACGTACATTTGGCGCGAAAGTCCGTATGTGCGTATGTGTGTGTGTGTGTGTGTGTGTGTGTGTGTGTGTGTGTGTGTGTGTGTGTGTGTGTGTGTGTGTGTGTGTGTGTGTAAACACGAGAATCTAAGATATTGCTGTACTCATAAGCTTGAAACTTGGTGACATACTTTATTCAAGGGGTGGCTAAGAGAGCCTCCGAGCATATTTTAACAGGATGACATTTTAAAGACATAAAAGACCGTTTATAGAAAGTCGGTTGACCGAGATTAGAGTCCGTAATTTCTGTCATATTTACTTGGAATTCGGGATACAGCTAGTTTGGAGAAAGACGTTGAACGAGTTCGTTAGTCAGCGTTGTACACTTTTAACTTCTTCAGTTAAAATTAATTCTTTTCACACACACACACACACACACACACACACACACACACACACACACACACACACACACACACACACAAATCTTGACTTGTGCAGACAGACGTAAAAGAAGCAACTCTGTCACCACGCTGACATACTCTAAATTTGACGTAATTCAATCTCTCTCTCTCTCTCTCTCTCTCTCTCTCTCTCTCTCTCTCTCTCTCTCTCTCTCTCTCTCTCTCTCTCTCTCTCTCTCTCTCTCTCTCTCACACACACACACACACACACACATGCGCACATCTCCAAGTGGCATAGATCCTCATGCGCCCTCCGGGCGCATGAACATCTATGCCCCTGAGGATGTTTGGAGCGCGCGCGCACGCACTCACGCACACGCACACGCACACGCATACACACACATCGACGCGCTTTCAGAAGAGCATGCAGGTGTACTTAGTATATCATGTAGCTACATAAAGTCAATCTGATTACACACAATTTATAGCAAGACTGAAATTGTACCGTGAAATTCTACTTTTGTCACAGTTTTCTCAAGTCTTCAAGCGAACTCATATCACGTTAAATATAAAATTACGTAAAAACAAAAAAATACGTCATGACAAATGACGTTTGACAAACCAATGACGCGTATGCACTGCGCGCGCGCCTTATAGAGTTCACTATGACGCATTGGCACATCTGCGAGGCTTTTTCAAAAGGAGATATTTCAACGTCAGAATCAAGTCAAAGTCAAAAGGTAGATACTCTTGACAGCAAAGAAAGCTCTCAGCTAGAAGGGATTTGAGGGTTATGGTTCATCCTATCTTGCTTTTAATGGACACGGGGCATAATCGATAACCGTGTATCACAAGTACAGTTTTCCATTCGTGCGAACTATCAGTGTATTGGAATCTTATTTCCACTTCATTCCTAAAGAACATGTAGATCATTTACCAGATCTTCCTTGTGATCATAAATACAGGTTTTGTTCTTTCTAGTGGACATGGGGGCGAGGTGCTTATGCGCGAAAGGCCATCGGGACGTCGTCGTGCGCGAGCCAACGGCGGCCGACGTTGGCCCGATGGCTTCTGCGGAATGGGGATATTTCAAGCAGTGCAAAGTATCCGTTTATCGATTCAGATATTATTTCCGCATCGTGGCTGAAGAACTGAAGAACGAGATAACACAGTCCTCGTGATCTAGATGACATAGTCCTTGTGATGATAAATACATATTTTGCTCTATCTAGTGGACAGGGGGGAGAACCGTGAACCAGAAGTAGACATTTCCAGTCGTGCGCTTGAATTATTATGTATCGACTAAATTTTATTTCCGCTTTTATAGCTTTCATGAAACCGCTGAAGAAGCAGAAAAAGTGGTCCTTCCGATCACACATAATTATAGGTATTTTGGTTTCTTATCAAAGGCTAGTTCTAGTGAAACTGAAAGTGTATGAAATGCATGAATTTTTAGTATGTAGTATTATATTTTAGTATATGGTACAATGTGTCAGCCTGCAGTTCCAATGTCCAAAATTAAGAAATGCTGCCCTTGTATGGCAAAAGCTAGCAAATTCATTTTTGAGAAAAGCGAGATTTTCATTGTTACACATTAAAAATCGCGCTTTTCTCAAAAATGGATATGCATTGTACTGGCTTTTGCCATATATCGACAGAATACAATATCTTAACCAAAATGGTGAACAACGCGATTTTTTGCCTTGCCTTGTGCATTCTGTCGATGCAAAATCATGGCACATCTCGCGTGATTATCGCCCTAAGTTAGGCCGAAAATAGCCAGAGTTTGATTTGTTATCTCCAGTGGACATTATAAGTTACTGGTCTCAGGGGTTTGCTACACGGACCCTTAGGCCCGAGGGAGGTCAAAGGAACCATTGTACCTCGCGAAGGCATACAAGGGTCCGTGCAGCAAGCCCGTGCTACCAACAACGTATTTGTTTTCATTCCTCCGCTATTTTCGTAAAAGAAATCAAGAAGAAATCTTCCGACCTGGATCGCGCCAGACATGACTGACGTAAAAGAAATATATATTTATAGATTATAGACGTATGACGTAATTTAAAATCTTTCATGACTTTGCCGTCTCCAGTAGTGTGCTTGTTCTTTTGAACAAGACTAAGTAACGTTTTACTTTAGAACGTTTTGGTGATCTTTTATCAAACAAAACTCGCATCCAAGATGCGTCACAAAAAGGGCTACAAGAAGTCTGCCATTTGTCGCTACAAGGGTTTTTGTAGCGGTCATATGGTACAGTTTGCGCTAAAGGGATTGGTCGTGTGACGTAGAAATGAAAACAACTCGTTTTGTCGAGTAACCGGAAGTGGCGCTAGCTGTCCCTCTCCTGCTGTCAGCGTTTTGTGACGTAAGCCAATTATCTAGATCTCAAGTTAGTTGGAGGTCAGACAAACAGAATAATTCAGATCTCAAGGGCAGCGTAGCTGATAGACCGGAAGCAGGATAATCGCTTCTGCCAAAGGAACACAGATGTAAATTCGACAGACCGGACATACGAATAGATGTTTAAAGAACCCACGTACTAATCCATTCTGATTTTGAGAGAGGGATCAGTATAGCTGTAGATCATTGTATAGTAAACCTTAGACTGATCTCTTAAACACACATTTCGAAATAAAGAAAATCTAAGAGAATAGAGAAACGCGCTAAAGAAAATTTTTTTTAAAAAAATACAACACATCTTATTAATATTTCAGTTAAAGGGCTGAAACCATTTTTTTAAAAATAAACTTACAAAGAAGTAAGCAATACCTACTTATCTTAGACTATCTTAGACCCCAATGCCAAATTTTGGAGGTGTCACCTAACGACAATATGTATTAGTGGCAGGAAATGCATAGACCAGGATCATTCAAGGGTATTGCCAGATTAGCTTGGCGCCATCAGGCGCCAAACTAAACTGGCACTACACTTGAATGATCATGGTCGATCAAGCTCCTGCTGTAGTGGGCATTGAGGCTAAATGGGTTAACCCATTTGCGGCCAGCCGCATCCGGATGCGCGGCTTATATCTGTTTTTGACTTTTTCAAATTTTTCCTTCCACGTTTTGTTCTTCGTTATTTGATCAATACTGAACGTTGAAAACGCACCGAATCACCAGCATTGCAATCTGAACACGCAAACATCATTAGGCATGCTTAAGCCTTCGATCGAGAGAGAGAGAGAGAGAGAGAGAGAGAGAGAGAGAGAGAGAGAGAGAGAGAGAGAGAGAGAGAGAGAGAGAGAGAGAGAGAGAGAGAGAGAGAGAGAGAGAGAGAGAGAGAGAGAGAGAGAGAGAGAGAGAGATCTTTTTGACATTACAAACAGACGGAAGGAAAACAGTTCCCAGTTTAGCACGCACGATTTTTTGTCTTTCCCAGAACTCCATGCCCAGTAAGCAAAAGGCCCTCGGGCCCATGACGGCCGTAGTGAGCCCGCGCAGGCCCACTGCGACCGCGGTGGGCCCGACAATGTTTTTTCTACTGGGGTATTTGGATTCCTGTCCGCCAATAGTCCAATACGTAGAACCCAAAAGACAACAAGTCGATTTTTGTGAAAAGCGCGGTTTTCATTGTAATACAATAAAAATCTCCATTTTCACAAAAACGGAAGCAGAATTTTGCGAAAAGGGGAATTTTAATGTAATACAATGAAAATCTCGCTTTTCACAAAATGGAAGTCCAGTTGTTTGGGGGGAAAAGCGAGATTTTCATTTGTAATACAATGAAAATCTTGCTGTTCAAAAATAGGGACTTTTGGTGCAGAAGCTGTAAATAGGGGCAATTTCTGCCGGCAAGAAGCACAGATTCTCATGAGCCCCTGCTTCTGTGCATCTATGCTTCTTGCACATAGGGTTGGCTGACCGAGTGACTGCAAACAGATTTTAAACACATAATATTATTTGCGGGGCTGGATTTTAACGAGGAAATCTCTAGTTAAAACTAAGCTGGAAGGAGGGAGACATTTACTGTTCAGGTCTTGATCTAAAAGCGACCCACATTTTAGAATATTCTGGTGACTGCGGGCTATTTCTGAGCCACCAGGGTTGACCCGTTTCCGGCTGAGCCATCATGCAGGGTAAACCCATCTCCAACTGAGCCATCAATGTTGACCCATCATCAGCTGAGCCAGCAGGGTTGACCCAACTCCAGCTGAGCTGTCAGGGTTGAGCCATTTCCAAATGAGCCATCAGGGCTGACCCATTTCTCGCACTCTGCGTTTAAACTGATAGACTTGAGGAGACGACTTCTGCAAAATATAGCGGGTTCATCTTGTGGAAAGCACGATTTTCATTGTGACACAATGAAAATCTCGCTTTTCACAAAAAAAATGACCTACTGCCTTTTTACCATTACAGGGATGAGTACAAGAGCGGCGTGAATGGCAACGGTGGAGTTGGCGATGGTGGATGAAAGCTTGCTCACAAAATACGATTGTGTTTGAGGATGGGGCTCGGGTGAGGCTGGTGCAGTGGGGTGGGGTAGGTAGAGGGGGGGGGGGTAGAAAAGGGGTGGGATGGAGGGTGGGGGATAGAAGGGCTAAAAGTTTCAACACAATTTATTGACTAAACGTGTTAACTCATAACATTCTGAGGCTGATTTTTTTTTAAAGTTTGCTTATTTAGGCTACATTACAGATTAAAAGATAGATCAACCATGTTAGTTCAAGGGTGGTGCCATAATAGCTTGGCGCCTTGAACTATCCTAGTCAAATTGATTTCAAGCAGCCGCGTATCAGGATGAGAATGGTTAAAACCCCAGACCCAGAGCAGACAACACAATGTTGTGAGAGACTATTTACGATTCCGACAAGCGCCTCGAGGATTAGTTTCAATTCTCTCCCTTGTCGATTCCCCTTCACGTCATCCGTTGCGGGAACACGATTCTGAGTTAAACCATTTCCTGTTTTTCACTTCCGCTGCCTAATGGATCGCAATAGACCTTATTCACGCGGCGGCCATTTTGAATCGCAAACGAGGCTAGCCACGCAAGCCGATTCATCGAAGATGGCGACCGCTACTAGTTCTTCCAAGTGGAGTGTCTGTTTATTGGAGGTTCCGCGTTTTTCATCGCAAGGCGATGTAGAGAGATGGGCGCGCGCACGCACACACACATGCCGGCATTCAGTCAGATGTAAGGCATGGTGCCTGTTACTCAATTGATGCGTCACAACTCACTCACGCACGCGCACGCGCACACACACACACACGCACACATACTCACGCGTGCGCATACATTAGATTTAAATAAACTTAAAAGTGATCATAGATTATATGAAAGAATATTAACTCACACATACACACACACACACACACACACACACACACACACACACACACACACACACACACACACATACACTACTGTCACTCACAAGTACACACACATAGAGCTAGTTGTAAGGCAGCACAAACATAACGTATATAAGACACCCGTTGCTCGATACGTTACAAGCACACACACACACACACACACACACACACACACACACACACACACACACACACACACACACACACACACACACACACACATACACACACATTCAGTCAGGTAACGCATGATGACTGTTTCTCGAGTTATGCGTTACAATCACGCACGCACTCATTAATGTGTGACAGATGCTGATGCAGCGCAAGAGTAATGCAAGACGGTCATTAGTGATGCGTTGCACCAGACGCTCACACACACACACACACACACACACACACACACACACACACACACACACACACACACACACACACACACACACACACATACATACATACATACACACATTCAGTCATACGTAAGGCAACACAAGGATAACGCATGATGCCTGTTACTCGAGCGATCCGTTACTGTGATAATCACGCACACACAGGCACACGCACGCACACATTAATAATCGAGCGAAGGATAACGCATGATGCCTGTTACTTGAGTGATGCGTTACGTGACAATCACGCACACACACACGCACGCACACATTAATATTCGAACGTGCAAATACGATGCTAGTTGAATATATGATAACAGATCAAAGTAGCATGATACAGAATCCGAATTAATGATCATCGATCAATAAATATCATGTGTTGATAAGATAAAATATGATACTAATAATAAAGTTGATAGATACAGAGAGAGAGAGAGAGAGAGAGAGAGAGAGAGAGAGAGAGAGAGAGAGAGAGAGAGAGAGAGAGAGAGAGACAGACAGACAGACAGACAGACAGACAGACAGACAGACAGACAGCAGACAGAGAGACAGACAGACAGACAGAGTGGTAATAATAACATGGTTGAGTTGTAGTACTTATTATCACAGATCAGAAGTCTGAAAATTCTCAAATGCTATTTGCAAGATCAGAAAAAACTAAACTGTACTTCATGGGATGCACATGTTTCAAATTGTGTCATTGCAAAAGAAAGATACTTTCAGTTTCCAACCAGGCATGTTTTTTTGCAAATAGAATAAGACCTGTGACAGCCTGAGATACAGTTTGATTAAGGCCATGGTCCTGATTAGGGTAGATGTAATAACACATTCAAGATTAAATAGGTATATGTCCTGGGACTGATGGAAACATGCATCATGCATGCGAACATGTTTACCTATTCACTGCCACTGTAATCTGCATAGTGTCAGTACTTTTCATGTTGAAAATGTTTGTCACGTGCATTGCAGCCCTTGTACCTATGGCACAATGCACATACCAAGGCCACAGAAAGAACACACATGAATTAACAGTAAACTTACAACAACAAAAAACCCAAAACAGTTAACCGATCACTGCATTGCAGACCAGCGCTTGGCAGAATATATGCACAGTAAAGGGCCATATAATTATACTGAAAGTTTATGTAAACTCTTTGTTTATCAGTTTTCCTCTTTTTTGTTTTGTTTGATAGATCACTCTGAGCAAAGGTGGACGCCTGACATTACTTTGAAATACGGGCCTCGGTCCGTTCGAAATTTCTACAGCCATAGTTTTCCGGAGCATTTTCACTAGGAACAAAATGAAATGGGAGTTGGCCGTCAGGATCATATCTGCTGTCATTCGTACACTGAGGAACACAGCAGTGCCTGTTGCTTGATGCACTTTGCCGACCGATTTATGAGACGCTCGTTCAGTTCTACAGTTGCGTCAGCCATATGTCTGCGTGGTGCGCCTCGTTCTCGCTACCGGAAGTGCCCGCGCGTGAATAACGTCTATGGAGGTTATCCCTGAATAGAACAGGTAGGAATAAGCAGCGCTCTACCCTTCCACTGGTACGCCCAGCTGTCGCAGACCATTCTGCGTGTCGGAAGTCTTTGTTTATTTAACCAAAAAAGTCCTTGTCGTGTAAGGAACATGGATACAAAGTGTCGTCAACAAGAGGCATAGATCCTCATGAGCCCCCGCAACTGCGGGGGCTCGTGAGAATCTATGCCTCTTGCAGCTGGATCGTGTGAATTGGTTAACCGGTAACTCTATTTTTTAAGACAATTACTCGAACAGAAAGTAGCAGTTGGTATGCGATACCCGTTGTAATCGACAATACAAAAAGGGAAAAAAAAGTGGGATGGTGGTGGTGGAGGAGAGGGTTGGGGGGCGGGGATGGGGGTGGGGATGGGAGGGGGGGGGGCACGTTTGAAGAGATAAAAGAAAAAACGCTTGAAGAGAGTGACATATACCGACACTGTGTGAAGAGTACATCAATTTACGATGTAATGGAATCTCAAATGTAACAAACGTAACTTTCAAGTGGAACAGATGCCGACGTGAATTACGTTCCTTTAGCACTTACACCGGATTCTAGAATATTTTCTGCGTAATTGAGTGTCCCAGATAACAACATCATTTTGATATACATGATGGTGTTGGATGTTTTTTTCATCACATTATATTGATGTACATGCATTTTTATTTCTTCACAGTCTGAAAAGCGTCAGCTGATACGAAAATCTGTGTTAGCGCATTAGAGGTGTGCCGCCTCCGAATACCCGGCTTGAAGCCGCGTATCCGGACACGGCACGTCTCGAATGAGTTAAGCTACGGTTTCATAAGCACGAATCTGATACAAATACGATCCAATATGGTGATGCAATTTCCCTTCCAAAATTGCGTCTTTTTCGTTCGAAGTCGGATGCGAATTCGTTTCCGCAACGGGCATATGGAAACACACAAACATGAAAAGGTCTTGCACGAACCTTTCTGCTTCGGACCCTCTTCGGATTCAGATCGTATAGTATCGGATTCGTGCTTATGGAACCGTAGCTTTAAACACGAATCCGATACGAACTCGATCCGAATCCGAAGCGGGTGCGAAACAAACAAAAAAAAATTCGTTCAAGTCCTTTTCAAGTCCTTTTCATGTTTGTGCGTTTCCATATGCTCGATACCGGACACGAATTCGCATCCGGCTTCGAACGAAAATGACGCACTTTTTGAGGGAAAATCGCATCACCGCATCGGGTTTGGATCGTATTCGTATCAGATTCGTGCTTAGGGAAACGTAACTTAAGTTCTAAATGTCTGGAATTTGCTTGAGCTTAGATTTTTGACTTACGGCGCAAAGTCGGTAAGGTCCAAAATCATATACCAGCACTTTATGCTGCCTCACGTCTCTCTTTTTTTTTAATCTCAGAAACTTTCCTTTATTCCTATTCATTGGAATTATGCCCCTTTAACTGCCAGTAGACGCATATTATGTTTCTGAAATGTGTGTTAAAACGACCTGCTGTAGACAGTAAAGGGTGGACAGTTCGCAATATCTCCTTTCTTAACTCATTCAGCCCGACGGCCGTATTTCCCAAATTTGGGAGGCGTCATCTAATGATTATGCACCAGTTGCAGGAGATGGATCGACCATGATAATTGAAAGGCAGTGCCAGATTAGCTTGGCGCCGACAGGCGCCAAGCTAATCTGGCACTACCCTTGAATTACCCTTGAATTATCATGGGCTAAATTTTAATGAGGTAATGTTCTTAGTATGTTATACAATATGCTTGACAAAAGCGCTGACTTGAGTTATGAGTTTGAATGTCATAAATCATTGCCTTTTCTTCTGCTCTTCCTCTGGCCTTTATGTACAGGAGAGTTCCTTTCGTTACACGGTCTAAAGGCAGCGGAAAACCTCCGGTACGTGTGACTACTTACATACATTGTAAATAGGAGGGTAGAAAGGTCTTAGTTGAGGCAAGACAACACCGATAACCCGTTTTATGGACGAATTTTAGCAGTCAAAGCCTGCCATGGAGCAAATCGCTTTAATCCAACGTCAAAGAGCCCCAGCCGCCCAAGAAACAGGGACACAAAGCAATGTCGGCAAAAGGCATAGATCCTCATGAGCCCCCGCAACTGCGGGGGCTCATGGGGATCTATGTCTTTTGCAGTCGGACTCTTTTCTCTCTCTCTCTCTTTTTTTTCCTCGGAAAAAAAAAAGGAAAAAGTAAAAGAGAAGGGACTTAGGCCTGCTAGTTTTTGCCAGAACAGGGCAGCGCTGATGTACTGGACTGAAGACCAGATGCTGACACATATTTGTCCACACAACACCTTGTTTGCGTCCGCTTAAGCCACTCTTACCGTCTGCCGTTGTAGACAAGTAGTCTTTTGCGGTGATTAAGTGTGAGCTTTAGTGCAGTATTAACTTTCCTAAAAATCGCAAGAGATGTGTTGCTAGTTTTGGGTGTAGCCTACTAGCCGTAACCTTTGCCGAGAAAAACTGAAAGCATTAACCGCCATTCTGCAAGAGGTATAGATCCTCATGAGCCACCACAACTGCGGGGGCTCATGAGGATCTATGCCTCTTGCCGACACCACTTTGTCTCACCACGCACCCCCCCCCCTCTATCCCCCTCCCCCCTCCCCCCCTCTATCCCCCTCCCCCCTCCCCCCCCCCGCCATCCCGACCCCCCCCTCTCCCCCGCCCGGCCCCCCCTCCGTCCCGCGCCACCTTGAAATTCCCCGCTCACTATCAATTTACCCGTCATAATTATCCGTCTAATGTTCGTATTCTCTGGCGGGGTACAGAAAAGACTTATTTTGTGTCCTTGCCATGAGCACAGCAAAAACTTTCTTCTACAGTATGAAGATTGCTGCATGCAACACCAGTAAGCAACTGTACTCAGTGTCTGATTAGCTGCTGGGCAAAGTCAAGTCTTCTCATCTTCCTAGCATATACTCCATGACAGAACTTCCATCTCGTTTTTCCACATATTTCATGGACAAAGTCCAAGCCATTCGCGACGATCTTGACTCACAGTCTTTTCAGACAAAAACAGTCTCTTCTAATGACTTATGCTTTCGTGGACAGACCATGTCTGTGTGTAGACCTGTCTGCTGTGACGATGTCCACAAGCTGTTAATGAAGATGACCCCTAAATCATGTGAGCTCGATCCAGTGCCTACCACTTTGTTGTATAACTGTATGGATAGTTTATTGCCGTACGTAACTCACATTGTCAATGATTCGCTTGCTTCTGATGTTTTCCCTCCAATGTATGAAAGTGCTGTTGTGAAACCCCTCAGTACTGAAAAAAACCCTCATTAGATCACAACGACCTTAAGAATTATAGACCTGTCTCAAACCTACCGTTTCTGTCAAAGGTGATCGAAAAGATTGTGCTTTTGCAACTTTTGGATCACCTGACCTTGAATAATTTTATGGATCCATTTTAGTCAACCTACAGATGTTGCCACAGTGCTGAAGCAGCACTTCTCAGAATCATGAATGACCTGTTACTTGCTCTGGATGATGGTAAGCTGTCAGTGCTCGCTTTACTAGATCTTTCTAGCGCGTTTGACACAATCGACCACACTACCCTGATTAATCGTCTCCAGCTTGTTTTTGGCATTGGTGGCACTGCCCTGTCTTGGTTCCACTCTTACATTACTGAGCGATCACAGACTGTGTCTGTCGATGGGCATGTCTCTGCACCTGCCAGCCTCCGTTTTGGGGTCCCACAAGGCTCAGTATTAGACCCAGTGCTTTTCCTACTGTATGTACAGCCTTTGTCCAGTATTATTACTGGACACTCTGTTTCACACATCACGCTTACAGTGATGATACACAGCTCTATAAGTCAGGTAGTGTGAGTCAGGTAAACGAGATCATCCAGACCGTGTCACATTGCATTCTTGATGTGAGGCTGTGGATGTCGGGAAAAAGCTCAAACTGAACGAAGGAAAAACGGAATCCACACTCATTGCATCACCCAGAATGTCTTCTTCTACCGCTTTGCCTCAGCATACCATGATTGAGAACACGACCGGCAGCTTCTCTCAGTCAGTGAAGAACCTGGGTGTTGCAATTGAGCATGACTTGTCCATGGATAAACAGGTGATACACATTTGCAGGGCAGCCTATTTGGAGATGCGTCGTATTAGCTCTATTAGAGAGTTCCTTACCTCAGAGGCTACAACAAATTCTGGTTTGTTTATTTGTTCTGTCTCGCATTGACTATGTCAACTCACTCTTATCTGGATGCCCGAAGTATCTATTTGATCGGCTCCAGAGTCCAAAATTCGGCCGCACGTCTGGTCATGAAAGCGAAAAAGTCAGACCATGTGTCCCCCATCCTGCACGCTCTCCACTGGTTGCCAGTGAAGGAGAGAGTTAAACACAAAGTCTTGTCCATTTGTCATGTTTCCCTTTCTGGCACTGGACCCACTTATCTCTCAGAGCTTCTTCACTGTTATATCCCTTCGAGGCAATTGCGCAGTTCGTCTGACAATAAAATACTTCGGATTCCTACAGTAAGGACTAAAGGATTTGGGCAGAGATCTTTTTCTTACCAGGGTCCATCAGTCTGGAGTGATCTTCCTAAATCATTGAGACACAGTGAGTCCAGTGCCAGTTTTAAACACAGTCTTAAAACCCATCTTTTCCCATCGTGATTATCAGTGTTCATGTATTTAGTCATTTTCTGTTCTTAAATGTAAGTGTACATGTGGCTTTGGTTTTGTCACCTTTTTTTGTATTGTTTTTCTTGTTCGTATGTACGGCGCCTAGTGCATCTTACCATGTAAAGGCGCCTTATAAATATTCCTTACTATTATTATTATTATTATTGAGCAAATGTATGAAGTGAGAAGAAAAATGATGGTGTGACCAAAACCAAAAGTACGCACACTATAGAAAGAAATGATTTTTACAAAACAATGCGTTCATTATTCTGATGGCCTTGATCATACTTTTTAAATTGATGCCCTGTATCTTTGATTGCTAAACAATTGGTTCATTACCGATGCGAATTAGTTACCTAGAGGAGGGGGGGGGGTCCAACTTTTTGTTTGAGACTTTTTCAACCTGACACAAACGGTCTCCCCAACGCTAGACCTTTTTCTAGTGACCGAAAAATGAAGCGGGGCGGGGGGGGGGGGAGGGAGGGGGAAGCGACTGCGTGTGTGTGTGTCAACGCTCTCGCCAGTCGCCAAAATGTCAAACAACGGGGGGAGGGTAGAGAGAGAGAGAGAGAGAGAGAGAGAGAGAGAGAGAGAGAGAGAGAGAGAGAGAGAGAGAGAGAGAGAGAGAGAGAGAGTGTGTGCGTGTGTGTGTGTGTGTGTGTGTGTGTGTGTGTGTGTGTGTGTGTGTGTGTGTGTGTGTGTGTGTGTGTGTGTGTGTGTAAACTAGCCAAAACATCAAATAGGGAGGGGGGTCCAAACACCAAAAAGGGACTTTGTTATAGCATTTTAAACAATTTGGGGTCGGGGGTGGAATGGTGGGAGGGGGAGAGGGGTTGGTCCGGAACCCTTAGGAACCCACCCGCCTGTGGGTTATGATGACCTACGATGACATGTGTCATACTTTTATTTTTAAACTGATGCTCTATGTATCTCTAATATTCCAGACAGTTAATTCGCAAAGATTAGGTCTGTAGCCATGAGGGTTTGTAATAGTACTGTCTAGACCGAGCTTAACCCCTTCAGTGCCAGATAAATGCCATCCAGCTGCAAGTGTCTACAACCATAGTGTTGAGTGGTCGGATGCTTTTTCATTTGTATGTTGTTGTTTTTTGTTGTAATTTTCATTGCCTACTGTAGTTAGTTCAGTTTTGTTACTGTTATTTCGATTTTATTTTTTATAATTATTTTAAAAGTTTATTTATTTATTTGTTTTGTTTTGTTAGGAAACCATGGAGTCCCGCCCCTCCCAAACCTCCCCGCTCTACTCCCGTCCCCTAATTCCGCCTTATGGGTAGGAGAAAAGAAGGAAGTTGGCCAAAAAGAGAGGAAGATTAGGAGAATTTGACTGTGACAGATTAGATAAGTAATGTGTTTGAGGGGGGGGGGGGGGGGAGGCTTTCGAATGCCACAAGCGACTGGCTGTTTATTTGTATATGACACGTACTGAGACCGACGAAAGCTTCAACCGAAAGAACACCCTTGTTTCGAGGAACCGCTGGGAATAAAACCTGTTGGGGAGCAATAGTTCTAGATTGTCATGAGCACCCTGCCTATGCTGGGGCCCATGTGAATCTGTGTCTCTTGCGGATGGATCAGGCTGAGTCCAAAGGCGTACAAGGCTTAAGGATGTCTTCAAAGCCATGTTGGGATGAGAAGATAACGGAATAATGTGATCGGCCGACGCCAGAACATTAAGGACAAGAGTGCGTGTGTGCTGGTCTGTGATTTTGGACTCGGCGCTAGCGCCGTAAGGTCCAAAATCACAGACCAACACACGCATTGTCATCTCATTGCAGATGTATTGATAACCTTTGAAGCAACCGTCTACGTGACCCGATGTTCTTTTGAGTTATGTATTTTCCTCCGCAACCCGATATCGTCGAAAGGAATAGAGCAATGCGTATCTTCCGAGTCATGACAAACAGCCTTTAATCGCATACATATACATGAGCTTTTTCTTTGTCCACAACAGAGTCTTTGCGTACCAAATCACACATAAGTACCGATTTATCAAAATAGCTCTCACTAAACTCATTCTACCCCAGACACACCACAGCAAGATATGGATCCACCATGATAGTGCAAGGGTGATGCCAGAATATCTTGGCGCCTATGGGCGCCAAGCTATTCTGGCATCACCCTTGAACTATCATGGTCGATCTCTGTCCTGCACTGCACTGCAGTCTTCAGAGGACAATGGCAACATTTGGGGACTTCGGTCTTGGAGTACAATGAGTTAAAGATACCTGTTCCAGTCTATAAAGTGTTAACAGTTCACTAAGAGGACGTTAACACTTGCAACCCTGGTTGAACTCAAAATAGAGTTGAACCCGAGTTTACAAATGCATTTTAAACCAGGGATTAACCGGCCCACAGACCCTGGAAAAGTATCCTCGAAATACATCATGGCGCCCTCCACGAGACAAGACGTGGCTAATGATGTTATGTTTCTCTTGCAGTGGGATGCTGATCAGTTTTTCTTTATCATTTATTCATGTCATATGCCATTTATGTCATACAATAATGCTGAACAAAAGGGCTAGCGTAAAACAGGAAGTTTGAGCATCATAAAATAAAAGGTCTTTCTGCTCTTCTTCTCCTTCGTACGTAAGAGAGTTCCCAGTCTGCGCACAAAGGTCAGTAGAAAACCTATGTCAAGTGTGCCCATACTCACATTATATACTCGTATTGTGAACAGCCGGGTAGGAGGGTTTTAGTTGAGGCAAGACAAAAACGCTACACAGTTTCAGGGACAAATTCTAACAAGGCCTGCCATAGAGCAGACCGCATTAAGACAGACTGTCACGGATGCTTTATTTACACTGACGAGCAAAAGAAATGCGACTTTTTTTAAATCATCGGAAACACTAAAGTGTTTTCGATGATTAAAAAAATTTCGCATTTCTTTTGCTGGTCAGTGTATGCGCACTACCAATCGATGCTTCACAACAATACGTAATCCCTTCCTCGTGGTACCTCGATCGCCAGCTCACGACAGCTACAAAAGACACACATGATGCCGCACTTTGTGTATACTGATACTGACTTATTTTGTGAATATTGACGAGCAAAAGAAATGCGACATTTTTGGAATCATCAGAAACACTTCAGTGTCTCCGATGATTCCAATCATGTCGTATTTCTTTTGTTTGTCAGTATATGCACACTACCAGTCGACGCATCACAATACGACGTAAGCCTTCCTTATGGTACCATAATAATAATAATAAAAAAAATAATTACGGTATTTATAATGCGCTTATCTTATACTAATTATAACTCTAAGCGCACACTCACAACTCGCGCACGCATGCGCACGCTTTAGACAATGACTCACGTACCACAAACAGTGAAATACATTACGACGGTCAGCTTGGGGTGGGGAGTGCGGTGATATAGTGCTAAAACTGTTGAAAGAGGTGAGTTTTGAGGGCGGACTGGAAGGAGGAGAGAGAGTGTTTCTGACGGAGAGAGAGTGGGAGAGTGTTCCAGATGGATGGACCGTAGACGGAGAAGGAGCGGGGACCGAAAGTGTTAAGTTTGGTGCGAGGGATGTGGAGGCGGAGAGGGTCGGAGGCTGACCGGAGGGAGCGGGAAGGTGTGTAGGGGTGAAGTAAGTTGGAGAGATAGGCAGGAGCGCAGTTGTTCAGGGATTTGTAGCAGAGAGACAAAACTTTGTATTGGATGCGTTGGGGGATGGGGAGCCAGTGAAGGAGTTTGAGCAGGGGTGTGATGTGGTCGGATTTTTTCTTTCTGAGGACGAGGCGGGCAGCATTGTTCTGAACGCGTTGGAGAGTGAAGATGGTGGAGTGAGGGAGACCGGAAAGGAGAGAGTTGCAATAGTCGATGCGAGATAAGATGAGAGAGACAGCAAGTTTGGTGGCAGCTTCGGTAGTGAGGTATTTTCTGATCTGACTGATGCGGCGAAGGTGGAAATAGCATGCCTGGGTCGTGGCGGAGACGAAGTTGGTCATGGACAGAGAGGAATCGAGGATGACGCCGAGGTTCTTGGCCGAGTCAGAGAGGGGGATGGGGGTGCTATCGAGTTGAAGGTGGAGAGAGGGAGGGAGCTGGGAGAGTTTTTGGCGAGTGCCTACCAGCATGGCTTCCGTTTTGTCGTCGTTCAGTTTCAGCTTGTTTGCTGTCATCCAGTTTTTCACGTCTTTGTAGCAGTCAGCCGTGCGAGTCAGTAGTGACTGAGTGTTGTCGAGTTTGTCTTTGTCTTGCAGTTGTGAGTCGTCAGCGTAGAGGTGGTGGTGTATGCGGTGAGACTGGATGATGTTGGACAGAGGAGAGGTGTAGAGTGTGAAAAGGACCGGGCCCAGGACGGATCCCTGTGGAACTCCGCAGGAGAGCGTTACCGGGTTGGAAGAGACGCCGTTGATGGTGACGGACTGCTGTCTGTCAGAGAGGTAGGAGAGAAACCAGGAGTGAGCAGAGTCAGTGATGCCGAAGGAGTGGTGGAGTCGGTGGAGGAGGATAGAGTGGTCTATAGTGTCAAAGGCGGCAGAGAGATCGAGTAGTGTAAGAAGGGAGATGTTGCCAGAGTCACCAGCTCACGACAAGCCACGAAGGACATTGTACATGACGCCGCACATCCGTTACTAAAAGGGATCTGGCGTGTCACCTACTTTGCGTTTTGTCCTAAATAATGGTCTGGGGATTACTGTCCTGAGAAGGCAACAGACGGTAAGTCGATGTTTGTGAAAAGCGAGATTTTCATTGATATACAATGAAAATCTCGCTTTCCGCAAAAATGGACTTAATGTGTATTGCTTTCACATGGCAGGCTAAGCATTTGGTTATTTAGTCCGTATCCTAGACACCGACCTGCCTATCTCAACCTCGGTGAGAGTGGTAAACAGTGACATAGGATAGCGCGTACTGTCATTTCAAATCTACTTCTTAACCCTTTGCTTTTCGGTAGCGGTTTTTGTCGCGACGATTCCTACAGGGATCACCTCGACAAAAACCGCTACCGGCACGAAAAGGGTTAAAATTTTCCAAATCGGCGCAATGACGAGAAAATTTCAGCGATTTGCCTCGCCACTGACCTCCATTTTTTTTTTTTAATAAAAAGCTTAGTTTTGTGTGCTTGTTACGTGGTCGCATTGGTAAATGGGGAACGGTTTTGAGGTTCCCAGTGTTGCTTTTGTTCTGCGAGTCACATGCTCGGATTGATAGCTGTAAAAATGGCGTTGACGAGACTTGTCAGCGATTAGCCACGCCACTGGCCTACATTTTTAACGGTCAGTTTTGTCAAGTTGTGCGAGTCACGTGGTCGCAAATGTCGTTGAGGTTCACAAGGTTGAATTTGTTGTGTTACCCCATTCAGCCCTGACGCACTACAGCAGGGGATGGGTCGACCATGATAATTCAAGGGTAGTGCCAGATTAGCTTGGCGCCTGTCGGCACTGTCTTTTGAATTATCATGGTCGATCCATCTCCTGCAACTGGTGCATAGTCTTTAGATGACACCTCCAAAATTTGGGAAATACGGCCGTCGGGCTGAAAGAGTTAATTACGTGGTCAGAATGGCAACCGTGAAGATGGCGTTGACGAGACTTTTCAGCTATTTGCCATGCCACTGTCCTATATTTTAAAAAGTCAGTTTTGTTGCGCTTGTCACGTGATCGCATTTGTAACTGTCAAAATGTTTGTGTGTGTGTGTGTGTGTGTGTGTGTGTGTGTGTGTGTGTGTGTGTGTGTGTGTGTGTGTGTGTGTGTGTGTGTGTGTGTGTGTTAATGACGTGATCGGATTGGTAACCGCGAAAATGGCGTTAATGAGATATGGCAGCGATTTGCCTCTTCACTGGCCTAAATTTACAATAACTTAGTTTTGGTGTGCTTGTTACGTGGTCGGACTGGTAACTGTGAAAATGTAGGTATGTCCGTCCCTATACAAACAGTGCCATCAGTAACATCAGTGCCGGAGAGCGATATTTAGCTACTTTTTGCAACAAGAGCTGCTCTCCACATATAGCACGCAATACAAAAATAAAAACATGGGCAAATAAAGCATCATCCGGACTACAGTTCTGTCGTGTGTTTTTTTTCTGGAAAGAAAGATGTATTTGTAGCACCGCCGAATGTGGAGGGTAAGCGTCCAAAAAAACTTGGTCAGCTGTCCGTGACGCCCAGCACAGAGTCGCGCTACAGTGCTGTTAGAAAAACTGCTTGCGCAAATACTAGATAGAACGCACAGCGCTATATTTAGTATCGTTGGAAAGAGCTTTTCCTGCCCTTTATAACGGTGCCTGGCGCATGTTTGAATTCAAGAGAAAACTGCATTAGATTTTGACGTGAAATTTTCAATTTTTTTACTCATGAGATATGTTACTTGGGAATGATCGCGCGCACATGCGCCAGCTACCGATGAAAAGCTCATTCAAAGACCTTTCGATCGATATATTATCCTACACGGACGATCAAATCTTGGATTTGCGCAGTGGCTTTTAAACTGACACCCCAACGCGCAAAAATCGACTTCACAATGGCCCGTGCCCGCGATAGAAGCTTCTTTCGTCAACGATGACACAAATTTTGCTTGTAATTTGCAGAAAACATTGCGCAAGTACACGCATGGTTATGACAAAGACATTTTCAGCATTATGAACTAACACTGATTGACAGAATTGATCATTTGGATTGACCTGCAGTTAATTTTTTTACGGTGTGTAGTCGATTTTCAACCTGAAGTTCACGTCCTCCTCTTGGGGTATAATTTCTTTTGACCTAACTTACAACTTTGACAAGTCTAGTCCTACTGAAATGCACGCCATATTTACTGCAATGCTTCAGAGTTGCCCTTGAAATTTTCTTAGACGAATATGTTCGACGGTTTTTTTAAATAACCGTTATAGTCGACAACAAGAACGACAACTCTTTGCCAGTTAGCAGACGAATTTTCAAAATGCCAACTCGTTTGGTTTTGACTGCCTAAATTATGAAAAATAATGTTTTGTTGTGTGTTGTATGTTTTTCTGGTCGTCGTAACGTACCTGTAAATAAAGCAAACGATACGAACACACATTATTATTATTATTATTATTATTATTATTATTATTATTATTATTATTATTATTATTATTATTATTATATTATTATTATTTTATTATTATTATTATATTTTGCTTTTGAAGTGTTCTCTTTTTGTCAATTACTTACTATAGATAAAAGAAAATCACATTGAACAACAAATAGTTTCGGTTGCTTTTAATTTTATTTAGACAAACACTTCAAGATGCTGTCAGACAGAATTCAGCAGAGAGAACGAGGAGGATCAATCAAAACCTCCCCCATCTCAATCAACAAACATTTTCATACAGCTGAATATATGACACAACGACGGGAAACAACACCAGATATTCAACTCAGACTTTATTAATGAGACTTGCTACTCTGAAAGTTTGCCTGTCTGTCCTGTACTTTCTATGACATAGACCCGTATCCATCAAATGAGAAAATATACTATATAGACGACGAAAGACATGAATATCTTGACCAAGAAATGAGTGCTACCGTCCCAGCCCACCTATCCTTTCCAGTCCACTCTTCCCTATCTTCTCAGCCGACCAGCATCTTAGTCAAACAACGACTGCATCTTTTTTCTTCTTTTGCAATCATAGCAGATTCATGTCTGTATGACTGCAGCTAGCATCCAGAAGGTGTAAAGAAGGTGTGCCCTTCAGTAAGCACTGACCTGAAACGATGGGTGCAAAATGTTTGCCCTTTCTTGCTTTTGCTGTCGTAAGCAAACCCCAGAAAATGGTTACGCAGTTGAAAAAAGACCTACACCGAATCCAGAATTTTTAACCCGTCCCCCGCCCTCGTCCCCCCACCCCCACCCCCTCCTCCCCCAACCCTTCCCGCGTCCCCCAACGGACAGCATCTCTCTGATGAACATGAGCCTCCGTCTCTACTCCCCCCCTCCCCCACCTCCCACTCGTAACGAATAGCATCTCTCTGAAGCACGCAAACCCCTGTCTCACCCCCACCCCCACCCATCCGTTAAGAGTATTTGAGAAAAGCAATTTTTTTTTTTTTGTTAAAATGCAATTATTTTAAAACTATTTTCTAATCCCCTGTGAATTTGACCTTGAGAGAGGTCACTGAATTTGATATGTGTAGAAAGGTCTTAGCACGCCATTATATCTTTTACCCAATTTGAAGAGTGTGGATTGAATAGTCCGAGAAAATGCCAACTTTGAAGTTTACGACGGACGAAGGACGGACGGACGACCACTGTCCCATTACATAGGTTCACGTTCCGCACGTGAATCCGGCCTAACACTTATCGCTGATTTCGCCCGGGGGGGAGGGGGGCGGGGGGGGGGGGGGGGTGGGTGGGGGTCTATCTTGACTGCTTGTCGCTGATGCCCGCGCATCTCTTTGTTTCATCCCTCATCATGTCTGCCCGCGCCCCAGGGGGCTGGGTCTTTGGGGGGAGCCCGTGTTCTCCTGGACGCTTGGGTCGACTTTCACCCTTAGCCGATATTGTTTCAATTTGCTGGCGTAATACACCATGCGGGAAATTTAAGCTCGGATTGACAAAGAACGATCGACGATTGCTTCCTGATCATACAGTTATTACAATACATCCTTTTTATATTATGTTTTGCTAAAATACTACTGAGGAAAACAATCTCGCAGCATTCATGAAAACTGCATACGGCGATGAAGCCACTTTGATGATTCACGGTGGCTTCGGAAGGTCTTCCATGTCGTTTCAATAGCTAGTGTAATTATTTAACTTTGTAATACGAACAGTAGATGCAATTTTTAAGGTAAACTCTGCTTATATACGTCGATTTCAAGGAAATAATTTGTTTTTGTAAAGTTTTCTGCTCGCACTGCCGATCGTCCATAGTGACTCGCTATCTTGCCCAAAGCTTACTGCGCTTTCTCGCCTCTCGCGTTAGACAGCGTGCTAGCCTGGGGGAACTCGCGACCTCGAGTGTCTGTTGATAGTCCTGTTCTTTCGAAGCTTCAAATAAGCCACTTGTTGTTACGTGGTGTTAGTTGGTGTTACGCGGTTACGGGTGAATGCACATACTATGCGCTGTAATTGACTCCGTGCGTCATGAATAAACCGGTCTGACGTACGTCTCAGTATGCGGTAACCATATGCTTTTAATTCACCGAGGCGTGACAGAGTTCAGTTCAATTAGCTCAGTTCAGTGAAGACGGTTCTTAACTGGGAGATTTATTTCTTGTTGATTATTCGCGAATTACGTGTTGTTGGATTAACGGACTTTCAGTTCGGTTCTCAACCCTTTTCCTCCTGATACACTACTGCTTGAAATTAATTTGACTATGATAGTTCAAGTGTGGTGCCAGAATAGCTTGGCGCCTGAGGCGCCAAGCTATTCTGGCACCAACCTTGGAACTCAAATGGTTGATCTGTCACCTAATCTGTAAAGTAGCGTCCACACTGAGGACACTAAGCAAAAATAAAAGAAATCAGCCTCAGGATGTAATTGGTTAATTATATAAACACAACGGTAGAGAAACGTATGTGATGACCTCTTTTACAGACACGCGATGCTAGTGACCTCAGGCGCGTTCACATGCTGAACTTGGCCGAAGCAACGTACTAAGTACATGATTTATGCATTGAAGCCCCTGATTGCCAGTGGGCGCATATTAATTGTGTTTCTGAAATCTTCGTTAACTCATTCTACCCCAGACACACCACAGCATGATAAGGATCGACCATGATAGTTCAAGTGTGATGCCAGAATAGCTTGGCGCCTATGGGCGCCAAGCTATTCTGGCATCACCCTTGAACTATCATGATCGATCTGTGTCCTGCACTGCAATGCAGTCTTCAGACAACAACAGCAAAATTTGGGGATTTCGGTGTTGGGGTAGAATGAGCTAATGCAGCTTCAAAGTCAACAGCCCCAGCAATCCAAAAAACACGGATTACAAAGTGGTGTCGGCAAGAGGCATAGATCATCATGAGCCCCAGCAGTTAATTCAAAACCCAAGAGCACCATCCGTCCAATGAACATGGATATAGTGATGTCAGCAAAAGGCATAGATCCTCGCAGTTAATTCAACGCCAGAGGCCCCGTGGTCCAAGGAATATGGATACAGAGTGGTCTCAGCAAGAGGCATAGATCTTCATGAGCTCCCGCAGGTGCGGGAGCTCATGAGGATATATGCCTTTTGCAGTTGGACTGCAAAAGGCATAGATCCTCTTGAGCTCCCGCAGTTGATTCAACGCCAGAGGTCCCGTCGTCCAAGGAATATGGATACAATGTGGTGTCAGCAAGAGGCATAGATCCGCATGTGTTCCCGCGGTTGCGAGATCCCATGATGATCTATGTCTCTTGCAGTTAGGAGCTGTTCAGTTTTTATCGGCAGTTAATTAGTTACAATATATCCTTTAATTAGCAAAAGGCATAGACCTTCCGAACCGTCCAATATCAATGTCCTCCATTGTCCTCCATTGAACTGTCATCTTTTCCTTCTACTTCGCTGAGCGGCCCTATAGCCCCAAACCTACTTCGTCACTGAGTACATATTAGCTTAAAGTTAACCCTTTTAGCCCCGAGTCCCTACAGCAGGAGATTGATTGACCATGATAATTCAAGGTAGTGCCAGATCAGCTTGGCGCCTCTCAGGCGCCAAGCAAATCTGGCACTACCCTTGAACTATCATTGTCAATCCACCTCCTGCAACTGGTACATAGTCATTAAGTAACAGTTTCAAAATTTGGGAAATGCGACCTTGGGGCTAAAAGGGTTAACCTCGGCATTCGCGGCAAGCCGCATCCAGATGCGCGGCATAATGCGCGCATCCGGATGCGGCTGGCCGTGAGAGAGTTAATGATACCGAGTTCTTGAATAATTATGACCCCGGTGCCGGGGGACTTATTATCGGAACTACGGAGCACATCCTCCGCCTCGGTAAAGCGTTATCTCAAGGAACGTGTGTAATCCCTGTGGGTGAGATTTCTTACACCGCAGTGACGACCGCTAGCACTACGATGAGTATGGCATGATGCCGGCAAGACTGCAACACGCGCCTACTGTACTAGAATTACCCCAGTAAGGCAGCAGGGTCGAAGTTAGCCTGGGTGCCATTTATCTAATGCAGCGTCCTATACAGACGTTTTACTTCGCCAAGTGACCGAAGGGCACATCGGACTCTTCGTCGAAGCTACTTTGGTCACTTCGGCGAGAAGTGCCTTTGGCCTCGGAACATCGACGATCCTCAGTTCTGGTTAAAGCTGCTTCGGCCTTCATCGCGTCTGATTGGTCGGTCAAACCGAGGCTATTCAAACGAAGAGCACTCAAAATGGCGAACAGGTCCGCTGCTTTGCGTTCTTCAGCGAAATTACGTCGCAATTGCTGCCGAGGAATTGCCTTTATTGACGCTTTTGTGTTGTGGGATAGCCAGTCATGTAATGTTGAAGAGGGAATACGACTGATGCTGGATACAAAAGTAATACGGCCAGGGCCAAGAGCTGTCTACAGTCGGTTTGCATGCGGCGCTTTCGGCAGACTCGGAGATCGGAATACAGTGTTATACCGTTTGATACAAAAAGCCGGCAGATCAGTAATGAAAACGGAGGGACTTACACAACGACAAAGGCATATGCAGGAGTTATATGATTTCTTAGGCACCCTCCCCACACCAAAACAGCCCTAAAAATGCGATAGTGCAGCCAGCATGATCGAGAGAAAATCACCTGTCGAGCTGGCTTGCGAGGTATGACACCACAATATTGCTTCCCTCGGTGGTGGAACGCTGGCGAAGACAATGCTTCGACATATTAACTCATTGTGCCCAATGTACGAAATACCCACATTTTTTAGTTATCCTCTGAGGATAACTAAAAAATGAAAAAAGTGTGGAGTTCCAGAGAGCTGTCACAACACACCAAAGTCCGGATTTTCAACTCCAATGTAAAAGCAGTTCTCCTATATGGAGCAGAGACTTGGAGATTGACAAAAACCACAGTCAACAGAGTACAGACCTTCATGAACAGTTGCCTTAGAAGAATTTTGAAAATCCACTGGCCAGAGAAGATCAGCAACGTCAGACTCTGGGAGAGAACAGAGCAGATAACAGCAGAGAATGAAATTGGGCGAAGAAGATGGGGATGGATCGGTCACAGTCTGAGAAAGCCAGCTTCCAGTATCACTAGGCAGGCATTGTCATGGAACCCCCAGGGAAAGAGGAAAAGAGGTAGGCCGAGAAACTCCTGGCGTCGAGACCTCCAAGCAGACATCAAGAGACTGGGAACCACCTGGAGTAGAATCGAAGGAGAAGCACAGGACAGGAGTTGCTGGAGGTCTCTCGTCGACGGCCTATACCCGGGTAGGGGTGACAGGCGTAAGTAAGTAAGTCTGAGGACTGCATTACAATTCAGGGTACAGATCGACCATGATTGTTCAAGGGAGGTGGCAGAATAGCTTGGCGCCTATAGGCGCCAAGCTATTCTGCCACCACCCTTGAACTATCATGGTCGAGCCATATCTTGCTGTTCAGTGTCGCGGGCAGAATGAGTTAAGACGCAAGGGCTTTGGCGATGCCCAATTCTCGAAGTAATTTTTAGTGATGTAAATGTCGGACACTTCGCTATGTTATTACGTAGCACATGACCATTTACCCGGACACATTTGTTTCTGTGTCTGTGTCAGAAACCTCTAATCTAGCATTAGCCCCAGGTCTGTGTTTGTAATACTGGTCGGTTCGTGGGTCAGTTGATTGGCCTATGATCGGTTTGTTGTCTGTCTGGGTGTCTGGCTGGACTCAGCTGCAATACTCGATCGAGCGTCCACGGCCGGGCCCATCCCCCTGAGCCATGGTGTACGCAAAGTACAAATATCTGCAATTACTTCCCTTTATTTCCCTTTCGTCTGTGCTTTATTGCTTCCCCGGTGCTCAAAAGGCCATCGGGCCATCGGGTCGGGTGTGCGCGGGCCAACGGCGACCGACGTGGGCCCGATGGTCTTTTGCGTTTGCGCATTTGGTCGTTTCTCCTGACAAGTGGAACGGTCAAACACGCCACGGGGTGGTAAAACAAAACAAAAAAAAAAAAAAAAAAAAAAACCACGTATACGTGTTATGTCCAATGAGCAAATGACCATCAGGCCGACCTCGGCCCGGCCGTTGTCTTTTGCGCATTGGGTCCGAGCCTGTACAAGTTAAAACCTGTACAAGCTATGTACTTTGTCTGACAGCGGTCCAACAGCCGCTGTGAGACAGACTACATAGCTTGTACAGGTTTAATCACCCTATGGACAATCAAGTGTTCGTAACACGTCATTTTCGCGTATCAAGTATGATCATTTAATGCCCGGATCCACATTGAGACAGAAGGGATAAGGAGAGGGGAGGAGAGGGGGGGGGGAAGGAGTTAACGGGAGAGGGGTGGGGGGGAAATAGAGAGGAGGGGCTGAATCAGGTACCAAAAAATAGGTTTAGAATGGAGGGTCTCTCGTCTCTCCGTCTGTCCGTCTACCTGTCCGTCTCTTTCTGTCTGTCTGTCTGTCCGTTTGTTGCGCCTTCGTCCGTGTGTCCCTTGCGGCTGTCTGTCTCTCTCAATGTCTGACTTGGGTTTTTCTTTTCTGTCACGTATTTGGCGCTTCATGTGAATAATATATTTCGTATCCACTAGCCAAAAGGTCATCGTGTCGACGTCGGCAGCAGTCGGCCTGCGCACGAATGTGCGCGGGCCGTCTGCGGCCGACCTCGGCCCGAGGACCTTTTGCTTATCGCGTACAGAATGGTCCGTGAAACCCGCCAGGGGGAAGAAACAGACACTGACCAGGCCGACGTTTTATGTCATTTACATGGGATCGGCTGGACCAAAGGACGCAGTGCTTTATCTTATGAATCTCTTTGACCCCCCCCCCCCCCCCCGCCCTCCTTCCATCCCACCGTCCTCGCCCTACTACCCCCCCCCCCCTCCCCCCTTCTCCACCCCCCCCCCCCCTCAACCAACTCCGTGAACCCGAGGACAAAAATAAACACCACCCAGCTGCAAGAGGCACAGATCCTCATGAGCCTTACTGCATTGAAGTTTAGTGCACTGCAGGTGGTACTGACGATTTTAGTCCTACTAAATCCTTCGCTGCTGAGAACAAGCGCCAGTCCATAGTGAAAGAATCACAGATCCTCATAATCCACCGCAGTTGGAGGAGGTCTTGAGGATCTATGCCTCTTGCTGACACTACTCTGTACCTTGTGGTCTTGTGGACTGACGACTGTGGCGTGGCATGCAGCTCTTTTGGCGTTAAATCAACTCATTAAGCCCGACGGCCGTATTTCCGAAATTTTGGAGGCGTCATCTAATGACTATGCACCAGTTGCAGGAGATGGATCGACCATGATAATTCAAGGGCAGTGCCAGATCAGCTTGGCGCCGACATGCGCCAAGCTAACCTGGCACTACCCTCGAATTATCATGGTCGACCCATCTCCTGCTGTAGTGCGTCAGGGCTGAATGGGTTAACGGAGATTGCAGAACCACAGGGTGACTCTTGTTCGTGGCTGTGAAATGGTTACTCCCACAGCTTCATCCAACAGCGGATGCAGGGGCTCGTGAGAATCTATGCCTCTTTGTGGCTGCCGGAGTTACTGAGGCTGTATGTCTCCTGTTTGCTAGTGAACGGCTCCGTTTAAAGCGACCTACTCCAAGCCTTGAAGGGTTGACAGATCGCAATATCTCTTTGAGAAATGTTCTTAAACTCTTCAATGCCGTGAACAAAAGTGAACACGATCCACCTGCAAGAGACATAGATCCTCATGAGCCCCCGCGACTGCGGGGGCTCATGAGGATCTATGTGTCTTGCTGCCACCCAATTTGTATCCATGTTTCTTGAAGTTTATTATTTTTATTTTTTTAATATTTTTTTTTTGGGGAGGGTCGTTGAATGAACAGAGATTTCAAAAACAGAAATTTACGTACATTAGCAGGGAAAGGGTTAATATGTCACAATAATGCTGGGCAATAGGGCTCATTTAAATTAGGAAGTTTAAATGGCGTAAAATGAAACACTTTTCTGCAGTTCAGTCTTCTCCTTTGTACGCAGAAGAGTTCTTTCCGTTACTCTCAAAAGACAGTTGAAAGCCTCCGGTTCGTGCGCCTACTCACATGGATTGTGAAAAGAAGGGTAGAGAAGTCTTAGTCGAGGCCAGAAAACATTGATTCAGCGAGGAATCTTAGCAACGAAAACCATCCATGGAGCAGATCGCTATCAGACTGTGTCTTCTAACTGATGTATGCAAACTAAGGGAAATCACAGCGCTGGACAGACAACAGTTAGATCCCCTGCCCCCACCAGGTGGGGGCAGGGGATCTAACTGTTGTCTGTCCAGCGCTGTGATTCCCCTTGGTTTGCATACCTGGTGGGGGCAGGAGATCTAACTGTTGTCTGTCCAGCGCTGTGATTCCCCTTGGTTTGCATACAATTCTGCCAGCGCTAGCCTCACCTATCTGGTTTGTGAGTCTTCTAACTGATGGTGATATCCCGTGGTACCTTAGGTGAACGGATTTATGTAAGTAATCCGATGTGTTCGTTGTGTGCCTCACGCATACCAGAGTACGTAATCATACGAAGAAATGTCATTTCCTTACATGAAGAAGCCTCCTGTTTATGTATGTGTACCTTGTAGCACTGAATGGGTGATCTTCGCTATATTGAGTGGTCCTGTCGTCATGTGACAAAAGCCAGTATGACCATATTTGAGAAAAGCGAGATTTCCATGTGTTATACGATGAAAATCTTGCTTTCGTCGTAAAATGGTCATGCTGGCGTTTGTCACATAATGTCAGTATGTCTATGTTTTTATTTTTTTATTTTTTTTTTTTATTATTATTATTTTTTTTAGAAAAGCGAGATTTTCATTATATAAAAATGAAACTCTAATTTCTTTTCTCAAAAAAATGGACATACTGACTTGCCAGATAACGTCAGCGTTATTCTGTACTGCGTGAATCAACCCACCAAATATCTACCCAAAAGCGATTCCCCCGTGGCTGCACTGGATCATGAAGGATTCGATTTCTTTATTGTTTTTTTTTTTTTTTGCCAGCTAGTGGCATTGAAGCACGAAACACATGAAGAAATTGGCACCCTACACCACTCCACGCGGGTTGTTTGATTTTTCTGAGTTCGCGCCATATCTTGCGCCCCCCTCCCCCCCCCCACCCCACCCCCCTACTCCTCCCTCCCCCCCCCCCCCGCCTCCATCCCCACTCAACCCGACCCTACTTCCCCCATCCCCGAAAATCTCCCTACGCCACCGTTAAAGGTTTCTGTGTTATGTCTGTCTATGATAAATTGCAGCAAAAGCGCTCATCTGGGGCGAAAATGATCTTGTTCCGTGGGGTCGTATAAGTTTTCCCCTCGATGAAAATTATTATGAATTAACCCTCCTTCAACCATCGATACTGTATACAGCGTAGTACTCTGGTGGCTGCCTGCGCAAGGGGGTTAATCGCTTCACTACCAGTGAACGCAGTTTGTGTTTTTAATTCTCTGTTAATTCGGCGCCAAAGATACCGAGCGATATAGAAACAAGGCGACGTCAGCAAGAGGCAAAGGTCCGCATGAGCCCCCGCAACTACGGGGGCTCATGAGGATCTATGCCACTTGCAGATGGATCGCGTTGTCATTTTCTCGGCTGTGAAGGGGTTAATGCGTCAGAAACCGACGAGGTTATATCAAGTACGCGTGGTGGGGGGACAAAATATTATTGTGTCACTGTGTTTGTTCGAATGCGTGCGTGTGTGTGTGTGTGTGTGTGTGTGTGTAAGTGTGTGTGCGTGTGTGCGTGTGTGTATGTGTGTGTGTTTGTTCGTGTGTGTGCGTGTGCGTGCTTGTGTGTGTGTGTGTGTGTGTGTGTGTGTGTCTGTGTGTTAATGTATGTTGTTAATGTATGTTTGTTTGTGTGTGTGTGTGTGTGTGCGTGCGTGCGTGTGTGCGTGCGTGCGTGTGTGTGTGTGTGTGTGTGTGTGTGTGTGTGTGTGTAGGCGCGCGCGCGCGCACTCGCGTGTGTGTGTTGTTGTTACTTGGTCGCTTGCTTTCTTCTTGCTTGCTTGCCTGTTGCTCTATTTTGACGCTATCGCAAATACGTGTTGTTTCTTTTCTAACCTGAGGCTTTGTTTCCTGACTGACGTGGTTGGTTTTCTTCTTTTTTTCCCGCCTGTTTGTTAGTCTACCTACCTCTGAACTAGCACAAGTGGGAGTAAAACATGAGACATCACAACCCTGTGTTGATAACAGTTTGAAAATTATTATTATGTGAAACGAAAAGAAGCGGAAATCCGAATTAGCAGGCGACGCAAGGGACATCACTCGCGTCAACAGTTATTTGCCGTGTTTCCCCTCCATTCCTCTAAGAGATTGCTGGCTTGCGAGGTATGACGCCACAATATTGCTTCCCTCGGTGGTGGAACGCTGGCGAAGACAATGCTTCGACATATTAACTCATTGTGCCCAATGTACGAAATACCCACATTTTTTAGTTATCCTCTGAGGATAACTAAAAAATGAAAAAAGTGTGGAGTTCCAGAGAGCTGTCACAACACACCAAAGTCCGGATTTTCAACTCCAATGTAAAAGCAGTTCTCCTATATGGAGCAGAGACTTGGAGATTGACAAAAACCACAGTCAACAGAGTACAGACCTTCATGAACAGTTGCCTTAGAAGAATTTTGAAAATCCACTGGCCAGAGAAGATCAGCAACGTCAGACTCTGGGAGAGAACAGAGCAGATAACAGCAGAGAATGAAATTGGGCGAAGAAGATGGGGATGGATCGGTCACAGTCTGAGAAAGCCAGCTTCCAGTATCACTAGGCAGGCATTGTCATGGAACCCCCAGGGAAAGAGGAAAAGAGGTAGGCCGAGAAACTCCTGGCGTCGAGACCTCCAAGCAGACATCAAGAGACTGGGAACCACCTGGAGTAGAATCGAAGGAGAAGCACAGGACAGGAGTTGCTGGAGGTCTCTCGTCGACGGCCTATACCCGGATAGGGGTGACAGGCGTAAGTAAGTAAGTAAGTCTGAGGACTGCATTACAATTCAGAGTACAAATCGACCATGATTGTTCAAGGGAGGTGGCAGAATAGCTTGGCGCCTATAGGCGCCAAGCTATTCTGCCACCACCCTTGAACTATCATGGTCGAGCCATATCTTGCTGTTCAGTGTCGCGGGCAGAATGAGTGAAGACGCAAGGGCTTTGGCGATGCCCAATTCGCGAAGTAATTTTTGGTGATGTAAATGTCGGACACTTCGCTATGTTATTACGTAGCACATGACCATTTACCCGGACACATTTTTGTCTGTGTCTGTGTCAGAAACCTCTAATCTAGCATTAGCCCCAGGTCTGTGTTTGTAATACTGGTCGGTTCGTGGGTCAGTTGATTGGCCTATGATCGGTTTGTTGTCTGTCTGGGTGTCTGGCTGGACTCAGCTGCAATACTCGATCGAGCGTCCACGGCCGGGCCCATTCCCCTGAGCCATGGTGTACGCAAAGTACAAATATCTGCAATTACTTCCATTTATTTCCCTTTCGTCTGTGCTTTATTGCTTCCCCGGTGCTCAAAAGGCCATCGGGCCATCGGGTCGGGTGTGCGCGGGCCAACGGCGACCGACGTGGGCCCGATGGTCTTTTGCGTTTGCGCATTTGGTCGTTTCTCCTGACAAGTAGAACCGTCAAACACGCCACGGGGTGGTAAAACAAAACAAAAAAAACAAAAAAAACACGTATACGTGTTATGTCCAATGAGCAAATGACCATCAGGCCGACCTCGGCCCGGCCGTTGTCTTTTGCGCATTGGGTCCGAGTCTGTACAAGTTAAAACCTGTACAAGCTATGTACTCTGTCTGACAGCGGTCCAACAGCCGCTGTGAGACAGACTACATAGCTTGTACAGGTTTAATCACCCTATGGACAATCAAGTGTTCGTAACACGTAATTTTCGCGTATCAAGTATGATCATTTAATGCCCGGATCCACATTGAGACAGAAGGGATAAGGAGAGGGGAGGGGAGGGGGGGAAGGAGTTAACGGGAGGGAGGGGGGGGTGGGAAATAGAGAGGAGGGGCTGAATCAGGTACCAAAAAATAGGTTTAGAATGGAGGGTCTCTCGTCTCTCCGTCTGTCCGTCTACCTGTCCGTCTCTTTCTGTCTGTCTGTCTGTCCGTTTGCGCCTTCGTCCGTGTGTCCCTTGCGGCTGTCTGTCTCTCTCAATGTCTGACTTGGGTTTTTCTTTTCTGTCACGTATTTGGCGCTTCATGTGAATAATATATTTCGTACCCACTAGCCAAAAGGTCATCGTGTCGACGTCGGCAGCAGTCGGCCTGCGCACGAATGTGCGCGGGCCGTCTGCGGCCGACCTCGGCCCGAGGACCTTTTGCTTATCGCGTACAGAATGGTCCGTGAAACCCGCCAGGGGGAAGAAACAGACACTGACCAGGCCGACGTTTTATGTCATTTACATGGGATCGGCTGGACCAAAGGACGCAGTGCTTTATCTTATGAATCTCTTTGACCCCCCCCCCCCCCCCCCCCCCCCGCCCTCCTTCCATCCCACCGTCCTCGCCCTACTACCACCCCCCCCCCTCCCCCCTTCTCCACCCCCCCCCCCCCTCAACCAACTCCGTGAACCCGAGGACAAAAGTAAACACCACCCAGCTGCAAGAGGCACAGATCCTCATGAGCCTTACTGCATTGAAGTTTAGTGCACTGCAGGTGGTACTGACGATTTTAGTCCTACTAAATCCTTCGCTGCTGAGAACAAGCGCCAGTCCATAGTGAAAGAATCACAGATCCTCATAATCCACCGCAGTTGGAGGGAGGTCTTGAGGATCTATGCCTCTTGCTGACACTACTCTGTACCTTGTGGTCTGACGACTGTGGCGTGGCATGCAGCTCTTTTGGCGTTAAATCAACTCATTAAGCCCGACGGCCGTATTTCCGAAATTTTGGAGGCGTCATCTAATGACTATGCACCAGTTGCAGGAGATGGATCGACCATGATAATTCAAGGGCAGTGCCAGATCAGCTTGGCGCCGACATGCGCCAAGCTAACCTGGCACTACCCTCGAATTATCATGGTCGACCCATCTCCTGCTGTAGTGCGTCAGGGCTGAATGGGTTAACGGAGATTGCAGAACCACAGGGTGACTCTTGTTCGTGGCTGTGAAATGGTTACTCCCACAGCTTCATCCAACAGCGGATGCAGGGGCTCGTGAGAATCTATGCCTCTTTGTGGCTGCCGGAGTTACTGAGGCTGTATGTCTCCTGTTTGCTAGTGAACGGCTCCGTTTAAAGCGACCTACTCCAAGCCTTGAAGGGTTGACAGATCGCAATATCTCTTTGAGAAATGTTCTTAAACTCTTCAATGCCGTGAACAAAAGTGAACACGATCCACCTGCAAGAGACATAGATCCTCATGAGCCCCCGCGACTGCGGGGGCTCATGAGGATCTATGTCTCTTGCTGCCACCCAATTTGTATCCATGTTTCTTGAAGTTTATTATTTTTATTTTTTTAATATTTTTTTTTTTGGGGAGGGTCGTTGAATGAACAGAGATTTCAAAAACAGAAATTTACGTACATTAGCAGGGAAAGGGTTAATATGTCACAATAATGCTGGGCAATAGGGCTCATTTAAATTAGGAAGTTTAAATGGCGTAAAATGAAACACTTTTCTGCAGTTCAGTCTTCTCCTTTGTACGCAGAAGAGTTCTTTCCGTTACTCTCAAAAGACAGTTGAAAGCCTCCGGTTCGTGCGCCTACTCACATGGATTGTGAAAAGAAGGGTAGAGAAGTCTTAGTCGAGGCCAGAAAACATTGATTCAGCGAGGAATCTTAGCAACGAAAACCATCCATGGAGCAGATCGCTATCAGACTGTGTCTTCTAACTGATGTATGCAAACTAAGGGAAATCACAGCGCTGGACAGACAACAGTTAGATCCCCTGCCCCCACCAGGTGGGGGCAGGGGATCTAACTGTTGTCTGTCCAGCGCTGTGATTCCCCTTGGTTTGCATACCTGGTGGGGGCAGGAGATCTAACTGTTGTCTGTCCAGCGCTGTGATTCCCCTTGGTTTGCATACAATTCTGCCAGCGCTAGCCTCACCTATCTGGTTTGTGAGTCTTCTAACTGATGGTGATATCCCGTGGTACCTTAGGTGAACGGATTTATGTAAGTAATCCGATGTGTTCGTTGTGTGCCTCACGCATACCAGAGTACGTAATCATACGAAGAAATGTCATTTCCTTACATGAAGAAGCCTCCTGTTTATGTATGTGTACCTTGTAGCACTGAATGGGTGATCTTCGCTATATTGAGTGGTCCTGTCGTCATGTGACAAAAGCCAGTATGACCATATTTGAGAAAAGCGAGATTTCCATGTGTTATACGATGAAAATCTTGCTTTCGTCGTAAAATGGTCATGCTGGCGTTTGTCACATAATGTCAGTATGTCTATGTTTTTATTTTTTTTTTTTTTTTTTTTATTATTTTTTTTTTTTTTAGAAAAGCGAGATTTTCATTATATAAAAATGAAACTCTAATTTCTTTTCTCAAAAAAATGGACATACTGACTTGCCAGATAACGTCAGCGTTATTCTGTACTGCGTGAATCAACCCACCAAATATCTACCCAAAAGCGATTCCCCCGTGGCTGCACTGGATCATGAAGGATTCGATTTCTTTATTGTTTTTTTTTTTTTTTTTGCCAGCTAGTGGCATTGAAGCACGAAACACATGAAGAAATTGGCACCCTACACCACTCCACGCGGGTTGTTTGATTTTTCTGAGTTCGCGCCATATCTTGCGCCCCCCTCCCCCCCCCCACCCCCCTACTCCTCCCCCCCCCCCCGCCTCCATCCCCACTCAACCCGACCCTACTTCCCCCATCCCCGAAAATCTCCCTACGCCACCGTTAAAGGTTTCTGTGTTATGTCTGTCTATGATAAATTGCAGCAAAAGCGCTCATCTGGGGCGAAAATGATCTTGTTCCGTGGGGTCGTATAAGTTTTCCCCTCGATGAAAATTATTATGAATTAACCCTCCTTCAACCACCGATACTGTATACAGCGTAGTACTCTGGTGGCTGCCTGCGCAAGGGGGTTAATCGCTTCACTACCAGTGAACGCAGTTTGTGTTTTTAATTCTCTGTTAATTCGGCGCCAAAGATACCGAGCGATATAGAAACAAGGCGACGTCAGCAAGAGGCAAAGGTCCGCATGAGCCCCCGCAACTACGGGGGCTCATGAGGATCTATGCCACTTGCAGATGGATCGCGTTGTCATTTTCTCGGCTGTGAAGGGGTTAATGCGTCAGAAACCGACGAGGTTATATCAAGTACGCGTGGTGGGGGGACAAAATATTATTGTGTCACTGTGTTTGTTCGAATGCGTGCGTGTGTGTGTGTGTGTGTGTGTGTGTGTGTAAGTGTGTGTGCGTGTGTGCGTGTGTGTATGTGTGTGTGTTTGTTCGTGTGTGTGCGTGTGCGTGCTTGTGTGTGTGTGTGTGTGTGTGTGTCTGTGTGTTAATGTATGTTGTTAATGTATGTTTGTTTGTGTGTGTGTGTGTGCGTGCGTGCGTGTGTGCGTGCGTGCGTGTGTGTGTGTGTGTGTGTGTGTGTGTGTGTGTGTGTGTAGGCGCGCGCGCGCGCACTCGCGTGTGTGTGTTGTTGTTACTTGGTCGCTTGCTTTCTTCTTGCTTGCTTGCCTGTTGCTCTATTTTGACGCTATCGCAAATACGTGTTGTTTCTTTTCTAACCTGAGGCTTTGTTTCCTGACTGACGTGGTTGGTTTTCTTCTTTTTTTCCCGCCTGTTTGTTAGTCTACCTACCTCTGAACTAGCACAAGTGGGAGTAAAACATGAGACATCACAACCCTGTGTTGATAACAGTTTGAAAATTATTATTATGTGAAACGAAAAGAAGCGGAAATCCGAATTAGCAGGCGACGCAAGGGACATCACTCGCGTCAACAGTTATTTGCCGTGTTTCCCCTCCATTCCTCTAAGAGATTGGATGCAGGATTTGTTTCTAGGCAAGAACACGTCCAGGGTCGGAGTCATTAAACAGGGTCATTTTGTGCTGCTAAATAAGATAAAAGCTGACCTATCTTACCTTTGGGAATCACGAAATCGGAAACAGTATACTTTAGACTTAACCCTTTTCATCCTGATACACTATTGTTTGAATTAATTAGACTATGATAGTTCAAGTGTGGTTCCAGCAAAGAGTCTAGAGGCCTCTATACTCTTTGGTTCCAGAATAGCTTGGCACCTCAGACGTCAAGCTATTCTGGCACCACTCTTGAACTAAAATGTCTGATCTATCTCCCAATCTGTAATATAGCCTTAAACAAAAATCAACCTCAGCCTGTACTGGGTTAATGACAACTGACTATCTGTAATGTCTGCTTCAATCTACCATTTTTTAAAATTTTAAATCAGTCTCAATCAAAATTATAATTAGTTAACCCATTCAACCCTGACGCACTACAGTAGGAGATGGGTCGACCATGATAATTCAAGGGTAGTGCCTGATTAGCTTGGCGCCTGTCGGCGCCAAGCTAATCTGGCACTGCCCTTGAATTATCATGGTCGATTTATCTCCTGCAACAGGTGCATAGTCATTAGATGACGCCTCCAAAATTTGTGAAATACGTGCGTCGGGCTGAATGAGTTTCAATAACAACTGACAATCTTTCACGTCTCCTTCAATCTTCCAATCATTCCTGAAGATAATTATCTTGTCATCCTTTCTCTTTTGCCGCGCTAGCACTCAGCTTGGACGCTCTCTGCAGTATACGACACTGCTGCTGTTTCACATCAAGGGACCGTCCATCTACAAGAGACATAGATTCTCATGAGCCCGCTCATGAGAATCTATGCCTCTTGCTGGCGGTGTTCGGCACGATAGAGACCTGTGCCAGTTCAGGTTGATGGTATTATTCAGTGACTGACAGCTACTCTCGCTGTGTTTATTAATTAAGCAGCACGCGTTATCACCACACACTGTCATCTGCCATAAGTACCTCTGGACACACAACTGCGTGTTTGAAACCAGTGGAAATTCAACGCTAAATTATCACCGGCCGCCAAAGGAACGTGGATACGATGAGGTTTCAGCGAGAGGCATAGATCCTCATAAGCCCCCCGCAGCTGCGGGGATCCCATGAGGATCTATGCCTCTTGCAGTTGGGTAGGGTGGTGTTCGGTTTTCTCGTGGGTGAGCTGATTATCCACAGAGGTTTTTACGTAAAGACATCTCTTTGCATAGTTATATGTGACGAGGTAGGCGTTTGCTTGAGGCCACTCAGTTCAGTTGCGTTGTGTGAAGATGGGATCTCTAGCTCGGCCCTTGGATAGGCCATTACGCGCTTCAAATAAAATCAAATCAGCGTTTTAAATAGGCGCTTTATCCCAATTATATATCGGCTCAAAGCGCCGCCGCGAACTGAACCCAACAAGCACGCTCGCGTGAATAACGCGCATTGGCACTCACACAGTGTACATAAACACAGAACATTCGCGTGGTGCTAAGGGCAAGCTCAAGCAACTGAAGTTTTGTAAATTAAAATCTTTTATAAACCCACGCATTTTAAGTCTGCTCAGAGTACTCCTTTTTGTTGTTGTTGCAGTTGCTGTTGTCGTCACTGTTCGTCAATGTTGTCGTTGATATTGTTGATGGTGGTGTTGTTGGATGTGTTATTGTTGTTAGTATTGTTGTTGTCCTTGTTGTTGATGGTGGTGGCGGTGATGGTCATGTTCGTGGATTTTAGTTTTTCATGTTGTTGTTGTTGGTGGTGTTGGTGGTGGTGGTGATGGTGGTGGTGGTGGTGGTGGTGGTATGGTGATGGTGGTGGTGGTGGAGGTTTTGGTGGTCGTCGTATAGGTTTGTTGTTGTCGTCGTCATTGTCATCGTAGTCGTTTAGTATTAACCCTTAACTGCCGAGGACAAGGCGAACGCTACCCAGCTGCAAGAGACATAAACCCTCTTGATCAGTCGCGGGGGTTCATAAGGGTTTGTGTCTCTTAATTGTTAGTCCTGTATTTTATATACGCCGTTTATTACACCCATTCAGACCGGTGTTTTTGCACGAACTTTGGTGAGTATGTAGTCGTTTCAGTCCTGTGCTTTTTTACGTCTTTTATTAGACCCATTCAGACCGGTGTTTTTGCACTAACGTTGGTCAGTATGTAGTGGTTTCAATTCTGGGTTTTATTACGTTTTTATTAGACCCATTCAGACCGGTGTTTTTGCACGAACTTTGGTCAGTGTGTAGTGGTTTCAGTCCGTAAATTTTTTTACGTCTTTTATTAGACCCATTCATATCGATGTTTTTACACGAACGTTGGTCAGTATGTAGTGGTTTCAGACGCGAAATTCGTGACCAGTCGCAGCAAAGGGTCAAAGTACCAAGTACGCGTACACCTTAACCCATTCAGCTCTGACGCACTACAGCAGAGATGGGTCGACCATGATAATTCAAGGGCAGTGCCAGATTAGTTTGGCGCCTGTCGGCGCCAAGCTAATCTGGCACTGCCCTTGAATTATCATGGTCGATCCATCTCCTGCAACTGGTGCATATTCATTAGATGACGCCTGCAAAATCTGGGAAATACGGCCGTCGGGCTGAATGAGTTAAGGCAAATTTTTAGCACCATTTCTGCTTCCTAAGTCTTGTCGGCACACTTAATGAACGTCTATGGCAGTTTGGACAGGTCGCAAACGCACACTCATAATCACACTTGTTTAGTCAGCGCAGCCGTTAGCGCATCAATTTATTTTTAGCTGTTGTTCGTACAGAGGGTGTATTTATAAAACGGAGAGGAGACATTCTCATTTAGTCTCTGGTGGCCCCTGGGCTCCAAGAGAATTTAAATTTTAACGAACAACAACGACATCATTGTCAGATTACTTGATGTTAAGACGACGTGTGCTGAACTGCATTCTCCAGTGTCTATATGAACCATAATCTAGACTGCAAAGTTTGTAAAATGCAGAGACGAACCCAGCGGAGAAAGAAACACGCTTAGAAAAGACAGTTACAACACAATTTATTAATATTTTGGGTAAATACCCCCCCCCCCCCTCCCTCCACACAAAAAACAACAACAACAGACAAACAAACAAATATAAAATTCAGTCGCTACTTCTCTTGTCAACTTTCCTTGCTCTCTGACAAGATGATATTAATAAATTGTATTGTAACTGTCATTGTCTAAGCGTGTTATTTTCTCCGTTGGGCTCTTATCTAAATGAACTATAGCTAGACCTGTATGTAGCGTTTCGTAACCAGCTGTTGCAGAAGCCGGTGTTTCTTTCAACAGTTAGTAGTGTGCTTGTAACTTCATTGTGTTTTTCATTTCAAGTCGATCTTCTGGTAACAAGCTAATTAATATTGATGAGATGGTTCTTTTCCTGTAAGTGGTGCACCCTTTCCCGCTTTTCTAAACGATGTAACCATAATTATATTACATGTACAGATAACAGACTTATGGTCGTGACCTTATGATGGCTAATTCTGCCATGTACATTATTCCTGTCTGGACAGTAAAGGGATAATTAAGCACTTTTCCTTATTCATTCCCCTTCCACGCGCAAAAGACTGGTACGCAAGGTGAATCGACCATGATAGTTCAAGGTTAGTGCCTGAATAGCTTGGCGCCCTAGCGCCAAGCTATTCAGGCACTAGCCGTGAACTATCATGGTCGACGGATCCAAGCTATGCTTCTTGCTGATACCAATTTGCATCCGTGTTCGATGAACGGCAGTGTCTTTTGATCGTCGAATGAAAAACGATTGGTGTTCAGTGGCAAGGAAGAGGTTAAGCGCTGACTACTCTTTAATAAATCATGGGCGATGAAACCAAGCTACGTAGGCGCGACCCTTAAACTATCATGGTCGATAGAACCAAGTTCAATCGGGCACTACCGTTAAACTATCTTGGTATATTTGAAGTCTTCCTGCACAGCTGACGTCGGATATAAGAAATGATTCCTAATTAGTCTGGCATGAACTACGCCGGAAGGTATATGAAAAATGGTTCTTATTCTGTTCCTCATTGTTATAATAATAAAAATAATAATACCGTTATTATATAGGCGCTTTTTCTCAATTTTGGGGAAATCGACTCAAAGCGCCGCGCCTGTAACCCAACACACACACTCACGAAACAGACACGGATTTACGCCATTTAAGACAAACACAGTACAAGACAAACGAAGGGCCAGTCAGCTACTGAAGTTACAGAGATTTTTTGATCGCTTGTATTTGAAATTTGTATAATTGGCCTGAGACCGGTACCAAAGTGGGGGGGGGGGGGTGGAAGAACCGGAGTACCCGGAGAAAGAACACCTCACTCCGCCCAAAAGTACCCCCCCCCCCCCACACACACACACACACACACACGCACATACACACTCAACATCACCACTACCACCGCCATCTTCCCCAGGTGGCATAGGAGCCCAGGATAACAGGAATGGCATGGCAATCCCTCCTGTGGTCACATGTGGCACGATTATCCTTTATTATCAAGACACCTTTTAGACTTTGTCCTGCCTATATAATATAAGTTATTGGTCGCAGGGGTTTGCTACACAGACCCGTGTATGCCTGAGGGAGATCAAAGGAACCATTGTACCCCAAAGGCCGAAGGTCTGAAGGGTACAATGGTTCTTTTGATCTCCCTCAGGCCTACAAGGTTCCGTGCAGCAAGCCCCTGCTACCAATAACGTAATTTGTTTTCATTCCTCCACTATTTCCGTCAGGAGTAAAAGAAATCAAGAAAAAATGTCCCGACCTGGATCGCTCCAGACATAGCTGACGTAAAAAGAATCTATAATATTTATTTATACATATAGACTTATGACGTAATTTAAAGTCTTTCATGACGTTGCCGTCTCCAGTAGTGTGCCTGTTGGTTCAAACAACAATAATCAACTTTGTACTTTAGAACGTTTTAGTGATCTTTTATAGAACAAAACTGGCATCCAAGACGCGTCAGACAAAAAGTCCGCCATTTGTCGCTACAAGGGTTTTGTAGCTCTGTCACATGGTATGGTTTGCGCTAAAGCGATTGGTCGTGTGACGTAGGGGTGAAAACAAAGTATATTTGAATCATACCTCATTCTGACACAACTGACATATTGCTGAGAGCAGTACATACATTTAAAACAAATGTTAAACGTTTAGGGCTTAACGTCTCTTGATACCACGAAGGTGATTTCAAAGACTAAATAAGGTCTAAATATTTTGACCCCACCAGGGTTCGAACCCAAAACCTTACGAATGATAGTCCGAACTCTACCATGTAGTATATAAATAAGTAAAAATTGTGTTGTTCTGACTTCTTGCTCCCCCCCCCCCCCCCCACACACACACACACACAATACCCCAGCCCTCCCTCCCTCCTCCCCTCCCTCCTACCCCCGCCCCCTCCCCGTGCCCTAAACCCCATCCCTTGTTGTCTGATTGTCAGTTGTTGTTTTTTTCTTCATTTTTAAGTTAAGCCATTATACCTCCCTGGAAAAGTATCTTACGCTACTGTAACTCTTAGTTCAAAATCCAGACCCACGGCGTGTAAAATACAGACAATAGCCCAACGTAGATTGATACCAAATGCGCAAAAGGCCATCGGGCCTACGACTGCCAACGTTGGCCCGCGCACAGCCATGCGCGGGCCAACGGCGGCAGACGTCGGCCCGATGGCCTTTTGCGCATAAAACGAAGACAGTTACAACACATTTTATTGATATAGACAAGCAAACAATATGCAATTCGCTACTGATATTGTCAGTGCGAAGAAGTTTAGCTTTTTTGCACTGACAAGATAAGTAGCAAATTTTTATACTTCTTTGCTTGTCTATTTTTAAAAAGGAGTTTTTAAAATCTGAAATATCAATAAATTGTGCCTTTTTTTTTTAACTTGCTTATTTCTTTCTTGGGCTATTTTCAACCCTAATCTCAGTCAGAATCCGTACCGAAGAACAGGTCAACAAAGTGTTATTGACAGCATATTTTTTAATCCGAAGAAGACCAAGTTAATTAAAATAATGGTGCCATCCGGCCGGACCGGAGTACAATTCTGAGAAAACTCCCCTGAGGCAACAGACAGGAGGTCCATTTTTTGTGAAAAGCAATATTGTTATTGTATTACAATGAAAATTTCGCTATTCACGAAAAATGGACGGTGTCTTTTGCTTCCATTTCTGTGACAAACATGATTTGCACTGTATTCCAATGAAAATCCCGCTTTTTACAAAAATGTACCTACTGTCTCTTGCTAGCACGGGGCAGATTTTAAAGGGTGAGGTTTTGTAACGAGTTATGTGACGATGTAACAGTTGTTACAAAGCTTTACTCGTGGTCACTCCCTGGAGTTTCCACTAGTTTTTTACCAGATTTTGGATTGTTATACGTGCGACTCACAAATTAACCCATTCAGCCCTGACGCACTACAATAGGAGATGGATAGACCATGATAATTCAAGGGTAGTGCCAGATTAACTTGGTACCACCCTTGAATTATCAAGGTCGATCCATGTCCTGCAACAGGAGCATAGACTTTAGATGACGCCTCCAAAATTTGGGAAATACGTGCGCAGGACTGAATGAGTTAATGGTGATGCGAGTACTGCTAGATATAGTACACATATAAAGGGAAATTACTCCGGGCTGGACAAACAAACAGTTAGATCCCCTTATCAGGGGATATAAATGTTTGTTTGACCAGCCCGGAGTAATTTCCCTTCGTATGTGTAACATATTAATGTTTATATTGTAAAAATGTTCGCGGAGACTCCACAAGCGTATAATTATGTTTACGTCTCTATAAAAGAAACAGAAATAGGGCATATTTAACTCTTGGAGTCCGACGCACCTATTTCCCAAATTTTGGAGGCGTCATCTAACGAATATGCACCTGTTGCAGGAGATGGATCGACATGATAATTCAAGGATAGTGTTATATTAGCTTAGCGCCGACAGGCGCCATGCTAATCTGGCACTACCCTTGAATAATCATGGTCGATCCATGTCCTGCTGTATTGCGTCAGGGCTGAATGGGTTAATGAAAGAAATAAAACAGGAGAAAAGGAAATAGATGAAACGTGTAAATGAAAAGGTAGGAGCATCTGGTTGTAAAGCATATGTTTTATTGTTAAACGTCGCCACCAAAACAAATTGCATCGGCCGGGAATTGAACCCGGGTCACCCGCGTGGCAGGCGAGTATTCTACCACTAGACCACCGATGCTGATGACAACAATTTTAATATTTGAAAAGTTAATGCAAAATGTTACCTTTGAGGCGTATGGTTAATGTTCCTTGCAGCCTACGTCACGCTTAACTGCGGGCTCAGGGACATATAACCTGTCATTGACAAGGCTTATAGGCCGTTTGACAAATGACCATGCAAAGTGTTTCCCAAATGTCCCCGCAAAGAAACACTTTTCTGTACCACTTTAAGAACAAATATCATGTAGTGCCAACTGACCTAATATGGAATATTGTTTACTTTACTACTATGATTTGTCGATTTTGCTCTACGGTCGTAAAAATTTGGTGATACGAGAAAAACAAAGCCACTTTCAATACCCTTAATAAAGTCCGGGCAGATTTCAATATCGAGGTCAAGCATAGACTTCATGCATGCCTTGCCCTGTTTCAGGTTTGAAAACTTGGCCAATTGACGTAAAATTGTATCTTTGTAATACTGGGCTTAACATATCTGGGGCACATTTAGGGATGAAAATCAGTCCTTTCATGAAAAAAAATTCGAATTTTTTTATGGCTGTACAGTAAAACTGACACATTGTTTGCAATTCTGGAAAGTAAATCGTAATAGGTCAACTGGTAACTGAATGATATTTGTTCTAAAATTGGTGTAGAAAAGTGATTCTTTGCGGAGATATTTGCAAAAAATGTGCGCTCCGATGTCAAACGACCTGTACTATATTTGCCATGTTTACTTTTGCGACATTTCATTACGTGCGCTACAGTTCTCGTGGCTGCAATACTTACGTTCTTGCTAGTCCATTTGCTCCGTGGTCACTGAAATCAAGTAAAGTATTTTATTGTATTTTATAAACGTTTACCTCGTGTCATCTCTTCTCATCTCATCACAGAATCTTCTCTTGACTTCTCTTCAGTCTAAAGGAGGCAACGGAACTCTAACCCTTATATTGACTTATTAAGTTGTTCTAACTCTTACTCCTTTTCATCATGATACACTATATTGTTTCAAATAAATATGACTATAATAGTTCAAGGGTGGTGCCAGAATAGCTTGGCGCCTCAGGCGCCAAGCTATTCTGGCACCACCCTTGAACTAAAATGGGTGATCTGTCTCCAAATCTATAATGTAGCCGTCATAGGACAGTAATCAGATCATACAAATTCAGCCTCAGAATGTAATGGGTTAAACTCGTACAACTAAACGGCTTCTATGCTATAGAATGGAAGTTATTTCGTTCTGGGAGTTTACAGTTAATGGGGAAACACGAGAATAGGAAATGGTGTAAAGGTAAAAGGAGGAGCACCTGGTTTCATAATATAATATACCGAGGAGCAAAAGAAATGCGACATTTTTTTAATCAACGGAAACAATGTCGCAGTATATTTGCTCCTCAGTAGACATAATACGTATGTTGAACATCGCTGTCAAGACAACGGAAAATGTGTTTACCAAAAAAATGCTGCATCGGCCGGGAATTGAACCCGGGTCACCCGCGTGGCAGGCGAGTATTCTACCACTAGACCACCGATGCTGATGACAGCTATGTTTATATTTGCGAAAATAATGTTGAATGTTACCTTTGACTCGTAGGTGAGTTTGACTCATGACAGCTTACGTCACGTTTTTCTGCGGGCTATGGACATGAAGAGTGTCATTGATAGATGGCGATCTCTCTCTCTGTCTCTGTCTCTGTCTCTGTCTCTCTCTCTCTCTCTCTCTCTCTCTCTCTCTCTCTCTCTCTCTCTCTCTCTCTCTCTCTCTCTCTGTCTCTGTCTGTCTGTCTGTCTCTCTCTCTCTCTCTCTCTCTCTCTCTCTCTCTCTCTCTCTCCTCTCTCTCTCTCTCTCTCTCTCTCTCTCTCTCTCTCTCTCTCTCTCTCTCTCTCTCTCTCTCTCTCTCTCTCTCTCTCTCTCTCTCTCTCTGTTTGCCTGTCTGTCGCTCTCTGTCTCTGTCTGTCTGTCTGTGTCTCTCTCTCTCTCTCTCTCTCTCTCTCTCTCTCTCTCTCTCTCTCTCTCTCTCTCTCTCTCTCTCTCTCTCTCTCTCTCTCTCTCCCCTCCTTCCCTCTGTCTCTCTCTGACTTTTTGTCTCTGTCTGTCTGTTTGTTTCTGTCTGTCTGTCGCTCTCTGTCTCTCTGTCTCTGCCTCTCTCTCTCTCTCTCTCTCTCTCTCTCTCTCTCTCTCTCTCTCTCTCTCTCTCTCTCTCTCTCTCTCTCTCTCTCTCTCTCTCTCTCTCTCTCTTTCTTTCCCCTCTCTCTCGCTCTCTCTTTCACACACACACACACACACACACCGCAATTAAAGATAAGTAAATTAAAGATAAGAATAACGATCAGCGATTACTGCGACAGCTTTAAACAGATTAACCCCTTCACTACCGAAAAAAATAAACACCCTACAGCTGCAAGAGGCATAAATCCTCATGAGCCCCCGCAGCTGCGGGGGCTCATGAGGATCTACTCCTCTTTCTGAAATCATTTTTCATCCAAGCTCCTTGGACGTCTGGGACTCTTTGACGTTGAATTAACAAAGCTTTCAGAAGCGCAATCTGCGTCCAATGGCAACCTGCGTCCAATGGCAATCTGCGTCCAATGGCAATCTGCGTCCAATGGCAACCTGCGTCCAATGGCAATCTGCGTCCAATGGCAATCTGCGTCCAATGGCAATCTGCGTCCAATGGCAACCTGCGTCCAATGGCAACCTGCGTCCAATGGCAATCTGCGTCCAATGGCAATCTGCGTCCAGTGGCAGTGATTGACGTAAAACCCAAAGCTTAGCCCATATCATACTGAGGCTAAAAGCTTTAAAATTGTGCACTGCCATATGCAAGCTACATTATAGTACTTACAGATAAGACAATAGGTTTAGTTCAAGGGTGGTGCCAGAATAGCTTGGCGCCTAGAGGCGCCAAGCTATTCTGGCGCTACCCTTGAACTATTTTAGTCAAACTTCAGTTTTTCACACGCTGATGTGTTCCGAATGATAAGGGTTAACACATGAATACGAAGCTTATTCATAAACAGATCGCAACGCCCGCACGTGGTCATTCCCCTGAGGCGGGAGTGTCCGCACCCTTTGTAACGATTGTTGCACTTGTCGCATAGCTCGTACACAACGTGGGTGTGCAGGATGCGGTCACAAAATTAGTCTCTTTACAAAGAGCCCGGAGGTTTGCTCCTTCTGGAAGTGCCACATCCGAATACGTGGATGTTTACCACAATATTCTGCCATAATTTGGCCCAAACTAGTTCTGATGTCACAATTTGAGAAACGCGAGATTTTCATTCTATAACAATGAAAATCTCGCTTTTCTCAAAAAATGGACAAACTGCCGTTATATGGCAAAATTAGTTATTTGGATTTAACGCCGAGCAGGGTACTAAGGCTATCTCACAACGGGAAAAGTAACAATCTGGACAGCCAGGCTGAAATAAATGTTTTAAGACAAAGATGTAACTATGTGTACCCACTCCATAACGTTTTTCCTTTTTTGACAGATGTATTGATATATTGTATAACAAGCAAATTAATATTCCTGAATTTGTTTGATATACTTCCCTTGCCAAAATCCCTTGCTTGCCAAGATTTGATCTTGATGATACGTGCATTTTTCAAAACGGAAACGCGAAATATTTTCATACGGCAACATTAACAAGCTTCTTATATGTAGTTTCAAATATAACAAAGCAATTTTTATGTTCAAAGTGTGGAAGCGCAAAACAGCTGATATGAGTACATATCCACATTGTTCCGCAAGTCTGAGTCCAAGCTTGGAAACATCAGAAAGCTTTTCATAGTCCCAAAACCAAGGATCGATCTATATAAAACCAGCTTATCCTTCTCAGGGACACATATCTGGAATGCCCTTCCCGACCATGTAAATCCGCCTCGTGTTTTAAAAAGGGTCTCTGCGAGTATTTCGTGCATCACTCGTCGGGCCTACGGAAGCCTTAACTACATGTATTATATGTATCTTTCTATGCTGGGTACAGTTTATTCCCAATTAAGCATGTTATCCTTTTCATTTATCATTTGAACTACTTAGTTGTTTTGTGTGTATGTGTGTTTGTGTATGTGTGTGTGTGTGTGTGTGTGTGTGTGTGTGTGTGTGTGTGTGTGTGTGTGTGTGTGTGTGTGTGTGGAGGGGGGGGGATAGGGGAGAGGGAGGCGGGAGGGGGGAGGGTGTGTCCGAGAGTTTATGAGTATGTCTGCCTATGTGAATAGTGTTGTTAATTGTTTGTAAGTATTATGTTTTACTTATATGTATGTGCATGTGTAGTTGTTAGCAACGGCAGGTTTGTAAAATGACTGTGTCAATGACGATGTCAATGCCTTAACTCATTCTACCCCAGACACACCACAGCAAGATAAGGATCGACCATGATAGTTCAAGGGTGATGCCAGAATAGCTTGGCGCCTGTGGGCGCCAAGCTATTCTGGCATCACCCTTGAACTATCATGGTCGATCTGTGTCCTGCACTGCAATGCAGTCTTCAGAGAACAACGGCAAAATTTGGGGATTTCGGTGTTGGGGTAGAATGAGTTAACCGTTGTAAAATAAAGTTTCATTGATTCATTAGCAGTAATGAAATACTTGTTAGTGTGTACGAACGCTCGAAAATTACACCCTTTACACTAACACGAACGAAGAACAGACGCCAAGAAACGTGCGAGTTGCTGGACTGACTAGTAAAATTGACGAGATGTCAGCTGGCAATATCGACAACCTGAGAGAAGAACTAAATATACAAACCTGCTGTCATTTTCCGCAATTATGCGTGATCTAGTAACAAGCAGAATTTACTCGGTAACTCCCACGGTTATACAAAGCACTGGATGTGCTCATAGTCAGACGAATTCTACGCGCTGAGTCGACACTGATATGCAGTCGTGTGACGTAGGGATGAAAACAAAGTATTTTATTGTATTTTATAAACATTTACCTCGTGTCATCTCTTTCATCTCATCTCATTTCTCTTGACTTCTCTTCAATGTAAAGGAGCGACGGGAAAAAAACTTAATTGACTTATTAAGTCGCTTTAACTCTTAATCCTGTTCATCTTGATACACTATTGTTTCAAATAAATATGACTATAATAGTCCAAGGGTGGTGCCAGAATAGCTTGGCACCTCATGCGCTAGTGATCTGTCTCCAAATCTGTAATTTAGCCGTGTCATAGGACAGTAATCAGATCATAAAAAAATCAGCCTCAGAATGTAATGGGTTAAACTCGTTCATGTGTTTTGTCTGCGGAGGTTCATGAGGTTCTTTGCCATCTGCTGGTCGTAGTCACATCTGTGTGCCTTGGCTTGCGTGGATTATTCGGTGTTGAGTTTGCGCTGCTTTCAGGGCAAAGACATGACTTGGCGCACACTGTCAATGTTGGGATTAATCTCGGGGTCTTGTTCTGCCTAAGCATGCGCTCGGTTCTGATCAACAATTCTTGGACCTTCCACGGTACGAACTTAAACTCAGCACCGTGTTCTGCCTGTATGTGTACTGAAGATCAAAAGAAATGCGACCTTTTTGGAATCATCGGAAACACTAACGTGTTTCCGATGATTCCAAAAATGTCGCATTTCTTTTGCTCGTCAGTATAAAACCTTTACAATAGCAGCGCGACGACCTTGGGAGCACAACACTATCATGAAAACTTTAGCGCTCAATACACGTTATAGCCAATGGACGGAGATAGAAAAATAAATAAATAAAAGCCTTTTTTTCACAATCATTGCTCGTGCCATGAACTTCAAGTTGAATAAAACTATGCTTCCGATTCCGCTAAAGTTTCGAAGTAATGTCCTTTTAATCGTGATGGTCGTCAAAATATGGCGCATGCTCCTCTTTGTAGCGGGAAAAGGAGGGTTGGGTTCATTTAAAGTTCAGTTTTCCAATGTAAAAATCGTACTATATACGGCGCGCTTAAAAACTGCTTGGTTCTGATCAAAAGGTGCGCGGGCCTACTGGGGCCCACATCGGTCCACTAGTGTTTTTATTTGCTTACTAGGTATAGGTAGCAGGCTCTTTTTTTCCTTTCGCTGCCAGTGATCACGAATTTCGCGTCTGAAACCACTGCACACTGACGATCGACATAAACGCAAAACACACTGATGCAAGTGAGACCAAATATAAGCGTAAAGAACCACATGACTATATATCAAGAGACAAATCTTTTTGAGCCCCTTTCGAATGCGGGGGGGGGGGGGGGAGGTGGAGGGGGGGGGGTGGTGGGGTTGGATGAGGGTTTATTCTTGCAGATGGATAGCGTTTCGCCTTGCCCCGGGCAGTTAAGGGGTTACGTTTTTGAAGAGAGTTTGGACAACGTTAATTTTCCGCCACCTTAAGCACTTCGCGTCAGTCATGTGCGGGTAGCAGACGCTCTTTCAACACACACTCACAAAAACAAAGATTATCTCCCTTCGCTGCTGCGGAAATGTGAACACCACTCAACTGCAAGAGGCAAAGTACACCATAAGCCCCCGCGCATGCGGGGGGCGGGGGGATGGGGGGGGGGGGGGGCTTATGGTGTACTTTGCCTTTTGCTGGTCCTGTTCCTGTTCGTACCCATGTTATTCGGACAGAGGGGTTATTTGGTGCTGAATGGTTTCTACGTCATTTCCGTCCACTGGCAACGAAGGATATAGTCAGGCGAAACCAAAAGAGACGGACACGCTCCTTGAAAAGACGGGCACACAACTGTTTTGTGGTTGGCCTCTCAAACGATGTGTCTTCATTATGCTGATCATTTTTTTAGCACTTTTTAGTCACAGTACGCAGCGGCAAGTTTGCTTTGTGGAGGCAAAAGTACAGCAATTCCGTTTATGTGAAAGCGAAATTGTCATTGTATTACGATGATAGTGTGTGTGTGTGTGTGTGTGTGTGTGTGTGTGTGTGTGTGTGTGTGTGTGTGTGTGTGTGTGTGTGTGTGTGTGTGTGTGTGTGTGTGTGTGTCTGTGTGTGTGTCTGTGTGTCTGTGTGTAAAAGAAATAATCAGCAAAATGAGGACACATGCTTTCACATGGCATATCTTACAGGTACTTTTACGACCAGAACCTTCTGCTTCATTTCCAGTTTTGTGCATGGCTCTTTTGGAGTAGAATATCCAAACAAAACCAAAAGAATGCAGTTTTGGGCATTGTTTTACGCCTATCAGAATATCCAAACAAAACCAAAAGAATGCAGTTTTGGCCATTGTTTTACGCCTATCAGAATATCCAAACAAAACCAAAAGAATGCAGTTTTGGCCAACGTTTTACACCTATCAGAATATCCAAACAAAACCAAAAGAATGCAGTGTTGGCCTTTGTTTTACGCCTATCGGCGTAAAACAATGGCCAAAACTGCATTATTTCCGCATACACACGATGAAACCCCTCTGAGGAATCGAACACAAACAACAACGTAACAAGATTTACTCATTCCGAAAAATAGCTGTCACTCGTTCAACTATTTAATGTCTTTATGTGTTCGGCGGTTGTTTCAGAACGTGTGAAACTCGTAAAACAGCGATTCTGTCCCCAACTGTAAAAATACATACGCACGAAGGATCCGCTTGAAATAACCACTGCTCTGTGCTTTCAGTACTTTTAGCCAAAGCTGCAAATGCTATCGCTGTTGCTCTTTGTCCTATCCAGACTGGACTACTGTAACAGCTGTCTTTGTGGTCTGCCAGAGCAACAACTCAGACGTCTTCAACTGGTTCAAAACACTGCCGCCAGAATTGTCACAAGAACCAAAAGAAGGGAGCATATCACACCAGTCTTTAAGCAGTTGCACTGGCTTCCAGTCAAGCAAAAAATTGATCACAAGATTCTCACTCTGTGCCACACGTAAATGACCCAGACTCACCAGAGTACCTCCAGGACTAGTCCCACGCCATAACCCTCCGCAGCAGCTTCGTTCTGCTGTCCGGTCCAAACTCTGCACCCTAAGTGTTGAAAGCCACACAAAGAAGCGACTTGGTTTCCGGGCATTTTCACACTGCGGACCTAGTCTGTGGAATGGACTACCACAATCAATCCTTGAGGGACATTGACTGCACTGGCACCTTCAGGAGGCACCTCAAGACCCACCTGTTTCTTGACTTTTAATTTTAGGACTACTGTGCACCAGGCTAGTTTGTTGTTGTTTTTTCTTTTCTTTTTTCTTCCCCTGAGCATGCTGCTAGCATGGAGTGGATGCGCATTGACATCATCATCATCATCAGTAGTACTCATGGGTACTTACCAGAAATAACATATTGTTGGAACTGTTACGCCAGTGTAGCCTTGTGCCACGTGTGACGAGTTGCAGCTGAGTAAAGTTTTTTTACAAGAACCCTACGTGCGTGCGTCTGGTGTGATTGCATCATACTACGACTACGACTACCACGTAACACCTCTCCTCAGTTCGACTAATTAGATGTCGAGTTTTAGCGATGATTTTATCGATCGAAATGAGCACGAGTTTTTTTGTTCTTTTTTTCACCGACATGTCAGGCAAAAGTACATTTACAACGATTTTTTTTAATGGTTTTCATCTCAGAATCGACATTGTTGCCTTTACGAAAAAGTGCGGTGCCACATTCCTTGCGCGTAACTGAGTCGTTGCTTTACTTAGTCGTTGCCCCCTTCACATACACGGATTTTTCTTACGAGTCCTTAAGGATCACCAACTCGTAATCAATCGCAAGTATCCGTAAATAACTCGCTGGTATCCGTAATTAAGTCGTCACAACACGCAGACACTCTTATTGACATGTCAAAAATCTTCTTACGATTGTTCACGGATTGATATTTCCGTAAATAACTCGTAACAATCCGTAAATACCGTAAACCGCTCGCAACAACACGTAACCATCAGTAAATTGCTCGCAAGAATCCGTAAATGACTCGTAACGATTTTTGTTTACGATTTGTTACGGCTAGTTCACGATTTGTTTACGGAGTATTTACGGATTATTACGAGTGCTTACGTGTTGTTTACGATTTCATTCTGGTCGTGTTACGATGGCTTTACGGATTGTTACGAATACTTTACGAATAGATATGTATACTTTACGTATTCTTATACAATTAGCTCGTATTAAATCGTAGCAATTCTTAAATCGGTCGTAAAAGTGGCCAAATTGTAAGGATCCGTGAATTTGTGCGATCCGTAAGGACTCGTAAGAAAAATCCGTGTATGTCTCTTGATTTGACTTCGCGAACGAAGATTTTATAGGAGTTGCCCACGACGTCTGCAGGCTTGTTCGTGGCTGCGGAGGCCAATGCGAGACAGGCAGGTTCGACCGCAGTGGCTGCAGGGGAAGGTATGGCCGGGGTTCTGAGCTGCGGCATCTCTGTTTTTTCTCCTGAGCCGCTTGTCCTTAAGGCTAGCTCTGTGAGAGTCCTCAAAGGAGACAGCTGCCTTGTAAATGGTGGAGCGCCAGGTGTCACGGTCCGCAGCAAGCGAAGACCACTGGTGGTGGTCGATTTGGCAGGCACTAAGTGACTTCTTGAGACAGTCTTTGTATCTCTTCTTTGGTGCCCCTCTGTCACGGTGTCCAGTAGCAAGCTCGCCGAACAGGGTGATCTTTGGTAGGCGATGATCCTCCATCCTGGAGACATGCCCCACCCAGCGGAGCTGTGTCCGCAGCAGCAAAGCCTCGATGCTCACAGTTTCAGCCTGTTCAAGGACCTCGACGTTGGTGACATAGTCACTCCAGTGAATGCCCAGGATGGTACGCAGGCAGCGCTGGTGGAAGCGTTCGAGGAGTCGTAGTTGGCTGCGGTAGAGGGCCCAGGACTCGGAACCATACAGCAGGGTGGTGAGGACCACAGCTCTGTACACGCTGATCTTGGTGCCTGTTTTCAGCTGTTGATTGTGCCACACCCGCTTGAAAAGTCGCCCGAAAGCGCTGTTCGCTTTTGCCAGCCTGCTGTCAAGCTCCTTGTCCAGCTTGGCGTCCGACGTGATAATTATTATTATTATTATTATTATTATCCGTGTATGTAAAGACGGGGCAAAAGGCTCCGCCACAGTGTCTGAACGTGATGTCGCAGTACCACGAAACAGGGAATTGTGGCGTCGGAGGCAGCACAGGTTTTATCATCACACGTGAACACCTTGTATCACATGGTCGGGGAAAAGCATGCAAATTGTATAAAAGCTTTAAAAAGCTAGACTTTGTGCGATGTAAATTCAATTTCTTGGTATCATTTGTTGTTGTTTTTGTTGTTTTTGTTTACAGTTGCCTGCTCTGGTCGAAGAGAAGAGATTATCTGTGGAGGAGGGGGGGGGGGGCTCATGAGAATCCATGCATCTTACTGTTCCTCTTTGCGCCAATGTTAACACCTTCACTGCGAAAGTCCTTGAATTCACTCCATTAACCCATTCAGCCCTGACGCACTACAGCAGTAGATGGATCGACCATGATAATTCAAGGGTAGTGCCAGATTAGCTTGGCGCCAACAGGCGCCAAGCTAATCTGGCACTACCCTTGAATTATCATGGTCGATCCAACTCCTGCGATAGGTCGTTAGAGGACGCCTCCAAAATCTGGGAAATACGTGCGTGGGGGCTGAACGAGTTAACCCATTCGCTGCCAGTGATCACGGATTTCGCGTCAGAAACCACTGGACACTGATCGACATTCGCGTGAAGAACGCATATCAAATGGGACAACAACAAACCAAAAAAAAACAGCGATAAGGAACAAGGAACATAAATCCTTATGAGCCCTCGCGACTGCGCGGGCCCATGAGGGTTTATGTCTCTCGCAGCTGGGTAGCGTTCGCCTTGCCCCGGCAGTGACGGGATTAAAACCATGACAGACTGAACTTACCGTCCGCTTAACCCATTCAGCCCTGACGCACAACAGCAGGAGATGGGTCGACCATGATAATTCAAGGGTAGTGCCAGATCAGCTTGGCGCCTGTTGGCGCCAAGCTAATGTGGCACTACCCTTGAATTATCATGGTCGATCCATCTCCTGCAACAGGTGCACAGTCGTTAGATGACGCCTCCCAAATTTGGGAAATACGTGCGTCGGGCTGAATGAGTTTAGCAATGTGGATACCAAAGAGGACAAGCAAACGCAAGAGGCAGAGATCCTCATGAGCCCCCGTATCTGCGGGGGCTCATGAGGATCTATGCCTCTTGCTGAACTTTCCGTGCTGTTAGGCAGCAAAGGAGACAATTCCCAGGAGAAAAGTATAGCATGCAGACCGATGAAATAATTCTTTGGACAGCAATAACTCTGTTAAGATGTCAGATATCAAGCAGGGCAATGCCCTTTCCCTCACCTCTGTGGGCACGCCAAGTGCACACGACACATTAAAAAATTATGACTAAGGAGTATGGGTGTATTATGAATTAAGTACCATAACGCATAAATCTGAAGACACATTTCAGCATCATTTGCGTTTGTTTTGTCTTTTCGACACACCTAATGAACTTTAACAGCAGTTTGGACACGCAGCAAAAGCACACGCGTAATCGCACTTATTTATTCTGCGCTGCCGTTAGCGTGTCAATCTATTTTAAACTTTTTCTCGCACTGATAACGTTGTATTTCTAGTTGAAGGGAGTGGAGTCGTTGTCAGGTTACTTGAAATAAAGCCAACGTGTGTTGAATTGGATTTCTCTTGTTAATGAGCCATAACTAGACCAGTGGATAGCAATTTTGTATTCATCTGTTATAAAAGTGTATCTTTGAACAGTTACGGCTGTAGTGGGACGTCAAAGCGACCTGCTAAAGGCCATTCGCAGTTCGAATATAATTATAATGATGGGTTTGTATTGTGTTGAACTCGGCTCTGCAGTGACAAAAGCCAATATTTCCATTTGTGAAAAAGCGAGATTTTCAAATTTTATATTGAAAATCTCGCCTTTTCGCAAAAAAAAAAAAAAATGGACAATACTGGCTTTTGCTATTGTAGGGCAAAAACGGCCAATGTTTGAATGATGTATACATTTCCTATCCGCAGAGAGCGAATGGGTTTAAATTGCATGATTACATTCCAAGCACTCATTTTTCTCTGCTCAATACCCCTACTTTTCTGTCACGTACAAAGTCCGAGCCGGATAAATCACTTTTCGGAACCGTACACCAAGGATTTAACGCACTTGGTGCAGGTTTAAACTGAATGCGACCTTCTCCAGACAAGACAGTTAGTCATTACAGGGCTTTAACCTTTCCATGCCGCTGAGAAAATGTGAACACCGCCCAACTGCAAGAGGTATCGATCCTCATGAGACCCCGCAGTTACGGCGGCTCATGAGGATCTATGCCTCTTGCTGACACCACTTTGAATCCATGTTCCTGGGACAGCTAGGGTATTTTCGTGTTGAGCTGACGAAGATTCAGAAACACAGTCTGCGTCAAGTGACACTGAACGGGTTAAAGTCGAGAAGATGACTTAAGACCAGCTCACGGCGGGCCAGGCAAGGCAGAGTTAACCCCTTCGCTGCCGAGAAAAAGTGAACACGATCCAACTGCAAGAGACATAGATCTTCATGAGCCCCCGAAAAAGACCCGCTTATTACCTGACGTCTTAATTATTACATAAATACATCCTATTACTGTCTAAATTTATCTATTTGCCCTACTCGCTTGCCTTGTAAAAAGATGCGTAGTAAAGTCGTAGTTAACTCATTCGAGATGTAATGCATCCGGATGCGCAGCTTTATCCCACAAATCAGGATGCGACACGCCTCGAATGAGTTAAAGAGAGCTGCTCCACCGCGGACTTTGACTGCTTAACTTCCACGATACGACGGGCTATAATTGTTGTAACTTCCACGATACAACGGGCTATAATTGTTATCTTGCCTCAACTAAGACCTATTTACCCTTATTTTTACCATTTATGTGAGTAAAGACACGAAATAGAGGTGAGCGATTATCACTTTTCATCCTGATTGCTTGAAATTAATTTGACTGACAGTTCAAGGGTGGGTCCATAATAGCCTGGCGCCTCAGGCACCAAGCTATTCTGGCACCACCCTTGAACTAGAACAGTTGATCTAATGTATCCTTCATAGGACGACAAGCATATGTTACAAAATCAGCCTCATGATGTAAGGGCTTAAACAGCCACTTGTGCGCAAGAGGGAAAACTCTTACTGTCTTTTGCCCTCCTGGTGCAGATCCTGCTGTGACTCTTTTAAAGGACTACATGCACTTTGACGTAATCAGAGCAATGTCGTCACACCTCACGTCAAGACTTTTATTTTTTTTTAATTTACGTGTTGCCGCAAATCTTTCTTAGGTGCATGAGAAACAGGAAAAGTTTCGATTCTTTACGAAGATTATCCATCACGGCAGTTGCCACCGGCTGGCTTTCCTGAGGGAGTCATGAATTCCAACTGAAGACGACACTTACCGTCCCTGTAGTTATCGGCCGGGTAGCGTTCTAACGTGCTGTAATCTAGCGGCTACTCATGAATACCGGCCCAGAATTGCACACCAAGGATCCCAGCCGTAATTAGTATTCATCGATATTATCGGGAACCCTTTGGTTATTTGCCCATATATTCATTCAACGTCGCGGCGTTGTCCAATAATCCACGCCGTAGAATCACACACTATGGGGTCCGTATTCGTTATGGAACGTTCAGTTATTTTGCTCGAGGTATTTACATTGAATGCCGTGTGAATGTTTTGTTATTATTATTATATTATTATTATTATTATTATTATTATTATTATTATTATTATTATTATTATTATTATTATTATTATTATTATTATTATTATTATTATTATCATTATTATTATATTATGATATTATTATTATCATCATCATCATCCTTATTATTATTATTATTATATTCTTTCTTAGTTTGATTACCTAGATGTACAGCGCTGTGAGCCATTTTCGTGGGGATACTACGCTATACAAGAACTGTACTACTAATACTATTAGTACTAGTACTGCACTACAACTACCACGACTACTACTACTTATTATTATTATTATTATTATTATTATTATTATTATTATTATTATTATTATTATTATTATTATTATTATTATTATTGTTGTTGTTGTTGTTGATGTTGTTGTTGTTGTTGACAGGTTCACTCACGAGTCACCAAAACGTAAAAGAGTTAATCACATGTCGCGATTGAACACAGAGGAAACTACATGGTCAGTCCTGATTTGGTAAAAGAAATATACATGTCCGTGTTTGTGAAGAGCAAGATTTCATTTTATTACAAGGTAAATCTCACTTTTCACAAAAACGGACATACTGGCGTTTGTCATATCAGGACATAGGAGGAAACACACGTCAGGCAGTCAATTTGATACGTTTGAAAAGAAATAAACACGCTATGGAAGTATATTAGACATTACATTGTTATTTATAACGCTTTGGAAGGACAAGCACACAAGAAAACTTGTTTTGAGAATGTCTTTTCTGAATGCGGAGAGGTTTTGATTTTTCCTCGATATTTTCGTTAATGATGCAGGGCCTATTCAGTATTGTTTTTTTATGGTCCTATCAAAACGGTTTTTAATGTTATTTTATCAAACCTGTGGTTAATGTAGGGCCTATTCAATATTGTTTTGTGATTTACCTTGCAAAGCGTGTTTCACCTCTTTTTTTTGTTGAGGGGAGGGGGGGGGGGGGGTATTTCTTTGCCTTTTACACACTTGGCAGTCATTATTTTGGTGTGGATTTAGGGACATCAGTGAGAATAGACGATTCCAGGAAATCAGTACTAGGTCACGTGTTTCGACGAAAACAGTGGATCAAAAGCCCAGATGTTTTTCCGGGCTTTTTATCCACTGTTTTCGTCGAAACACTTGCAATTTAGACTACTTCTAATATTTCCGAACAACGTCTGTTGTCCATTGGCATAAAGTGTGTTGACTGGTTTCGAATGCATTAACTCATTCTGCCCGCGACTCACCACAGCAAGATATGGCTCGACCATGATAGTTTAAGGGTGGTGGCAGAATAGCTTGGCGCCTACAGGCGCCAAGCTATTCTGCCACCACTCTTGAACTATCATGGTCGATCTTCTCCTGAATTGTAATGCAGTCCTCAGAGGATAACTCCAAATTGTGGCTTTTTCGTACCTCGGGCACAATGAGTTAACAGCTAAGTCAATCACAATTGCCACTGCATTACGGGAAAGACTTTTGCAGTAGGCGTCGTCGCGTGAGGGAGGGACAAGTTGACATCTAGGTGAAGTCGAGGGATTTTTCGAGACTTTTGAGAAAACAACAACTCGCTAATCGCACGCCCCATAGGACGAAAATACCCACGTAAAAATAGCCTAAATAGTAAATTAGTGATTTTGTCTTTTTTGTAATTATGCGAGATTAATATATATACATCTCTCACGCTTTTTCCAGGCCATATGTTACAAGACTGTCTCAGTTCACATGTGGCGATACGGGTTGTGCGGTCTCCGTCGTACTTTTGGATTTCTAGTTGCAATGGCACATAACGATTAGCTAGTGAGGAGGAGTAAAGTAAGAGCGACCCAATTTTGGCATCGCACCACTTCAAGGAGAAAGGAATATGCCGATTCTGCGGTTTAAACCCTTTCATTATTATGTCCTAGCATAAATAACCTCCCGTTATGCAAAATAAGTCACGAGTCCTCTGTTCGACCAATCAAATGCTAATCTGCATGTGTGTAGCTATGAAACCAAAACGTTTCTGTCAGTCTTTGCCTGTCGCCGAGCTTTCCAGATGGGCTAGTTCGATTTTTTTTTTATATATACTGACGAGCAAAAGAAATGCGACATTTTTTAATCATCAAAAACCCTTTAGTGTTTCCGATTATTCAAAACATGTCTCAATATATATGACGTGCTCAGTGTTTTATTTATCTGACGTTTTGTGGCTGTGCCGTTCTGGCTGATGCCCAGCGTACCTTCAGCGTGCGCGCGCTTCGAATTTTCTGTCGATGATGCTATCTTACTTATCACATTTTTTTTTTCATGAGAATCTGTTGCCTCTAGCATTTCTGATGTTGTTTTCTGTGCTCCGGCAGAGCGAGGATTGAGACAACGCATCCCATCGCTGCCAGCAAATGTCTATGATTTTCTTGAGACCCTGGGGCTACATTAGAATCTTGTGTGTACCCTCAAACACTCTAAAACGCAACAACAAAGAAACATTGCAAATTCAAAGATTAACAACTCCGGCAGTCCAACGAACGCAGATCATGCAAAATCAAGCAAGCAAGAGGCACAGAACCTCATGAGCCCCCGCGACTGCGGGGGCTCATGAGGTTCTTTGCCTCTTGCAGCTGGGTGATTTTTGCTGTGTCCTTGCAGTCAAAGGGTTAAACCTTGATACCCAGCAACAATATTATTGTCCTGACCCTGTCACTTATATAAAGTGAGTGACTGTAGAGCCCCAGGGGCCGAACATCCCCAGTTCGATAATTTGGGAGTTGCCATGTGAAGGTTACACATCAATTCCAGGAGACAGATCGACCATGACAGTTAAAGGGTGAAGGGCAAAATAGGCACCAACATAATTGTGACTCGCACTCTGCGCTATCATGATCGAGGTTTTACTTCCTTTTGCCGTGGCTGGCTGTGCGTAGAAAATGGCTGGTTAGACAAAATCCGTTGGACATAGTTATAACAGATAATTATTTGTATAAGAAGGCTTCGCATTGGGTGTGTGCGACCGGTACGAGGTTTTTGCATGCTAGTTTTTTTTTTTTTTTTTTGTTGTTGTTGTTGTTGTTTGTTACTTGTACCCACGTTGTTATGTTTTATTATATTTATGTCTTTTAGAAAGAACAGAGCGCATGGAACCTAAACACAATTTTGTCTTTTGTTTATTTTAAAACAGACAATAAAGTTTTCTTGAATCTTGAATCTACAAGGGCCGGATCAGTTACTTCTGGGAGGGGGGTGGAGGGGTGCATCCTTTTCTTTGGGACTTTCAAACGACCTTGGGTACAAAGAGCTCCCAAATCCCAGACCTTCTTTTTAAGTACAGAGCGGCCGAAAAATCAAACTGCCGGGATAGTGTGGGGGTGGAGGGGGTGGGGGTGGGGTGGAGGGGGTGGGGGGAGGAGCGTGCGCGCGCCAAACGTTTGTGATGGTTTGTTGCACCTTCCCAATGCGCAAAAGGTCATCAGGCCAACGTCTGCCCCGGAGGGGGGTGGGTGGGGGGGGGGGTTTGAATGTTAGGTGTAGGCACGCCAAGTTTGTGCAAAGTCACGTTTTTACCTTCTCACCAGGGTAGGGGGGGGGGGAGGTTCAAAATCCCAAAAGGGACTTTGATATAGCATTTTACAATATTGGTGGTCTGGGGTGGGGTGGTGCGGAGGTCAGACCCCCCTCCCACTCCCCCCCCCCCCACACACACACACACCCACCCCCACCCCCAATCCCCCAGATCCGCCCCCACAGTACGATGTCATTAGCAACATGCGGTTGCGATGGGTCATAATGCAGAACGAAGTTTCAAACAGTGAGAACAAAGGTTTTGCATGCCAGATTCGTTCCAGCCAAGGCCTCTGCTTGTCTATCTACCGTGTATTCTATACTGACGAGCAAAAAGAATTGCGACAATTTTGGAATTCCAAAAATGTCGCATTTCTGTTCCTCGACAATGTATCACAGTGGGTCTCATTTAGGAGGAAATCCCGGAAAAGTGCTTCCTAAAGCGCCTCCCGTGATGTTTCGCGAGGATCTCGTGAGATATCTTGATAACTGAAGGAAATAATAACGCGAGATTGCCTGTAATGATGCCTTAGAGTCTCAGTCCCTTTCCCTCTCTCTTCCCCCTTTGCGTTAAGCGCCATCGGGCTTCCCCAGCACGCCAAAGGTTATCGGGCAGAAGTCGGACGCAGTCGGCCCGCGCACTGTCGTGCGTGGGCCCACTGCGGCCGACCTCGGCCCCATGGTCTTGGGGGTACTAGATCGATCGTTCACTCCTTTATTATTTATTTCATCATTCGTATGAGGCAGATGCGAAATACACTCAAACTCGTATGTATAACAAAACGCCAAGGGACCTACATTTCGTCAGTAGTTCTTATATCTGAAGTTCGTTACAAGTAAAGTAATTTACGTAGGAACATTGTAGTTAGGCCCTTTGAAAAAGTGATGTTATGTCAAAATTATGTTATATTATTATTGAGCTTGAGTTTTGGGTTTTTTTTCAATATTATTTTTTTTTATTTTTTATTTTTTTTTGTTCGTTTGTTGTTATTGTTTTGTTTTTGTTGTTTGTTTCGTTTTCCGTTTCGTTTTCCTTTGATTTAAGTGCCTACAGCATCATTATGTTATCAATAAAAATAAAAATTCACATTATTATTATTATATTATTATTATTATATTATTATTATTATTATTATTATTATTATTATTATTATTATTATTATTATTATTATTATTATTATTGATTTTATCATCATTATCATTGTTATTATTTTTAATCACGTATCCTTATTATGTTATTATAAGCCAAGTTTACTTTCTACATTTTAGCCTAGCACAGAGCAAAGTAATTTTTGAAAGGGAAACCGACTTCTACCCCTTCCTGCACACCGGTTGTCTCCCTCAATCAGCGGTAGCGACTCGAGAGAGACGTCCGGTGTGCATGCCCCTTCTTGATTTATTGTACCTGGAATTCAAGTGGTTGCAGTTGTTCTTTCTCACTCTTGTTGGAATTTTCTATGCATTTTCAAAATTTTTTTTTTTTTTTTTTTTTGGTCCGATTCCTTTGTCGACCTTATAGGTCTTCCTCTCATGCCGCTCATCCCCATCAACCCCAGTGTGCTCTCCCAGGCCCGCAAGTTGTTTCAACCAGACTCCCGGCCCTGCTGCTATATTTTTCAAATAGTAGGGGACTCCGAGCCACTTCGGTGGTGTTCAGTGTGGCCTTCAGGTGACCACACCTACTTACGACATAGTTTGCTAGTCGCGGAGTCGACGAGTGGGAGCTCCCCCTAGAGGTGGCGAGTCAACCACTACGTCCTTCCACGCACAGCAGCAGGGTCTGGCCGAAGACAGCTGCGGACATAGGGCTTCTGGGATCACTATGAGACGGAGCCTTGAGGGATCAGAAAACTGGAACAGCATTTTTCATTATGCATGATGATGAGGATGAGGATGATGATATGATGGCATGGAGGTCATAAATATCCTGATGTTAACCAGGCCCGGGAATTGCGGACAACTGCGGTGCCAACCGGTAATCATTTACACCTTGCGATGTGTCATAACCCGGGTAGCACCCGTAAAGTATAGTACACCCGCTCTAGATAGGAGCCGACACAGGTAGGAAAAATCCCGCTTGACTAGGCTGGGATTCGAATCCGGATCTTCCGGCCACCAGTCCGACGCGCTAACCACTGCTACGGAGGCCGGTTATTTTCTATGCGTTTTACACACTTGTCAAGCAGTCACCTTTTGGATCCGAATATTGATGAAGTGACAGTGGTCCTGTGGTACCTCCTTGCATTCAGCTTCCTCGGATTACCCTCACTTGGCCTTAGACCGCATGGCATACAAAATTGTACGCAGTTGAACGTAGTAATAAACTGGTCTGTCAAGTCCAATCCCTCCGCAAGAGACACAGATGTGCATGAGTCCATGCAAATGCCCATGAGGATCTATATCTCTTTCTGACAAGGATCGGATTCCTATTGAAGGTGTTTGCATGCAACCTGGTAACTGGCATTTTCGTGTTTTCGAGAAAAAAAAGAAAAACACTATTTACAATTTGATCAAAATATATGCTACGAGGCTTTCTCCACAATGCGCAAAAGGTCATCAGGCCGACGTGCGCGGGCTAACAGCGGCCGATGTCGGCCTGATGTCCTTAGCACATTGGGCGGTACTGAGCGTTTCCTGTTCAATTGCAGGTTCCAGTTTCGTCAGAAAATGGGACAAGCTTTAAAGTTATTTTCCCCAGGATCAATCATCTCAACACAGTCAAAAAACTGTCTGCAACAGATACTGCTGACAGTATGTGTATGGGTCCTTTGTGTACTATCTTAGAGCTTTATGGTGTAAATACAATACCAAATGTCGAAATTCTTCGTGTGGAGGGTGTATTGTTTTTGTACCCGAGTCGCAGATTTATCGTCTTCATCGGCCTCGTTTTGAATGAATATGCATATTTATGGGCCTACGTCACAAGGCAGACACACACAGTAGTTTTCAGATCTCTGCAGCATAAAATGTGATAACTAGCTCGTAACTATATGATAAAACAGGTTTAAAATCTTGCGAAATCAGTAAGAAAAGAAAAGGGGAGACTGCCAGTAAGAAGTAAATTCTACTGAAGATCATGAAATCTAAAAATCACTAGAGCTCGCAGAACTATTGGAAGATCGACAAAGACCGTAGATTACTTACGTAGATTACTTACTGATGAGTAAGAAAAGTGACAAATTCTTGGTAGGTATCAAGCCAAGCTCTTGCTTTACGCGTTGCCACATGTCCATATTCCCTTGTCCTATGTACAATTCTACTATGCTTCTTCTCTTTCTTCTCTTTAACTCCAAGCCTGTCAATGTCGGCCCGATTCGATGATACTTTCTTTTTTTCTTCGCTGGTTCATCCGCCATCTTGTCTCTGATTGGTTATAATTATGATCTATGATCTATGAAATATGACCTAAGGTCGTATGGAATAGTTATGACGTCAGCTTCCATCGCCTATCAGAAGCAGTCCTTTCAGGAATCCCACAAAAGATTCCGTTGGGCCTTTTTTCACTTTGAACGGACAAAAGAAAGCATTTGGTGGGACAATAGGGTAACCCGGTCACTGTCTAAGTGGGTATGTATACTGAATCCCAGTAAAAGCTTTTTTGCGAACTGAAGCCTTAAAAAAGGTCAGGTGAGCCCCTTTAAAGGAGGCAGCGGCGTCAAAGCCTGATTTCACGCCAAAATGTCACTTACGACGTCGCATGTAAACACCATCCTCGGATTGGTAAAAAAAAAAATCTCGGTTAATTCAATCAAATTATATATAATGCTGAAACTATTTCCTTGTGACAGGCGCATTAGTTTGTTATCATGTCTAATATGTATATATATATATATAATATATATATATATATATATATATATATATATATATATATATATATATATATATATATATATATATATATATATATATATATATATATATATATATATATATATATATATTGTTTACTTATAACAAAGGCTTCGCCCAAAGCCCAAAACTGCACTCAATCAGAATAGCTCCAAGGGACATAATTTTTCATTAAATTCTGAGATTGCTCTTGCTGTGCTAATGCCATGGAATTCCAGGCTGGCAAGCTTGCATTGTGTCATCAGGACATTAGCTGCCCTTTTTGTGTCTGCATCGCTCACGAGATCTAGAAAGAAAGGGTAGTGGGAGAGAGAAGGAATGACAGACCTATTTTTTTAGCCTTCAACTGAACACCTACTGCATATAGCAATAGGGACTACCCCCAGGCGCTCCGCAATCCGCTGGAGAATATCCAGTCCTCCTCCCGAGAGGGGAGGCTAGTGCATGAATATTCCCAAACAGCTCTCGGACCTGCTGGATAGAGTTTTTGTTTTTGCCACCTACGACCGGTTTTGCCCCAAAGGGGGGGGGGGTGGGGGGGGGGGTGGGGGGGCTTTCAGGTAGGCATACGGCGTAACCTGAAATTGCAAACACAAAGCATGTTACGGAATCCCATCCAGCCCTTTACATATATCCTATATTTCTGCCACTGCACACTTAGATGTGTTATGTCGTTGTGTGGAGAAAGATTCAAGATTCAAAAACTTCATTGTGTCAGTCTGACCGACACATTTTCTTTCGTTGGGATCATGTATTCTAAAACAGCAAAAGACACATGCGCGCGAACGATTTCAGCCACATTATCACAATGGTATAATTAAGTTTGTTTTCATCCCTACGTCACACGACCAATCCCGTTAGCACAAACTGTACCACATGACCGAGCTACAAAAACCCTTGTAGCGATAAATGGCGGACTTCTTGTAGCCCTCTTTGTGACGCATCTTGGATGCGAGTTTTGTTCTATAAAAGATCACTAAAACGTTCTAAAGTAAAAAGTTACTTAGTGTTGTTCGAAACAACAAGCACACTACTAGAGTTGGCATCGTCATGAAAGATTTTAAATAACACCATAAGTCTATTATGTATAAATGTATATTTCTTTGATGTCAGTCATGTTTGGCGTGATCCAGGTCGGAAGATTTCTTCTTAATTTATTTTCCGAAAATTGTTGAGGAATGAAAACAAATACGTTATTGGTAGCAGGGGCTTGCTGTACGGACCCTTGTAGGCCTTTGGAAGGTCAAAGGAACCATTTATCCCTTACGCCTTATGGGTACAATGGTTCCTTTGACCTCCCTCAGGCCTACAAGAGTCCATGTAGCAAACCCCTGCTACCAATAACTTATAATGTCACACACTTCTCAGTATCTCATCCATCTCCTGGCCCTCCCCCCTCCGCCCCCCCCCCCCCCTCTCTGTGCGACAAGAACCAAAAAAGCTCAACACACACACAAACAAACCACATGACCACAGAGTCAGTGATGTAGTAAGTAAGTCTGCCACTTGTAAGATTCCTCTGCGGCATTGTGAGGTGCAAGTTCCTCGACGGCGTCAACAGGGAGAGAGTGATAAGCTAGTCAACGCACTCCTCCTTTAGAAGACGGATACAAAGAAAGCCAGTATGTCCATTTTTAGGTCAACCTAGATTGTATTATTATACAATTTAAATCTTTCTCTTTTTTCTTCTTCTTTTTTTTTCTCCTAAAAATGGACATTATTATTTGCTTTATGCCATATAATGCCAGAACTTCCATGTATCTAGAAACGCAACAATAAAGCCACGGAAAGCCTTGACTGTATTATGTAACATTTTAACAGTAAAACACGCAAACACGAAAATAGGTTAACTCATTCAGCCCCGACACACCACAACAAGACATGGATCGAGCATGATAGTTTAAGGATGGTGCCAACATTGCTTGGCGCCCATAGGCGCCAAGCTATTCTGGCACCATCCTTAAACTATCATAACGATCTGTTCCTAAAATTGTAATACAGTCCTTCAGAGGGCAAACTTCAAAATTTGGGGATTTCGGTCTTGGGGTAGAATGAGTTAACTGAGATTCGCCTATTTTCGCAGTTGTTTGATTCCCGTTACAAAATGCCATCTGTGGACAGCATTGTTTTGCATTTGTACGATTTATTTTGCAACATATCATTATATGTTAGTTGTTATTTGAGTGAGTGAGTGAGTGAGTGAGTGAGTGAGTGAGTGAGTGAGTGAGTGAGTGAGTGAGTGAGTGAGTGAGTGAGTGAGTGAGTGAGTGAGTGAGTGAGTGAGTGAGTGAGTGCTTCGGTGAGTGAGTGCTTCGGTGAGTGAGTGCTTCGGTGAGTGAATGAGTGAGTGAGTGAGTGAGTGAGTGAGTGAGTGAGTGAGTGAGTGAGTGAGTGAGTGAGTGAGTGAGTGAGTGGAATGGTCATTTTATGTTAGCTGCTGTGAGTTGCTGTGAGTTGAAGTGAGTGGACGAGTGAGTGAGTGGGTGAGTGGGTGGGAGGGTGGGTAGTTGAGTGAGTGTCTAAATCCAATCAATCGATCAATCAATCAATCAATCAATCAATCAATCAATCGTCAGCCAGCCAGGGAATTAATTAGTGAACGAATGATTATACCTTAATCCCCTGGGGGCCAGAATACAGCCGTCATCACCAAAACTATGATGTAAAAGGCATGGATCCTCATGAGCCCCTGCAACGCGGGGGCTAATGAGGATCTATGCCTCCTCCTCGTGTGTCTCCAGCAATAGTAGGTTACGATTTACCCTCAATGGTCTGCAACACTTTCCGAGACGTCGTGTCTATAAGCGGTTGACAGTGAGAAGCTTATGTGAGTGTTTGACTCGCCACTCGAGCATCTCTAGCATCGTTTCATTGTGTCTGTGAGGCGGACAGAAAAGAGTACCACTTTTACTGCTATTTTGGCGTGAAATTGACAAATTAATAGGCCTGGGGAGGGGGAGGGGGAGGCGGGAGGGGGGAGGGGAGGGATTATTATAGTCGTGAGTGACCCTTGCGCCCTGGATCGAGTATGCCGCTATTTGTCTTGGGTACTTACTTGACAGTAGTAACTACGTCGCAGACCTAAGGCATTAAGCTAAGACTACTGCCTCAGTCTTAGGGTCCGAAAGAGGTTACCCCATGCCAGCAAGAGGTGCTGACGTTCAAAAACCCTGGCGTTTTCAGACGTTCGTGAGAATCAACTCCTCTTGGACACAGATAGGCGACTAAGAACGTGCCCAGACTACTGGATAATATCTCGTAGAATGTAACCCAAATCACTGTCTCAGTTTGATGATGTATAACTGGGACTATCCATTTCTCAAAGGCACTGATTTTCATGAGCCCTTGCAGCTGCCGCTGCAGGGGCTCATGAGACTCGATGCCTCATTGTAGGAGGTGGATGGAGAGGCATGCATTAGGGACCGAGTTCCGCGGCCATGAAAGCAGCTAGGCTCTCCAGTCCAGAGGATGGAAATACCCGCTGATTGCCACTCTTGTATGTCGCCACGGGGTCGGATTCATGTTGAAGAAAATGTGAGGGAGGGCATGGCCGGGAAAAGGTCTTAGAGGGTCGGGGTGACTGATGGAAGGGGAGGGTGGGGGGGGGGGGAGGAATTCATGAAGAGGATATAGAATTGGCGAAAGTGAGTGAGTGTATGGGTCATTGACACTGTCTGAGCGAGCGGCGATCATTCGATCGATCGATCGATCGATTGGAATGGTATGGTATGGTATGGTACGATCGATTAATTGATTGGTTAATTGATTGATCAATTGATGAAACGATTGACTGACTGACTGACTGACTGATTGACAAAGAGTAGAGAGAGAGAGAGGCTGAAAGAGACCGAGAGAGAGAGAGAGAGACAGAGAGAGAGAGAGAGAGAGAGAGAGAGAGAGAGAGAGAGAGAGAGAGAGAGAGAGAGAGAGAGAGAGAGAGAGAGAGAGAGAGAGAGAGAGAGACGCCGCAGACGTACGATCGGTGCCGGAAACTCGGTTTTAATGGTACCTACTACCCGACGTGGTTCGCCGAGTATTGATGTACACAACGATTGCTAAATAAGCATTGACCCCATTAACCGGCCGCAAATGAGTTAAATTTGCTGACCCAGTTTCTGCCATTCTGCTCATGAACTTAAGCACGCTGGTTGTCTCCTTCGATTCGCTACCGCTGATCAGCGGTAGCGAATCGAAGGAGACAACCAGAATGGAACTGAAGCTTTACAATACAGTGTAAAATCTAACCCCACCCAAATGCAGCAGGCAAGAGTCGAGCATGCCGGATAAATGTTTTAACTCCCTGCAAGGTATGACCTATTTTTGATATTTTGGGGACAGCGTCTTTTTGTTCAATAAACCGTTTGACTGTTGTAGAATGCGCTGAAACTCAACCAACTCATGAGAAATCGACAGTGTTGACGGACACATTTAAGATGGCGGAAGTGTCACGATGTCTAAAGTTAGCTCCTTTTACAAATTTAATCCTCTGCTCCGTTTTCGCACGACGGACCTATTTAGCTAATGCCAGTCTAGATCTGTTTGAAATTATGACAGCCTTTGTTTTGATGTTCGGAATTGTGACTGTTCATGGAATTGTATCCAGCCTGATACGTCAAAAAAAATCGCCTTCATGCACAAAAAGCATACATTCGCCTAAACCCTTGCGGGGTAACAGGCTCACACGAATCCACGCATGAGCATGATTCCACTGAAGAGACATTGATCTTCATGAGCAGTGTCCGTTTTCTATATAGTCAGAGACACATATATAACTTGCATATTTATATCTTAAGTTTGCTGAGATTTGCCTTAACTGCCGAGACAAAAACATCTCTACTCAAATGCAAGAGGTATAGATCCTTATGAGCCCCCGCAATTGCGGGGGCTCATGAGGATCTACGCCTCTTGGTGACACCACCGTGCATCCATTTTCCTTGGGCGGCTGGGGTTCTTTGGCTTTGAATTAACAAAGATTCCAGAAGAAAGAAAATCTTCGTCCACTCCGGCTATTGGCGTCAAAGGAAAACAGATTTCTGCGCCCACTGGCAGTGAAGGAGTTAAAGTGATCGGCTCCACATTAAGATAGGTGCGTGACATCTATGCGCCTGAGCTTTCGTTTGGTATCCATCCGAGTTTTGCGAAAGACTATCGTTCTGGACAGTATTTGCAGAATCAGCTTGACATGGTCAGGGGTGAACAGTGCCCAGCATGTCTGACATTGTCATAGAGCTAATTTAATTTCCTCTTCCCCCAGAAACTTCTTATTTGCCATCGCTCGTGTAAATAGCTGTGGCAAATATGTCATATTGGAAGTAATATCGTTCATGTATGTCTTGAAAATATTCTTTGGCGTATTTAAATCGAACTGAAATCAAGTCAGTGTAATTCAACTCAATTCAATTCAGTTGAATGCAATTCAATTCAGTTCAAGTCATATGATATAATTCAATTCAGTTCAATGCAAATCAGTTCAATTCATATAACATTATTCAATCCAATTCAATACAGCTCAATTCAGTTCAATTCAGTTCAGTTCAATTCAATTCAGTTTAATGATTTATTAATTTATTCAATCAATTCAATTCAATTCAATTCATCCACTCATTCAATTCAATTCACTTTAGTTCAGTTCAGTTCAATTCAGTTGTTTGCTCTTTCTGAAAGGGCAATTACACGTACAGTGCAATAGACAGAGGAATGATGATAATAACAATAATAATAATTATAATAATTGTAATAATAATAATAATAATAATAATAATAATAATAATAATAATAATAATAATAATAATAATAATTGTAATATAATAATAATAATAATAATAATAATAATAATAATAATAATAATAATAATAATAATAATAATAATAATAATAATAATAATAATACACATAAGCTCAATAGGCTCTTAGCCTACGGCAGATTCAGTTTTGCCCTTGCACACTCGCACTTGGCAGTATTTATTGGGTTATTTGTACAAAAACAACCTCGTAGTTGTACATTGCAGAAAAAAAAGCGAAGCTGACCCCTTCAGAGCTAATTTTGCTCATTTGCACACAGACCAGAGACCACACTGGTTGTCGCCCTCGATTCGCTGCCTCTGAGCGGCAGCGAATCGAAGGAGACAACCAGTGTGTCGAGAGACCAGACCATGATACATCATTGTTATGGAAAGGCCGTTACTTCCCTCGTCAATCGCCAAACAAAAGCAGTCGAAGTAGGCTCCCGGCCTTGGCACTCTTCTGCCTGGGAGATGAACGACGTCTGCAGACAGTTCCTGTCACGTGGTTTGCGCTGAAACCGTCTGGCCGGCTTAGAAATGGACTCACAGATCCAATCCTCGGAAGGGTTCATTTGTTCCAAGATGTAAATGGTGCCGTTGATTGTCAGCAAGAGGCGTAGATTTTCATGAGCCTCTGCACAGCAGGGGCTTATGAGAATCTATGCCTCCTGCAGACGGAGGTAGCTTTTTCAGTATTTTCATTAGCTGTGGACGTATGTGGTTTTGTGTTTTTTTTCCTTCAAATACCCTTTCTTAACTAATTGGTTCTATCCCTGTGTGGACATGTTTTGTACGCACACGTGATCGAAAGTTTTAACTTTGTCACGTGCGTAACTCACGTGATTTTTCTTCCCCACACCAACCAACCACCCCCCCCCCCCACCCCCCACCCCCTTCTTTTTTTTTAACAGAGGTGTGTGTGTGTGTGTGTGTGTGTGTGTGTGTGTGTGTGTGTGTGTGTGTGTGTGTGTGTGTGTGTGTGTGTGTGTGTGTGTGGAAGGGGGGAGGTTACATACGTGCTTGCATACGTGCGTTCGTGCGTGCGTGTGTGTGTGTGTGTGTGTGTGTGTGTGTGTGTATGCGCGCGCACGCGAGATCGCGCGTGCGTGCGTGCATACGTGTCTTTTCAGGTGGGGATGTTCTTTGGGAAAGGACATGGAAACAACTGGCAGTAGGGAGCAGTGATTTTGTGTGGCCAAATGTATTGAATTATTACAATTCTAGAGACAGACCGAGCGTGATAGTTCAAGGGTGGTGCCAGAATAGCTTGGCGCCTGTTGGGCGCCAAGCTATTCTAACACCACCCTTGAACTATTATGCTCGATCCATGTCTTGCTGTGGTGGGTTGAATGAGTTAGGAAAAATGAGAATTTCATTGTTATACAAAGAAAATCTCGCTTTCCGCAAAAATGGACTTCCTGGCGTTTAGTATATAACATCGAAGGGTCATGGAGATCTAGGCTTCTTGGTGATATCACTTTGTATCTGTCTTCCAAGGACGTCTGTCGTTCTTTGGCTTTCACTTAACTCATTCGAGACTTGCCGCCTCCGGTGATACGCGGCTTACGCCGCGTATCCGGAGGCGGCACGTCTCGAATGAGTTAAAAGCGACCAGCTCAATGGCAGGCATTGAATTCTAATAATCGCCGATACAACACGTTTTCAATGTTGTTTTGCCTCAAGGAAGACATTTCTACCCTTCTTTTCGTGAGTATGTACATGCATTAGAGGTGGACCTCTGCTGCCTTGCAAAGGAGAAAACGAACAAAAACGTCAGGGTCTTTCGTTTTACGGCGTCCAAACCTCATAAAGCTAATTTAGTCCTTATGTGCAGCATTAACTCATTCCAACGGCGCATGTATTTCCCAAGTTTTGGAGGCGTCATCTAACGACTATGCACCTGTTGCAGGAGATGGATCGACCATGATAATTCAAGGGCAGGCGCCAAGCTAATCTCGCACTACCCTTTGAATTATCATGGTCGACCATCTCAGTCCTCAGTGCGTCAGGGCTGAATGGATTAAGATATACTAAGTATGTTTATATTGGAGACATTGCAAACTGTTAACCTTTTAATGCCTGGAGCAGGTAGCTTTAAAAAAAACTGTTCAGAAACGCTGTCTGTAACTAACAGATATCAGACTTATTATTATACTTGTTTTCTCTGACAGCACGATTCTCAGCCTCAGACATCCGGTATTACTCAATTTTATCCGACTACTCCATTCGTCTTCCGGTATTTTCTCTGACGCATTCCCCAGTAGTACAACGTCTTCGGGCCCAGTGCGGCCGTTGTGGGTCCGATAATTTTTGCTTACTGGGTTACAGCTTAGCTCACCCTGACCTGATCAGTGTCAATGTTAGTGGAAATCAAAGACAGTTGGTTCTCTCTCTCTCTCTCTCTCTCTCTCTCTCTCTCTCTCTCTCTCTCTCTCTCTCTCTCTCTCTCTCACACACACACACACACACACACACACACACACACGCACACACACACACACACACACTTACACAGACCCCCCCCCCAAAAAAAAAAAAAAAAAAAAAAAAAAAAAAAAAAAAGCCTCGACGCAGTCCCCGCTCCCCACTGACACATCATTCTCACCCCCTTCCCCCACCCTTCTTAATCACACACACACACACACACACACACACACACACAGAGAGAGAGAGAGAGAGAGAGAGAGAGAGAGAGAGAGAGAGAGAGAGAGAGAGGGAAGGGCGACATCTTCATTCAGTGAATTGCAATAATCTGTACTGGTTTTTCCATTTCCAGACGGCGACGACAAGAAAAATACCACTCATCAGAGTGCGGTCAAACAGTTCGTCGGGGAACTCAGAGAGAGGGGCGGGAGGGGGGAGGGGACGGGAGGGGGGCAAGTGGGGGAGTGGGGGTGGGGGATTTGCATTAGACGACAGTGATGCACAGGAAAATCTGCCGTAGAAAGGCAAAAGAGAGTAATTACATGTATTTAAAAAGCGACGATTCCACTGTAATACAATGAAAATATGACTTTTCACAGGGCAGAACTGAGCGTGACATGCGCGATGACCTTGCTTAATCTTTTAACCCCGACGCACTACAGCAGGAGATGGATTGACCATGATAATTCAAGGGTAGTGCCAGATTAGCTTGGCGCCATCAGGCGCCATGCTAATCTGGCACTACCCTTGAATTATCATCGTCGATCCATCTTCTGGATCACAGTCGTTAGGAAAAGCCTCCAAAAACCTCCCAAATGTTGGATTATGCGGCCTTTGGGTTTAAATGGGTTAAGCTATAACGATGGTTACACCGTTTCACCCTTTTACAGGAACCGCTCTATCGTCGTCTTTACTGCTAGGCAATCGCGGTAATATAGAACTGACCTTTGCTCGAAATGGTTTACCTGTCGACACCGGCGTCTCAAGCATTATTGATGGCTAGAACATCTTTCCGTCGTGAGCAAAAGGCCTGCGAGCAGACCTCGGCCGTAGTTGGCACTTTCTCGGGCATCATACAAGTCTGAGGAGCTTTTGAGTACTTGGATTGGGGAACCCTCTGGCTTCCAACCGCTAAAAGTTTTCATGGCTTCTTTATAATTAGTAGTAGTAGTAGCACTAGTAGTAGTAGCAGTAGTAGTGATGGTAGTAGTAGTAGCGTATATTTATTATTATTATTATTATTATTATTAGATTCATATTCAGAAATGTTATTGTCCTATGCCCAGTTGACTAGGGAAATTTTCCTTTATTATTATTATTATTATTAATATTATTATTATTATTATTATGTTAGTAACTTTGTACCTTTGTATGCTAGTAGCTTTGTACCTTTGTATGTTAGTAGCTTTGTACCTTTCTATGTTAATAGCTTTGTACCAACAGGTCACGGACTACAGTGCCGTTTCCATACTGTCCAGTCTCTTAGCCTTAGTCAGTCCCAGTCATCCCCTAATTTTTCAATTCCCTAAGAAACACTACCGCCCACAGCTGTACATTTGCCATGCACAAAATATTAAAAAAAAACAGCACATCACCCGTCTCATTTCTTGGCTATGAAACTGGTTCCTTACCAACCCCACACCCAAGCACAGCTGAAATCAGCGTGCTCCTCAGATCACTACGTCAACAGCAACTCAACATAGGCCCACAATTTTCCATTGGATAAGCTCAGGATGTTATGAATCAAAGCACCAAACAAGTCTCTTTTCAGCTAACCGGACATTTCCAGCAAATTCCAACATTCAGCCCTACCACAAATTTTTAAACAAGGCAAAAATTATTTTTAAAAACACCGGTCCTTGCACTGCCTGAACTGGCCAAATTTGACTATGTAATATGACCTGTTTTTATCCCTACGTCACACGACCAATCACTTTAGCGCAAACCGTACCATGTGACCGGGATACAAAAACCCTTGTAGCGACTAATGGCCGACTTTTTGTAGCCCTCTTTCTGACGCGTTTTGGATGGCAGTTATGTTCTATGAAAGATCACCAAAACGTTCTAAAGTACAAAGTTACTTAGTGTTGTTCGAAACATCAGGCAACGTCATAAACGATTTAATATTACGTCATAATTCTATTATGTATAAATGTACGTTCCTTTGACGTCAGTCATGTCTGGCATGATCTAGGTCGGAAGATTTCGTCTTGATTCTTTTTTAAAAAATAATGGAGGAATGAAAACAAATACGTTATTGGTAGCAAGGGCTTGCCGCACGGATCTTTGTCAAAGGAGGCCAAAGGAACCATTGTACTCAAGTTTTCGGAAATCATAGTGACAAAAATATCCAACACCCTAGCGGCAGACCGTATGGTTAGTAGTGTTCCTTTTTCAAACGCGTTTTTAGATTGTGAAATTTCAAATTTGGCGGCTGCAAGTATCTGTATGATATACAGCGCTCTAACAGGAGTCAGTTGTGCTCTGTATACAAAGAGGAAGAATTCATTCATTTTTTTCTGTAAATTTAGTATGACGTGTCTGCTGTATTTTCATCAGGAGTTGACACTGGTTTGAAGATTTAACGCGGAAAAACACAAATCATAACTTCTTGGTATTAATTGAGATTCGATGGTGATAAACTTGTGCTGGGCTGATTAACAAAGCAGAAGTCACCATGTGTGTTACACTCCCACCAGCATGCTTGTTATTTGAAATACACATTTTACTTTTCTTTTTTTTTTAAGGTTACTTCGTTTCATTTTATCTCAATAGCGTGTGATCTAATAAAGGTTGAAAGGTGTTTTATAATATGCATAGTTAGCTATGACTCACTACAACAAGCTATGAATCGATTGTGACAGTTCAAGGGTAGTGCAAGGATAAAAATTGGCGCTTTTATGACAGATCCGTCTCGTAAACTATAGGCAGTCTTCAGAGGACAACTCCATATTTGGAAACTTCGACCACCATGGCTTGCAATGAATGTGAGCATGTGTGCAGACCAACGCCACACGCAACCAAAGGTCCTCGGGCCGACGTTAGCTAAAGTGGAGGTCAGCCCGTGTGACTCTAGCTCATTGTGAGTACAATTAACCTTCTGCAGTTATAGGACGCTCTTCTTTTTCCTCGCCGTGTGCTACTACCGGAATTAATTCGTTAATTTATCATTTGTGAGATGATTAACTCACTCTGCCCGCGACACACCACAGCAAGCTAGGGCTTAACCATGATAGTTAAAGGGTGGTGGCAGAATAGCTTGGAGCCTATAGGCGCCAAGCTATTCTGCCACCACCCTTGAACTACCATTGTCGATCTGTCTCCTGAATTGCAATGCAGTCCTCATAGGACAACTCCAAAATATGGGTATTTCGTACCTCGGGCGCAATGAGTTAAGACGCTTCTTTTCTGTATGTTCCAGATGAACGGCAGCTCGCCAATACCGTGCATGACCGACGCAGACAGCCTGAACGTGGCGGAGGTGATCGCGTACGTCGCCTCTGACCCTGGCTCGTGGCTCAACGTGTCCAACTGCTCGCTGCCACCCGGCGTGTCCTCATTGGAGGACCTGGAAATGGGGTCAGAGGAGCGCCCCCTGGTGCTCATCGTGGGACGCCTGTTCTACGCGTGGTTCACTCCCTTCGTCTTGCTGGTCGGGGTGGTTGGCAATACGCTGTCTTTGTGTGTCTTTCTCTCACGAAATATGAGGTGAGTTAAATAAGTTTTGCAGTTCTGATGGGTGTGCTTGTCTGTGATTTTAAAGCCAGAGCTGAGTAGGCACATGTGTTAGAACGTTTGTTTCACGTCCGAGAGGTAGCTATCGAGCCCAGCTTGGGTTAAAGTTTTTGTTCAGACCTTTTTTTTCCCTTTTCGGTGCAGCGTCTTTGAAATCACCTTCTTGGCGGACGAAAAACATCGGTTAAGGCCCTAAATAAGTATCGTTTTCTTGTGATTTCGAACGTCTATTGCCCCCCCCCCCCCTCCCAGTATGTATGTGTTTATGTGAGACGTCCACCTTTTCTCCTCCGATCTGTAAAAAAAATGCGTAGGAGGGGTTCTTTTGTGTTTGTTGTTTTGTCTTTCATTTGTATATGGGGTTTGTGTGTGTGTGTGTGTGTGTGTGTGTGTGTGTGTGTGTGTGTGTGTGTGTGCGCGCGCGCGTGCGTGTGTGAGTGTGTGTGTGTTTCGTTTGTCTTTCGTTTGTGTGTGTGTGTGTGTGTGTGTGTGTGTGTGTGTGTGTGTGTGTGTGTGTGTGTGTGTGTGTGTGTGTGTGTGTGTGTTTATGTGTGTGTGTGTGCGTGCGTGCGAGCTCGCGTGCTTGCGAGCTCGCGTGCTTGCGTGCGTGCGTGTGTGTGCGTGCGTGTGTGCACGCACCTTTGTGTATAATTATGTGTCCGTGTGTGTGTGTGTGTGTGTGTGTGTGTGTGTGTGTGTGTGTGTGTGTGTCTGTCTGTGTGCAAGGCGGGGGGGGGGGGGGTGTCCAGAACCCTTGTAACACTCCACACGGATCCGCTCCTGATCCTCACTAACTTCTTCCCTCACCTCTGTGGTATCGACTGTGGCTGCAATCTCTCAAAGTCTGCGGCCAGTGCCCTTACTTTATATCCGGCAAACTCTCATGAGGATTAATGACATTGCAAATTGAAGGGTTACATAGCAGTCAGTGAAAAAGCGCAAAGTATGCCAGTGCCCGTGTCGTGCGTCTGAAGCCTCATGAGGATCTGTTCTTGTTAAAGACTGAAGGGCTTCGCTTGTAGCATGGTACCTAAGTAAAGTAATTCTTGAACGAGGCCACCGAGGGCGTGGCCACTCGTTAAATGCACACATGTATACATTTTGTCAGTACCAACCGTTCTATTACTTTCACATTAACAGGACCAGTAAAAGAATGTGTCCAGCCTTGAGCCTACGTGGGTTCAAGGCTGGATACCTATTCTTTTACTTGTTTTTACAAGAAGTGGTTTATCGACCATGATAGTTCAAGGGTGGTGCCAGAGTAGCGAGGCGCCAAGCTATTCCGGCATCACCCTTGAACTATCATGGTCGACGTTGAGGCATCAAGCTATTCTGGCAACACACTTGAACTATCCTTGTCCATATAGGCGCCAGTCTGTTCTTGAACTTACCCTCGAGCTCTCATCGTCAGTGTTGCTCCGAAGAGGCCCCTAAGGTATTTGAGATTCTATCACTATCTTTAAACTATCAACGTCGATTTATTTTCTTAGAGTCGCACAGCTCTTCTGGCACCACCTTTGATCTATAATTCTCCTCAGAGGTACCGAGCCATTCTGGCACTACCCTTTAAACAATCATGGTCGATTGTTTTTCTCAGAAGAAGCGCCAGACCATTCTGACACTACCCGTGAAATATCATAAATGACCTTTCGCCTGAACCTTTGCACGGTGTTGCTTTAAGAGAAGAGCATGCCCAAAAACGTGAAACGTTTAGGGCTTAACGTCTTTTGTTCACCACGAAGGTGATTTCAAAGACGGGGCACCGAAAAGGGGTCTGAACAAGTTTTGACCCCAGCTGGATTCGAACCCTTGATCTTTCGGACGAGATTCGAACGCTCTACCACCGAGCCACCCAGCTCCCCAGTACAGCATCCAGATGCCCAATAGTGCTCAATAAGTCAATGCTCTCAAAACCGTAGGTATTTTGCCCTGTGAAGGCAAAAGAGAAGTAAATCCACGTTTGAGAAAAGCGAGATTTTCTTTGTCTCAAAATGAAACGCTCGCTTTTCACAAAAATGGACTTCGAGTCTTCTGGTTTCATCGCCGTAGTTATCTTCCGTGATTAATTGCCTGGTTTTATTCCAGCATGAGATGGACTAGATTCTGATAGGCTTTCAGGCCCAACTTATCAACGCCTCTTAACGGTCACTAAACTCGTGTAATCTCTTTACAGTTAAGTCGCTAGACAGGCATCCTCTAGACAGAGCCACAGTCAGGGACATAAAGCGACCTTCTCCAGGCAAGAAAGGGTTAGAAACTCACAGTGCTTCCTTTATTATACGTTTTAAAAAAATCAGCACCAAAAAGGTGACTGTCATTACTGTCAAGCGTGTAAAATGCAGAGAAGAACCCAACGGAGAAAGAAACACGCTTAAAACGACAGTTTCAACATACTAGTCATATCTAAGCGTGTTTCTTTCTCAGTTGGGTTCTCCTCTTTATAAATGTTTGCGGTGTGTCTTAATTTTCGACAAATTCTTTACGTAAAGACTTACTTAACTATGAATTAATTATGAAGTTTGAACATCGTAAAACGACAGATTTGTCTGATGCGCGTTTTCCTTGCAAGCATTTTGCAAATGCGCGATAGGGCGGTATTTCAAGACACGTCTATCATTTGTGCCTAATCACTAGATTTGTGAAAAGATGGTTAGAGAAGTCTTATAGTGAAGGCAGGACAAACATTGAGAACCGGTTGTATCGGCAAATTTTAGCAATTAAACCCCGCCCTGGAGCATTTTGGCGTTATTTTTTGTTGTTGTTTAACACACATGAAGAACTCGTTTTATTGACCAATTTTAGCAATCCAATCCACCACCCCCCCCCCCCACCCCCCCCCAAACCCATCACCACCACCACCACCACCCCACCACCACCACACCACCACCACCACCACCAGCCGCCCCCCACCCCCTCTCCTCCCCCAACCTTGTAGGAGAAGAGAGAGACAATAGGAGACCCGTAAGACAATGAATTCAATAAAGCCACATCCCTCATTAAATTACGTCATTTTTAATAATAAAATTTTTGACCCCATTACGCCCCCGTTATTACCTAATCAACCCTTTGATTTTAAAAAACTGACGAGCATGACTGATGTGGCTTTATTGATCTAATTATCTTCCTATTGTCTCTCTCTATAACTATTGTCTCTGACAATACCTAATCATTTACCTGATCAAGTGATGCCAAGTAAAACTTAATACTTATTAACAAGTTGCAACTAACTTTTAGGAACCTGCAGAGGTAACCTTTAAGTGTGTTGCCATAAGAACTTATTAATTACTTACCCTAAGTTCTTACAAGTACTTACCCTAAGTTCTTACAACAACTTGACTCAAGTCCCAAGATACTGAGACAGATTTGTCAAGATACAAGGACAATAAAAAAACTTTTTTTTCTCAGTAGTACTCTGGCGGTGGTGCAGATGGGGCTAAACAATCAGGCACAAGTGGTGTAAATGATGTGTCATCTCTCTGCGAAGCATATGACAAAAATATAGATTGATTACCAAATCTGATTTTTATTTGTTTAAAAGATTGTGTAGTTTTTCTGTGGTTTCCTGAACACCGATCTGTTTCCCCATCTCTAAAAAACTGGCTTTTAGCTCTTCAACATTCACAGGAGATTGACTACGCATCTTATTTTGTATTTCAGACTTCTGTTTTTTGTAATTATTTAAATCATCCTGGACTCGCTTAAATTCTCCGTCATCAATAAAATTATCATTCAATGCCTTACTGATAATAAGTTTCATACTGCTCAGCTTTGCACCAGCAAGCGTACTCAATGCTTCATGTTTCTGTAATTTCGTGTGAAACCTCTTGTTTAGGGCTTCCAAACCAAAGCAAGCCAGACATGTAGCAACGCTAACACCCTCAACTGCTATTCCCGCCAAACTTCCAATTCCCGTGGCAAACAGAACAATACCTCCTACAGAACATCCAGCTGAAACTGCACCAATAGCCATAGAAGTGTTTTGAACAGAATTAAAAATGGTCTGATACCGTCTCTTACATCTGGAGTACCTCGCCTCTTCACTTTCCAAATATTTAATTGCTTCTGTAATATTCATTAAACGAAATGCGTCTGCCTGTAATGTTTTATCTGATGCAATTGGCACAGCTGTCGCATGCGGATCAGGTGCAAGCGTTGTTTTAGTCGTCGCAATTGATTCAGTCGGCTCAAGCGTCGGTAGTATTGGATAAAATTTTACCATATTTTTTTATTGACAAATATTTTTTATTTAATCATCAATTACATTTTGCAACTCTTCAAAAGTATACAATTTGCTAGCATAATAAAATGCAACAAGATCAATGTGTTCAAGGTTTATGTAACTTAGACGAACAAAAGTTGTTTTGTGGACCACCACCTTGACAGCGGGAATACTGCTCGAAACATTAATAACATCAACATTTTTTGTAATAGCAATAAAAACCTTTGATGATTCTGATACTGTTTCATCCCATGTAAGTTTTATTCCCTGTGCAATATTTGCCTCTTTTGCAGAAGTTACAGATTTCATGATAATTTCAAATACTATTGTCGCTTCTCTAGCCACGACTAAGCTTACTGGCATAAACACAACAGAAGTATCTGATCTACCCTTTCTAGTTGTAAGAAGATACCGCCGTCTCTCATAATTTTCAACTTTCAGTTTATTTCTGCTATTGTTGTCTGGGGCAAAACTTGGAACAAGGCTTACAATCAGCGGCCCAGAATTAACAACTTTCCTAAACACTAAGGCGCCTTCATCATCAGTGTATACATAAGGACTAATAAATTCCAACTTTATGTCCCAGTCAATTGTGGGTGGTGGAACAGGCACAGGTGAAACAACCCACTTACTACCCACATGTATTAAGTTGTAGGGCACATTATTTACTGGAGTAGGTACAGTAACATCACGAAGCTGACCAAGTTTAGGAATCGGTCTCTCTGTTCCTTCTTTCATGTCATCGATTACTTTTCTCTTGTACATGCCATTTGAATCAAGTTCAAAACCATACACCTCCCCTACTTCTCCCTCCTTCTCAAAATCCTGTACATCAGCCAAATCTTTTAACTCTGTTACCGGACACGCAGTTGGTATGATTGTTCGCTTTGGACCAAGGCCACTCATTTTTTATAAACAAAAATAAAATTATTTAACTTCTAACACTACACTAAAATCATGCATAACAACTGGTTTGTCATCTTGATTAGTAACAGATATACACAGTGACTCAAAGAAACTAGAACCTAATTTCTTAAACTGCGCAGGAAATCTAACAACCACACTTTCGCAATAGGGTGCAGTTCCAGTTGGTAAGCATCTCAACAAAGTTGAAGGCTTTCCATTGTGAACATTCTCAGTTGTGTTTAGTTCTTTCAAATAAACATTAAATACTGTGTGTACTGACAAACTGACAGGGCATTTCCCAGTTATTTTAAGTTTTTTGGTCTTCATTGTTATAATACTGGACATAGCTTCATTTAAATCATCTGATCTCCACCAATCTTCGTCAATATAAAATCCAAGTAAATATGCAAATCTATCTGAGATCCTTAACCAATTTTGTGTGGGAAATTCTAATGTAACAAGTAGGTTAGCTGGATTTAAAGTTGCTTTAATTTTAAAATTACTTTGAAACCATTCAGCTATAGTACAAAAGTCATAATACCCAGGTGGTAAAGCTTCAGTCTTACCATCTAAATTTACTTTATTATATATATCATCTTCTACATTAAACCATTTTACTGTGTAGAACATTTCATGGATAGCTACAGCCTTGCTACCATCACGATTATCAATCCCATTAGTTAACCACACTGGTTTGCTTGTGTCAAGATTTGTTAATGTAATAAACATTTTTATTATCTCATAAAAAAGAAGGATGGAATTTAAATCACCAACAAGTGTTACTACAAACGCATTTCAATTTAATGTGAATGCCAAATACAATGTCGCACCTACTTATGAACAGAAAATAATTCAACTAAATCAGCTTGATATAGCTGTAAACGAACAAGATTTATTTCAAGTGAAAGTACCCAACCCTTTTGACCAATATCTAAACCCTCCAATAACAGACGACTCTACTGCAAGAAAGTGGTCTTCAAGTCCACTACAGATGTTTCAAAACCAGCTTAACTTTGCCATACTGTGTTCTACTACAGGCTGTGGTGTTTCATTCACAGACCACTTGAATCACTCAAACAAACTGATTAAGTCTGTGTATCGTTTTCATGTTTATTACCAGCTTAGACGTATTTTGTCAGAACTGCATACACCACTACCAACTGAATCCAGTTTCAACAGGTTTAACAATCCCATGGATATGAAAGTGTTTGAATGCATCTGTAATGAATTTAACATCAGTACAAAGTATGACTTCACACAAAAACTTGATGATCACAATGGTATGGGTACATTGTATTATGCTATGAGTCACAGACAATACCCTCAAGATTACTACCCTGGGTACACTTCATTCTCATCTAAATCTGAAGTCTGGTTAGGATCAATAGAGCAAAAACAGTCAAACGCCTGGACCACATTTATTTTAGATAAATCTGACGGGTTTACTCAAGCAGGAGTCGAGCGCGTAAATGAGTCTATCAGAACATATGTCTGGTGTATACTAGGAGCACAATCACTAACAAAATCAAATATTTTGAATGGAAGTGGCAAATTTGAAGCACAAAAACAATTTCTCGCAAACCTGGAAGATTCAATTAATTCAACAGTAGATCTCCCATCAAGCATACAACGCTACCAAGACGTACTCAGATATGCCAGATCAAAAGTTGACTTTGTAGTTGGCATAGGGTTATACATGTTACCATCTGACCTTCAACTCCAAATGGGTACTCCCCCACCCGGGTCTGCCCTGGGGGACTTGGGTGGGGTTAGGTATTTTTTAGTTCCCAGGGTCACCCTGGTCAGCCCCACAGGGTGGGTTTTTCTCTCTATTCTGGGGAATGTGTTTCTGTCTACCCTTTGTCCATTCACCTGTATTTGCCTTTTTAAAACTCTCCCTACTGTCTGCACTGCCTGTAGCTCTTGATATTGGATGTGTGTTGCTAAATGGTCTTAGCTTTATTTATGCCCCATGTTGTAGGTTTATTTAATGTATTTGACCGGCTGGCGACATACATTCAATTTTCTGTTTAGTTTTTTTTTCACAAGCAGTGCAGGCACGTCCTGAGAAAGCCTTGTTGCTGTCGGGACGTTAAGCAATGTACACTCAACAATCAACCAAATGGGTACAATAACAAATTATAATAATGAAATCATTGTTGCAGGTGTTGGTCAGAAATTAGGACTCAATCAATCTGTAAACTTAGGAGCAACAACCACACATGTACAGCCATTAAAATCATTACAGACGGTAACACCCCCGGCCCCAGCCCCAACACCGGCACTCATACAACCAGTACAATCAACCCCTGACACACATGAGTCAGAAAGAACTGCATTGGTAATAGGTCTAACAGGATTAGGGGTATTACTTCTTTATCTGTTTCATTAAATAACCCACCATCAACCCTCCTACTGTAAACAAAAAGACCCACACATGTTCTGTCATAAACCCAACTACCTTTGCTGTAGTAGTAATAAGCCAACTGACAACAGTGCCAATTATGCCAGGCAAAGCATCTATTGCTTTCAGAGCCAATTTTTTAAGCAAGTCTGATATGTGAGACAGTTGTTTCTTTACCCATGACTGTAAATCTTTTGGGTCTGTTGGAGTCGGGGGGCCTGGCGGTGCTGGAGGCAGAGAACCACTAACCCCAGGTCCCCCAGAGACAGCTAACACAACAGTACTAATAATAAATCCAAGAGCTGTAATTAAACTTGCAATAGTGATACCCTGTTCTCTGAAAAGTGTTTTTAGTCTCTCAGCCAGAGTAGTGTCTTCGTGAAATATTTTCTGAATAGTTTCTCTAATTCTGTTGACCTGTGATTTTAGTTTTTGTCTTCCAATACTAATTGTTTCTAACCGCCCTGATCTTTCTATCTGCAAATCATTTAATCTGTGTTGGATTCTTTCTTTCATTTCTGTGTCTGCTGTAGCCAGTTTCTCTTTTTCACATTCTATGTGTTTATCAAGCTCACCTAGTTTGGCAACATTGTTTACCATCTCACCTCTTATTGTCTGCAGTGATTTATCCAACCCTATAATCTCTCTCATTGACAAAGGTGGATCATCTATTGTTTTCAAAGCGTCATTTATTTGTTCTTCAGTAAATGAGGTTTCTTGTATCACTGTGTTTGCTATTTCTGGTAGGCTTGTTACTGGTGCCATTTCAATTTGTTGCCCTGTTGGCAACTTTGTTTGCGTGTCGTGAAGAACACTAACCAGTCTTGGCGTGACAGGAGACCCTCCAATTCCAAGTTGACGCAAGGCACCAACACCACCTTCATTTTTTATTGTACTTAAAGCCCTAAACCTACTAGGGTCTTTTTTGTTAGTCAATAGTACTTTTCCTTTGTCAACAGTATTTAAATATAAATGACCCTTGCCATCAAGTTCAAACTGATTAGGATCTACGTTGTCTGGGCGGCCACCAACATGATCATAAAATGAGTTCACTTTGGTTTCTAAAAGTTCGTGACGTAAACTGTAAATATTTCTTGTACCAGTCATATCTGCCATATCTGTCATATCTGTTGTATTACCAAAATCATACGTGTCATCCATTTCAAAATCTTCATGATTAAATCCTCCCGCGGCCATTGTTTTATTAATTTATTATTTTTTATTGTGCATAATAAAAATGACACAGTCTTATGGATCAAAGTTAGACCCATACAGAAAACTACGTGAGCCTCTGGGTGTTAAGGGCATAAGACAATCAATCGTCATCACAAACAATCCAAGTACCATAGACCAGAATCAAACACTTACAGTCAAGTTTCCAAACCTAGGTCCCAGTGACGTTATTGTTCCTGGCACTGCACGCCTAGCATTTAATATTGAACTATCATCAGATGCAGATGTAAACAGAACACTGGTTGACAATCTTGGCAGAGCAATTGTTAGAACTATTAAAGTAAAACTTGAAGGACAGGAAGTGTTTAGTCTTGACGACTCAGATGTATTTTACTGTTACAAAGACCTTTGGCTCACAAGAGAAGAACGAGAAGACCATATTTATCAAGGCATACAATCTGATAATGTTGGTAAACTTCGAATCAATGCTGGAGATAAATCAACGTCAGCAGCCCAGGACGTTATATTAGCAGAAACATATGGAACCAGATTTTACATTCCACTTGAGTTTGAAATCCTAACAGCTCATTTGCCTTATTATCAAGGGGCACTGAATGACCGTCTGAGCTTTGAACTAACTTTCAATGACTACTCCAAAGTTATAAAATCATCTGATCTTAGTGCAACATATAAGATCTCTAACATTTCCTTGGAATACGAAATTGTCACACACACTGAACTAGCTAGACTCATTCAAAATCAATACCAGTCAAGACTTCCAATTTATTATGACCGTGTGATTAGACATAGTTTAATACCCAAAGACAAGAGCGACCCAATGTGGAACATAAACTTGAACACACCTGCCAGGTCACTGAAAGGTATTCTTATGTTGTTTATTGAACCGGTGAGTCCACACAAAAGGGATTCAGAAAAATTCTACAATCCTAAGATTACACATTTGTCCTGTACAATTGAAGGCCGTCCTAATCAAGTGTATGCTTCAGGTTTGTTACCTTATCAACACTACGATGAGATCACAAAGTTTTTTGCAGGTGGAAGGATTAGAGATAAACCAGCAAACATTGTGTGTAAAGATCTACATCTGTATGATGTAAGGATTGGTCAATACCTTACAAACAAATATGCTCTTTGGTTAGATCTTCGTAGTACGGACGACGACTACCTTCATGGGTCAGGTCGAACTGTTGAGAACGGCAGTGATGGAATTACAATTCAGATACAAAAGAAGGTTGAAAAAGCCGAAGCCATAAATATATATTTGTACCTGGTATATGACGCACAACTCAATATACAAGACAGCAGACTGAGTGGACACATATATTAAAATTATATTGTGTATTAAAATGAACCGGAGCTTGATGACCCTTGACCCACACTGTGGATTGTTTTGTGGTGCCACAGGGTGTGGGAAAACTGAATTTGTTCTTAACCTATTACAAACAAGATACATACACCACTTTGAAAACATTGTAATATTTTGTCCTACAATCAAACACAACAAAGCTTATCACAACCGTTTATTCATTTGGACTGGCAGTAACATATACTTAGTTGACCCTGAAAAGAAACTGAATGACTACCTACAATATTTTTACAAGCAATTTGAAGGACAGTCAACATTGTTTATTGTTGATGACTGCTCTGCAGAGAAAGACATTGTCAAAAAGAGAAACACTCTAGCAGAACTTGCTTTCAGTGGCAGACATGCAAACGTCAGTGTATGGATTCTCACTCAGAAATATAATGCTGTACTGAAAGATTTTCGAGAACAGTTAAAGTTTATCTGTTTGTTTTACTGTAAGGATCGTGACAGCTTTGAAGACTGTCTCAGAGAAAATGATGTCATACCAAATAAACATGAACGTGATGATGTGAAAAATAAACTGAAATCAACTAAGCATCTAAAGCTCATTTTAAAGACAGATCAGCCCACAGGGTATGGGTTAGTAAATTAATTTTTGTTTTTTTGTTTTTTTAAATAACAATATAAATGAACCCTGATGAAATCCTTCTATTGAATGATATCAATGCTGTAGAGAACAAAGACTTAGACTCTAAGAAACAGCGTCTTTTGTCTGTGATTGTCTCAGGCAAATCAAAGACTTATCTCTGTAAACAATACATGACAGAAGACATAGAATCTCTTATGGCTGACAAGCTAATCAAGCTTCATTCAAAATATGAAAACCACATCGCTTAACTAATGACACGTGATTTGAGTCGATCTCTTGTATGCCTATACACAAAAGCAGTGAGTCACTTTCTACCTGTGGATAGTGACAGTCTTTCACACGACCTTGAAAGCAATCCTATTGTTTCAAGTTCAATTGGTAAATTAGCATGTGTCATGTTTTACAAGTTTGGAAATTACCTTGCACCTGTCGTAACTTTGCTTGTTACCGGGAGTCATATTGATTTTTCGAAAATAAATTTTACTGCAGAAGAAAATGGACGAAACCCAGACGACTCCACAACTGAACCCCGACCCTGTTTTGACACAGGTTCAAACTGTGACTAAGGCTAAAAGTCCAGGCAGGGTTGATGCAGGAAAACGATTAGCCGAATGGAACAGGCAGAAAAAATTACAGCTTCAAGCACAAACAGAAAAGACTCATGTAACTGACCCACCGTCAGGACCGTCAGGACCTGTGTCAATACCGTCACTACCTCATCAATGTGAGAGACAAACAACCCAGTCTAAACCCGACCCCGAACCTCAATCAACAAAATATATAATTGCCGGATTTGTTGCCGGATTTGGTTACGTAGGGTATCAATTATACAAAAAATACAAACCACAGACTCGTACAGTGACCAAAAAATCAGACACTCCAAAAACAAAATCAGAAGTCGCCACATTACCAGTAACACCCAAAGCCGTTGACCCATTTTATATGCAGTAAATAAAAATATTATTTTAATTTTTCTTGTATTAGAAAATGAGCGACACAAAGAACATAATGAACCTTGTCTATCATTCTGCCGTAATCAGCAGATTAGCAGTAGCTTATTCTATGTTAGGAAAAAGTCTACTCAAAATGAAATCAGCAGACCTGAGTAGACTAGATTTTGAAGACAGTGCTAAGCTAATTGTAGTTGTCACAGCGTCGATTGCTACGAAAGACTTTCTTGTCAAGCAGGGAATTATTCACGAAAATGTTTCTATGTAAATAAAAACTATGGCGACTTTGGCAGTAATAATTGGAGGCGCGATGGTCAACGCCCTAGCATTTAGTACTTACTTACTTACGCCTGTCACCCCTACCCGGGTATAGGCCGTCGACGAGAGACCTCCAGCAACTCCTGTCCTGTGCTTCTCCTTCGATTCTACTCCAGGTGGTTCCCAGTCTCTTGATGTCTGCTTGGAGGTCTCGACGCCAGGAGTTTCTCGGCCTACCTCTTTTCCTCTTTCCCTGGGGGTTCCATGACAATGCCTGCCTAGTGATACTGGAAGCTGGCTTTCTCAGACTGTGACCGATCCATCCCCATCTTCTTCGCCCAATTTCATTCTCTGCTGTTATCTGCTCTGTTCTCTCCCAGAGTCTGACATTGCTGATCTTCTCTGGCCAGTGGATTTGCAAAATTCTTCTAAGGCAACTGTTCATGAAGGTCTGTACTCTGTTGACTGTGGTTTTTGTCAATCTCCAAGTCTCTGCTCCATATAGGAGAACTGCTTTTACATTGGAGTTGAAGATCCGGACTTTGGTGTGTTGTGACAGCTCTCTGGAACTCCACACTTTTTTCAGCTGGAGAAAGGCTGCTCTGGCTTTACCGATTCGTGCTCTGACATCTGCATCAGTGCCGCCTTTTTTGTCTATGATGCTCCCGAGATAGGTGAAGGACTCCACCTCCTCCAACGGGGTGCCAGCAAGCAAGACTGGTTCCTCCCTGGTTGCGTTCAGCCTCATTGTCTTTGTTTTCTGTTTGTGAATGGTGAGGCCCACTTGGGACGAGATGTCAGCAAGCCTCGTGGTCTTGTCCTGCATTTGTTGATGAGTGTGGGACAGTAATGCCAAGTCGTCTGCAAAATCGAGGTCGTCAAGCTGTGTCCACAGTGTCCACTGTATTCCACTTCGTCTGTGCTCTGTGGTCATCTTCATGACCCAGTCTATGGCCAGTAGGAAGAGGAACGGAGACAGCAGACACCCCTGCCTGACACCAGTTCTGACCTGGAGCTCCCTGGTGAACTGCCCTTCGTGGATCACGCGACATGTCATACCATCGTAGCTGTTCTTGATCAGGCGGACGAGCTTTATGGGTACACCGTAGTGTCGTAGGAGTTTCCACAAAGTCTCTCGGTCCACACTGTCAAATGCTTTCTCATAATCCACAAAGTTGACGTACAGCGGGGAGCTCCACTCCAGAGACTGTTCCACGATGATGCGGAGAGTGGCGATCTGGTCTGTACATGATCGGTTCTTCCTGAATCCTGCTTGCTGGTCTCTCAGCTGGGGGTCAACGGAGCTCTTCATTCTCTCCAGGATGATCCTGTTGAAGACCTTTCCTGGTACTGACAGCAAGGTGATTCCTCTGTAGTTGGAACACTTGCTGAGGTCGCCTTTCTTGGGAAGCTTGATTAGGTACCCCTCCTTCCAGTCAGCCGGCATCACCTCCTCTTCCCAGATCTTTCCAAACAGTGGGTACAGCATCTCCACTGTTGTCTCTGGGTCTGCTTTCAGAGACTCCGCTGGGATGCCATCTGGGCCTGCTGCTTTGCCGTTCTTCAAAAATGCCACTGCTCTTCTGATCTCTTCCCGGCTGGGTCTGTCGCAGCTGATGGGTAGGTCGGTCTCTGCCGGCTGGATGTCTGGGGGGTCGGGTGGGCTAGGTCTGTTCAGTAACTCTTCAAAATACTCGGCCCATCTGTCGAGTTGGTCTGCTCTGTCTGCAATAGGCTTGCCTTCTTTGTCTTTTACTGGTCTTTCTGTATGGCCATACTTGCCTGACAATCTTCTGGTAATGTCGTAGAGCTGTTTCATATTGCCGCTGCCTGCTGCCTTTTCTGCCTCTGCTGCCAGGTTGTCTGTGTAGGCCCTCTTGTCTGCCCTGATACTCCTCTTCACCTCGCGGTTGGCTTCCCAGTATTCCCCCTGTGCCCTTACTTTGGATGCTCTCGTGCGACTGTTGTTGACAACTGCTTTCTTCTGCTTCCTCACTTCTATCTTCTTCAAGGTCTGTGCTGACAGCCAGTCCTTGTGATGGTGTTTCCTGAACCCTACAGTGTCTTTGCAGGTTGAGTTCAGCGCCTCTCTAACTGCCTTCCACTGCTGCTCTGTGGTGACCGCCTCCTCTTCATTTACTAGCTCCTGTAGCGCTTGAAACCGGTTGGACAGCACCAGTTTGAACTCTTCTCTAACTCCAGTTTCTCTCAGGAGGCCTACATTATAGTGCTGTCTTCTTGTTGTCTCTGTGCGGCTTTTCTTTAGCTTGAGCTTCATTCTTAAGGTAAGCAGATGGTGGTCGGAGGCGACATCTGCTCCCCTCCTAACTCGAACATCTTGAAGGGATCTTCTAAATTTCTTGCTAATGCAGATATGGTCTATTTGGTTCTCTGTTGTATGGTCAGGTGAGACCCAAGTTGCTTTGTGTATCCTTCTGTGTGGGAAGATGCTGCCTCCAATGACAAGTCGGTTTAGAGCACAAAAGTCTACAAACCTCTCCCCGTTCTCACTCATCTCCGAGCCTAGTCCCTGTCTCCCCATCACCTCTTCGTATCCGGTGTTGTCCTCCCCTATTTTGGCATTAAAATCGCCCATGACGATGGTGATGTCTCGCTCCGCACATTTGTCCAAGGCACTCTGGAGTCGGTCGTAGAACTCTTGTTTCTCTTCCTCGTCCCTGTCATTAGTGGGCGCATAACACTGGATGACGTTCAGCTTGAGCTTTTTCTTGGTTCTAAAGGCTGCTGTGATGATTCTTGGCCCAAGAGGTTCCCAGCCCATCAGCGCTCTTTGTGCCACTGGTGACAGCATGAATGCTACGCCTTCTGTATGGGGGGCATTCTCCTCTTCATGACCTGAATACAGAATCATCTCCCCACTTAACAGCCTTTTCTGGCCAGACTGCGTCCATCTGGCTTCACTGATACCTAGCAGGGAAAGGTTGTACTTTTGCATTTCCGCTGCTATCTGGGCGGCCTTGCCGCTCTGGTACATGGTCTTAACGTTCCATGTGCCCATGGTTGTATCCCTGGATAGAGAGAGGCGGCTCGGTCCTGTGGCTTCCGAAGACTTCCGGCTTTCACCACAGGACGTCATAAGTCTTCTGGTAGAAGAACCTTCCTCCTCCAGGAAAGGAATTACTGTTAGTCTTTTCGTCAGCGTTTTTGTAGCTATTTCCTTTTTTGCAGGGTGGGGAAGCTACCCCCACGCCCAACCCCCTTACTAGGAGGACCAGGGGTTTTCTGTCGGGGTCACCTTCCCTTAGACCATGTTGGTTCACGGCACCTTATTTCATTCGGTGCACCCCTCTCACGAGGGACCCCCTATCCACCACCCAGGGGACGCGCCTCAACGCCGTATGGTCCCAGCGCGAGGCTAGCATTTAGTGGCTCAAACTATCTCTTTTCAAAAGTAGGCAGAGAGGAATCTGCAGAAGAAATGAAACGTTACAATGAGGCATCTGAAAAACTTGCTCAAGCCCAGCAGGATTATGAAAAGAATAGAACTGAGAAACTTGATTTCATCAATGAAAAACTGAGGCTAGAAGGACACGCACAGCATACGTTTTCAAATACAGATGAAGCAATCCGTGAGTATTTTCTTGTCACAGGTGAAGACATGTCTATCCCAAAACCGAAACTAAGTGACTACTATCAACCGAGTACACAACAAAGAAACGGGGAGATAATCTTTGTTCTAGTGGGAATGTCATTTGTTTATTTTACTGGACTTTATATTGCTAGAAGAAATGACAGCCGAAAATAAACTATCAAAAATATATTACTCCCCATCAGGGTACTGGAAAGGAGCAACAGCTATTCAGAAATTACATGCCGCTGTGGGCGGAGATATAACACTCAATCAAGTCAAACAATGGTTACAGAGACAGGCAATTTGGCAGATATATCTTCCTGCTCCAAGAAAGATATCTAGACCTCATTTTGAAAACACATCACCAAATGACACGCACCAAATGGACCTTTTGTTCCTACCACATGACACAATAAGAAAGAAATGATACAAGTATGCACTGACTGTTGTAGACATTGCTTCAAGATATAAAGACGCTGAACCCATATCTGACAAAACAGCTACCACTGTTGCTACAGCATTATCAAAAATATATAGTCGAGGCCCTTTAAGATACCCCAGACTTGTACAAGTTGATGATGAATCAGAATTCAAAGGTGCAGTTAATCAGTTATTTGCGAAGCACGGCGTACTGGTCAGACGAGGCATTCCAGGTGTGCACAGATCACAGGCAACTGTAGAGAACTTTAACAAACAGTTATCAGAAAGACTTTTCAGCTATCAGTATTCTAAGGAACTTATGCATGACACACGTAACACTGAGTGGGTTAAGAGATTACCACATGTGATAAAAGCAATGAACAATGAAGGCCATCCTAAGCCTGCTGATGCTATTAAATTGAAATCAATTGCAGAGCCAAAAACAGGACCAACCCCAACCCCAGCACCAGACACAAGTTTATTTACTAAACAGGTGAGATATTTATATCAACCAGGGGAGGCTGAGAACGACGTGAAGCACGGGGCAACAGACCCCATCTGGTCAACGTCTGTACACAATATAAAAAAAATAATTCCTGGTGCTGACGCAACAATATATTATCTGTATGACCCTGCCCCCCAGAGGGCATTTGTCAGAGAAGAATTACAGATTATTCCCCCAGACACCGTTACTTATTTCAGTAACTAACTCATCAATTAATTCATCAACCAGTTCATCACAAATGTCTTCAGATAACTTGAGCCTGTAATGACCAGGTGCATAAGCTTTTTCCTTAGTATGAAACACTCGTTTTGTGTCCCCAACTGCAAGTGACTTCTTATGTGTTTGAATCATTTCAAGATTATGTTTGTTTGATCTCAGTGACTTGTTTGGATGATCAGGCATTAATGCCCCATCTAACACTTGCTTGTAATGTTCATGTCGAATGTCTTTATTTTTTATTGCTGTTTTTTTTTTTTATTCCTTTGGCTTTTGACTGACTTCCCTTTTGGTGCAGTATAGAATACATTTTTGATCTCAGACCAACATACTCAACTATTGGCACACCATTCAGTTCATCCTTAAACTTTCCAGGCACTTTCTTGTTTTGTGTGCTAAACAGTGGATGATCCTTAGGGTAGTCAGATGTGTCATACATGTGTAACTCTGTTTTCATGTCTTCATAAAAGTCTTCAGTACACACATCAATGATCATAGAGTCAGTGTCAGTGTATAACAATCGACACTCAGGATACTTTGGTTTGAAATAATCATAATAAAATTCAAGCATCAACAGTTTTGACAACTCAAGAATTGCCATACCAATGAATACTGGCTTGTCCAGTTTAACAATCTTTTTTTTGAGTGACACTGCATACAATGATGAATGAAACTCTTTTTAACCTGTGTACTGTGGCTTACCTGTAAGTTTAATTGCACCTGATTCAGTTGTGACCAGTCTCACATCTTTGCGGTGATGAGGATTTTCCATCGTCTTACCAAAACAGGCATTGTTGATAAGCTTAAAGAAGTCTTTGTCAAATGCAGTGTTGCCGTCCCTTTCACGCAATGTTGTGTTCTTCATTATGTAATCTTTCATGAAAGCACTCTGATCAAATTGAATTCCGCTGTGAACTTTCTTTAGTACTAACCCATGTCTGATGTAAAACTGTAACAAGCGATAGTGGCAAACGTAATTAAATTTGTCATTCAAATTTGGTACAAGTTTAGTGTCTTCTTTTTTCCCTGTCATACTCATTTTATCAACAGCTAATGGATAATCATTATGGTAATCGTGTAGATGATGTGGGTACTCCAGGTCGACTTCAAAGATCCAACCCTTCGCGTCGTTTCGGTCAAGATTCATAATATTGTTAGTTAACCCTGACTCTGTTACATCATACTGTAACAAATCATGCAGACAAAAGTTTTTCAAGGGCAATAACTCACACATTGCCCAGCCATACAAATTGTTAGCGTCTACATAGGTAATGAATGACCTTGACCTTGAGGGGTCAAACCCAAGGTCACCATAACCGTCCAGATATTTGTTGTTGGCCTTGGCATAATTATTTGCTGCAATACTTATCCCACCTCTCAATCCACGTTCCACCATTTCACCCATCGTACGATCAGACAACAGGTCTATAGATATCTTACTGGATTTCAAAAATGCATCCCATGTCATGCCAGGATTAGTTATGTAACAGGCAGGGTCAAGCTTGTAGTGCAACAAACCCTTTTCACGGTAACTTTCAAATACATGTGCTAGTAAACAAACGTCTGCTTTCAAGTACTGGTCATGATAGTCACCAATTGTTTGACATCCTAACTTCCCCCACGCATCAAGTGCGTGTTGATATTCAGAGTCAGAAATACCTTTTCCATTAAGTGTAGAATAAAATTTCTCTTTTGGTGGCAGTCTTGTTTCCTCAAACACAACCCAGTGATCAATGTACTCGTACGGATAAACATCTTTCTTAATCAAGTCTGGTTCAAAATATTTACTCGTTATTGGATACTCAGTCAGTCCTTCTGCGAGACTAGCAAGACCTAAAGACAAATGTTGCATGGAGTCATAAAATGCTAATTTGTTGTCCAATCTAAAAGTCAAGTACTTCTCAGTTGTCTGGGCAATGCAACTAATTTTTTTGTAAGACTCATCTACAGCCTGCATGATAATGTGTGAATCATACCCTTTGAGATTGTGAAAAAAGATTGGTAACTTATATGTCTTAGGATCTGTTTTAATAACAAGTTACAATTGTTATGTGCAGCACCTCTGTAACGTCCAGTTATGTGATCATGGTCACGAACTTTATCACCCTGGAGGGGTTGCTCACAAACCCAACACATCTCAGCTGTATCAAATTTCAGTTTGTCTTCTTCTGTCATCACCAAAGGCATCTGACATGTTGCGAGATACTGTACTACCTGACTATACAGATGTCTCTATCTATCTATCTATCTATGTCCCATAGTCTTGCCGACCGTTGGGGCACCACTGATGACTTGGCAACCAGCTCCCTCCATTCCTCTCTGTTCTCTGCCATTCTCAGCGTATCGCCCAGCTTCAGTCCTGTCCACTCTGAGATATTGTCCTCCCATCTTTTCCTCTGTCTTCCTCTCCTTCGTCCTCCTTGCACAGTGCCTTGCAGGATTGTTTTGGCAAGCCCTGCTGAACGCGTGACATGCCCATACCACTTCAGTTTGCGTTTTCTCACAATGGCTAATAAGTCTTCATAGGGCCCGATGGCTTGCCTGATTCTGCTTCCCACTTCCTCGTTTTTGATGTGATCTCTGTATGAGATGCCAAGCAGCCTTCGAAAACATCTCATTTCAGTGGCTTGTATCCTCCTTTCAAGGTCTGCTGTGAGGGTCCATGACTCGCAGGCATACAAGAACACTGAGATGACTAAGGAGCGCATCAGTCTGATCTTGGAGCAGAGTGTGATGTTTCTGTCCGTCCATATGGTCTTCAATCTTGTCAGTGCTGTTGTTGTCTGCGCAATCCTGGACAGTATTTCTGGTTTTGATCCCTCATCTGTCACAATGGCTCCTAAGTATTTGAATTTCTTAACTGTTTCCAGTTTTTGGCCTCCAACCATGATTTCAGTGCCAATGCCACTGGGTTTATTGGTCATCAGTTTGGTCTTCTCTGCACTGATTTCCATCCCATATGCAATGGCTGTACTATCCAGCTTTTCCACCAGCTGAGCTAGCTCCTTCTCTGTTCCTGCAAGGCCATCAATGTCGTCCGCAAAGCGCAAGTTCATGATTGTTCTGCCTCCAATACTGACAGTTCCTTCATGATCTTTCAGAGCGTCCGTCATGATTCTTTCCAGGAAGATGTTGAAAAGAGTAGGTGAGAGCAAGCAGCCTTGTCTGACTCCAACTGTAGTCCTAAACCAGTTTCCTATTTTGCCGTTGAAGCAGACTGCGCTAGTGGCCTTGTTGTAAAGGTTTGCTATGACTTTGATCAGGTTGGCATTGATGTTGTATAGCTTCATGGTGGACCAAAGGGCTGCGTGCCACACCCTGTCAAATGCTTTCTTAAAGTCCACAAAGACATGATAGAGGTCCTGCTGGTGCTGGAGGTATCTCTCACATAGAACTCTCAGGTTGAAGATCTGCTCAGTTGTGCTCCGCCCTGATCTGAAGCCTGCCTGTTCCTCAACAGATGTCTCATTTCTGTTAAAAACAGACAAGCTGCATTTTCACCCCTGTAGATAACAGGTTTTGAATGCTGTCCGTCTGACCTAACAATAATGTATCCAAAAGAACACACCACTTGGTCACTCAACTTTACAGTCTTTGGTAATGACTCTGGAACAGGACCTTCATACGGTACTACTAATGATTCAAAATCAGCGTACACTACAAACGGCAGCTTTTGTTGATTCCCATAGTTCTTAAAATAAACTTGACTACCAGGATCTGGATACTTAAGTACAGTCTGTATATCATCAGCTGATCTGCAGTGTAAAACATGTTTGTGCGCTACTGAAATAGAGGAGAATCTTTGTAAACATTTTTTACACACTTCCTGTTTGCCATTGTGTTTTGTTGTATGCCCATGAATTAAACATGACATATTTCTGATAATTGTGTAATGGAAGTTATTGTTATCACCGGCAGGACCGATTAATAACATGTCAACATGTTTATCTTCTGACTGCCCATATGTTGGAGCAAGTGATGATACTCTAATTGGTTGTAACTTGTCAACAGAGTCATTATCCCATACATACACATTCACAGATATGCCAGGATTTAGTTTTTAAAACAAGTCTATGTCTTCTATTTTAACAGGGAACTCAATGCCACTAAAGTTGAGTTCATTTACAAATTTGATGTAGTTAGATATACGTTCAGGCTTTGACTTAACAAAGTGTAGTTTAGCAAGCACACACCACATGAAACAGAAATTGTCATTGTTCTGTATGTTAACAACAGCCTTTTTGTTTGCAACCTCTGTTGGCAGTGGCAACCATGATTTACCTAGTATAGGATGATACCTTGACTGCTTTAATTGTAGTTCATGTACATGTCCTTCGTGCCAACCAGACCCCTTCATTCTTGCACTGTCAATTGCTTGGAGGAAGTCAGGTAATAGTCTGTCCCTAAACACGTTCTCTAATTCCCTTCTTGTGTTAACTGTGTGTTGTCTTGTGGAATTATATGATACAATCACTTCACCGTCTACTCTAGTAAATTCTATTTTGGCAACAATCTGAATTTTCACACTGCCTGTAAGAAGATTATCTTGTATGACAGAAAAAGAGTTTTCTATTGATTCGTAGACATTGTTAGTATTGGATATAGGTAAGTCTGTTGTGTGAAACACGTTTCTTAAACTTGACGCGCCTGATGAGCCAGGGTTTTGAACATTGTCCGTCATTTTTATTTGTCCGACAAAATAATAAATGAAAAAATATTACCGCTGGCTCACCTTGTGTAATACCACTTTATTAACTGTAACATTATCAATATAAACATTTAGTTTGCGTAGTTGTTTAAATATGCTATAACAAACTTCCCCTAACCAACCATAGTTGGTATCATCAACTTTAAAAGTAGGTGTCTTTAAATCAACTGTCATGCACTCCACATCTGGATGCTCATCAACATAATCCAAAGTCACACTATATGTAACATATATTTCTGATGGTGCTGAAAGGCTTATGTTAGTCTGTTTGGGTGATGTTATTAAGTCAGTAAAGTGCATAACATCTTTGAAGCAGTGTGAGATATCAAGCACTTGTATGATTTGTCCATCTGTCATTTTTATTAGACAAACAAAAGAATAAATTGTTATCAAGCAATATCATGTTTTCTAGGAAATTACACTGAACAGTAACTTTTTATGTTTGCACCACTCCAGCAATATTGTCAGTAACGTTTTACGTTTACACTGTGTTACCGCTTCTATGTGAGCTAAATGGATTTAGATTCAAACCACAGACACACTCACTCAGGAATAAAACACTATGTATTTCCTGCTTATGGTCAATGCCATAAGGGACGTAATCACTTGGAAGATTCAACCACTATACAGAGTTGTCTCCCATAGACTATATGTGGCATACCCAAGAATGACCTTGGTAGACTTAAATAACTGCGTCACTGATTTGTGAGTGTGTTTGCAATGGAGTATTCATTGAGGATATTGTTCCTGTTTGTGTGTAGCGAGGATAGTAATTTCAGGTATGTACACTTGTAGGCTTAGCTAAGTGTCATGTCTCGTGTGTGTGTGTGTGTGTGTGTCATTGGATTATGCAGAGATTCAGAAATCTTTACAGTTGACTCAAACCCAATAAAAACAGTGGCTCTTAAGAATCTCGCCATGCTCATAAAAATCTGTGATGGAGTGGGCTACTGAAAATGTAAGCCTCTTGTACAATAAAACATGTGTTTTTTATGTTCTCATAGAAGGGATTCAGTAGAGCAGACGACTCATAGCGTCACTCAGCTATACAAAAGACACTGTGAACCGAACCCTAAAATAACTGAACTGAGTGTTGAGCTGTGTATTGCTGTACACTGGCGTGTAGGTGTTTTTGTGTATACATGTTCTGTGTGCGTGTGTGTGTCAGTGTGTGTGTGTGCGTGCGTGCGTGTGTTTGTCTGTGTGTCAGTGCGTGCGTGTGTTATGTACCTCTAACAAAACCTGTTTGGCTTAAATAGCATGTTTTCAACGTGACGGTTGACACACATGGCACTGGAATTGAAACAGTGGGGTATTGTCAATAGTCCCACCTTGCTGGGAACTGAAAGCAATAACACGCTACGCGTCTCACAAAACCTGTTCGCCCAGACAGGGGTGTGGGTAATTGGTGGTGTGTACACACAAGGTTTAAAATATACCAGTTAAAACATGACGTCTATTCAGGGCTGACAGCTGGCAACGGTGGAGTGCCACAAAGACTTTGTATGGCCTAGCACTGACTGTGTGGTGTAAACATATTCCTGGTAAACATTAGGACGGCATGGTTGAAAAAAGTGTGTTATGTTACCATTGAGTAGAAAGTGTGTGTGTGTGTGTGTGTGTGTGTGTGTGTGTGTGTGTGTGTGTGTACGCTACCGGCACTGCAGTACACAGAAAACCGAGACACCTGTGTGTGTGTGTGTGTGTGTGTGTACGCTACCGGCACTGCAGTACACAGAAAACCGAGACACCTCACAGAACCTGTTCTACGAGTCTTCCTGTTGGATCGCTAAAAAAAGAAATTTCATGTTCTGAAAAGTCAGAAATATTTTCAAGCTCAGAAAAAACCGGATGAGATCTTATAATCCATTCAAGGAATTTCAAATTTATCCGGCTGAGTGGTCATGACGTCAGCTCTGTCATACCGGTTAGCAGTTGGCTGTATGTGTGGGTATTTGTTTGTGTCTGTGTTAGTGTATATGTGTGTGTGTGTGTGTGTATGTGTGTGTGTATATGTGTGTGTATTCATGTGTTTGTGTGTGTGTACGTGTGTTTGTGTGTGTGTATCAGTGTATGTTTATTCATGTGTTTGTGTGTGTGTGTACGTGTATGTGTCAGTGCATATGTGTGTGTGTGTCAGTACTGTTTATAATAGAACGGTGGAGTGTCGATCTTGTACTGTCTATGTTGTACAAACATATTCAGGGTGGCATAAAACGGCAGTCACCTTTCAGAAATTGTACTTGCAGTAAAATAATATTAAACAGGACCAGTCAGTCTAGTCGTTACGAGAGAGCTAACAAAAAAAAGTTGACTAATACTTGTAAACAAAGGTTACGCCTGGAGTCCGAGGTTCTTGAGGATCTGACCTGTGTCCACTTATAAAAATCTAGGCTCGTGAGAATCATAGTCTCTGTAAAACCCCGGTACAAGGCAGGCAGCTATTGGGGGTTTTAGTCTGTAATCGAATTATACTTTCTGGTTCAGTGTTTACTGTAGCTATGGGTTCAGAGCTTTAGGGTGAAGTTCATAAACATGGCCATGGTCGCGATTTTTAAAACAAATTAACAGTACATGTTTAAGTGTTGTCAGAGACAATAGTTATAGAGAGAGACAATAAGAGAGTACTAATGTATCAAAAATCAAAAAGGCCGCACTAATCATGGTCGCCACTTTTTCAAAAAACAAAAGGGTGATTATGTGGTAATAGAGAGGTTATGTGATGTAATATATTTTCTTATCAATAAAGGCGACATTTAATGATGGGTGCGGCCTTATTGAAATTTGATTCTTAGTACTCTCTTATTGTCTCTCTCTGGAGATGACTAACCCTTGTAGGCTTGACTCTGGTTCCGTCGTCAGATGTGAGTGACAAGATTCAGCGTCAGTGGCCAGTAGTGCGTAAAGCCCCAACTGCAAAAGGTCTGTGGGCTGACGACGGCCGCAGTTGACCCGCGCACAGCTGTGCGCGGGTCAACTGCGGCCGTCATCGACCGGCCCAGAGACATGTCTGCACTGGCAGGCTCCCAAATCTTGTGGGCCGAGTAGATGCTTTCAACGGTGAGGTTGCGTTTAACGCCAGGGACGACTGCAACAACGGACGATAGCGAGATCACGGCGGGCAACCAGCTTTTATTGTACCATAAGCATAGACATCACTCCAAACATCTCCAAAAAGCATAGATCCTCTTGAGACCAGGGGGGGGGGGGGGGCTCATGATGATCTGTGCTTCTTGGAGATGTTTGGAGTGTTGTTTATGCTTATGGGAAAGCTCATGAGGATCTATGCTTCTTGGAGATGTTTGGAGTGTTGTCTATGCTTATGATACAAGCTGGTTATCCGCTGTGACTTCGCTCTCGTTCGTTGTTGATGGGAGTCGTTCGTTGCAAATGAAATCTTACTATTATCAGGGCGCGTCGATTCTTCTGCAGCTTTTACATTAATAATGATTAAGGGATCACGTAGAATGTATGTATAGGTGTGCGGCTCTGTGACTCTGGACATTACGGTAAATAGCCGTAAGGTCCAAAATCACAGACCGGCACACGTAGGTACTGTCAAGAGCTGGGGTTTGCGGAAAATTAATCTCTGTCTCTGTCTCTGTCTCCCCCACCCGGGTCTGCCCTGGGGGACTTGGGTGGGGTTAGGTATTTTTTAGTTCCCAGGGTCACCCTGGTCAGCCCCACAGGGTGGGTTTTTCTCTCTATTCTGGGGCATGTGTTTCTGTCTACCCTTTGTCCATTCACCTGTATTTGCCTTTTTAAAACTCTCCCTACTGTCTGCACTGCCTGTAGCTCTTGATATTGGATGTGTGTTGCTAAATGGTCTTAGCTTTATTTATGCCCCATGTTGTAGGTTTATTTAATGTATTTGACCGGCTGGCGACATACATTCAATTTTCTGTTTAGTTTTTTTTCACAATCAGTGCAGGCACGTCCTGAGAAAGCCTTGTTGCTGTCGGGACGTTAAGCAATGTACAATCAATCTGTCTCTGTCTGTTTGTCTCTGTCTCTGTCTGTCTGTCTCTGTCTGTCTGTCTGTCTCTGTCTCTCTCTCTCTCTCTATATATATATAATTATATATATTTTATATATATATATATATATATATATATATATATATATATATATATATATATATAATTATATATATTTTATATATATATATATATCTCTCAGGCGCATCTTTCTGGAACAGTTAGTTATTTGGGTTTAACGCCGAGCAGGCAAATAAGGCCACCTCACGGCGGCTTTCTGGAACAAACTGCCTATTATGTATAACACACGCTCGCTCCCTCTCCTCTTTCAAGGTATGCCTCCTCAAGTACATGTTGTCCGCTGATACATAATCTACCACAAGAATCCGTATCGAACATGTGCTTATAGTAATCAGTACATGCTGCCGTATGGTTTGTCCATACTAATAATAATCGCCTAATTACATAATTCATGGTTTTATTATAATCTAATTAATTTTTGCTATCTTAAGTGTATTTTCTTTATGATTCGAATGATTTGCTTAGTATATAGGTTATCATTAGCGCGTGTCTGTGTGTGCGTGCGTGTACTCGCGCGTGTGTATGTGTTTGCGCGCGTTGCGTGTTTTTTTTTTTTTTTAGTGTATGACTGACCGAATGAATGAATGAATTTTGTTTAATGTCTCTTCATGTTTAATGTCTCCTAAGTTTTCCTTTTGTGTAATTTGGTACTATTACAATTATTACCCTGTGTTTGTAGAGTAGCAACGGCAAGTATGAAAAATGGTACATGTGCTAATTACTTCATCCATTGAGAAATAAAGTTTTATTTCATTTCTCTCTCTCGCTCGCTTACTCCTTCCACACACACACACACACACACACACACACACACACACACACACACACACACACACACACACACACACACACACACACACACACACATGCGCGCGCGCATACTCTCACTCACGCACACACAACACAAACACACACACACACACACTTACACTAACACACACACGCATGCACGCATGCACACGCACGCAAGCACGCACACAAACTAACATACACACTCATGCACGCACGCACGCGCACACACACTATCTATATATCTATCTATCTGTCTGTCTATCTATCTGTCTGTCTGTCTGTCTGTCTACCTATCTATCTATCTATCTATCTATCTATCTATCTATCTATCTATCTATCTATCTATCTATCTACCTACCTACCTATCTATCTATCTATCTATCTATCTATCTATCTATCTATCTATCTACCTATCTATCTATCTATCTATCTATCTATCTATCTATCTATCTATCTATCTATCTATCTATCTATCTATCTATCTATCTATCTATCTATCTATCTATCTATCTATCTATCTATCTATCTATACACACTCAGTTTGTGGCGGTACAAAGATGAATGGGATGAGAACTACCATAACTAGCTCAGATAGGGCTAAAGGGGGTCACAGAGTCACAGCAGAATTTTTTTTAAGTCGCATTCACAATCCATGAAGATGTTCCCTGTTAAAAAAAAAACTCGATCATGAATCTTTGCATCACGCGTCTGAACGCACAAACCGCCTCCTCGTTAATTCATTCGAGACATGACGCATCCGGATACGCGGCGAATAGTGTGTTAACGTGTGTTTTCTAAAACATCGAGGTGTTCCGCATTTTTCGAATTAAATTTTATTTCTCATCTAAACCAATATATATATATATATATATATATATATATATATATATATATATATATATATATATATATATATATATATATATATATATATATATATATATATATATATATATATATATATATATATATATATATATATATATATATATATATATATATATATTTGTTTTCCTCCCTACGTCACACGACCAGTCATTTTAGCGCAAACCGGACCATGTGACCGTGATATAAAAACCCCTGTAGCGAAAAATGGCGGACGTTTGGTAGCCCTCTCGATGACGCATCTTGGATGCCAGTTTTGTTCTATAAAAGCTCACCAAAACGTTCTAAAGTAAAATGTTACATAGTGTTGTTCGAAACAATAAGCACTCAGTACTGGAGACGGCAACGTCATGAAATATTTTAAATTACGTCATCAGTCTATTATGTATAAATGTATATGCCTTTGACGTCAGTCATGTCTGGCGTGAGCCAGGTCGGAAGATGTCTTGTTGATTTCTTTTACGATAATAGTAGAGGAATGAAAACAAATACGTTATTGGTCGGAGGGGTTCGCTGCACGGACCCTTGTAGGCCTTCGGGAGGTCAAAGGAATCGTTGTACCCCTCAGGCCTTTGGCCTTCGGGGTACAATGATTCCTTTGACCTCCCTCAGGCCTACAAAGGTCTGTGTAGTGAACCCCTCCGACCAATAACTTATAATATATATATATAGATCAGCGCATACTTATCATAAAACATCGTTTCGTCTGACCGTTTCCTGTCGAAAGGGACAGGTTTTCTTTTGAATCAAAACCTATACCGTATTCCCTTCGACTGTACAGAACCTCCGAGGAGGCGTTGATGTGTTCTTTTTGTATTAAAGTGCATTTTAATAAATGTTGATTTCTGTCTCGAAAATGTTTCTTTAACCCTTTCACTTTTGAAAACAAAACACGAACACCATCCAACGGTGAGAGACACATGTCCACGTGAACCCAAGCAGTTGCGGGGGGAGGTAGGGGGGAGGGGGCTCATGAGGATCTATACCTCTGTATCCGCGTTCCTTGGACTGTTGGGGATATTTTGACTTTGAAATGAGGAAGGTATCAGAAACACAACCTGCGTCCACTAGCAATGACGGGGTTAAACTGCTTGTCTCGGTGTTGACCCTTCGCCTGTCGGTAGCGAGTTGGGTCGAGGTTAAAGAAATCACCTCCACCAAGCTCGCCCTCCAGACAGCCAAAGGGTTAACACGTTATGCTCCAGGACCGAAATCCGCAAATTTGGAAGTTGCCCCCCCCCCCCCCCCCCCGCCCTCTCCCCCCCCCCCCCCCCACACGAAGACTGTATTACACTTCTGGAAACAGATCGATCGTGATAGTTCAAGGGATGTGCCAGAATAGCTTGGCGCCTATGGGCGCCAAGCTATTCTGGCACAACCCTTAAACTATCACGCTCGATCCATTTCTTGTCGTGGCGTGTCGGAGTTGAATGAGTTAATGCTTTGTCATGATGATGATGATGATGATGGTAGTGGTGTTGGTGTTTGTGGTGGTGGTGCTGATGTTGGTGATGATGATGATGATGGTGGCGGTGGTGATGATGATAGAGAAATATTGATGTCAAAGTTTGTCATGCGTTTTGTAACCTGCAGGAAAAAAAAATCATTGGCTGACCAATATCCTGTCGAAGAAAATATAGTGAAGTTATGATTTCGTAAAAGAATATATAATTATGAAGAGGCAGTGGAACGTTGATTTTCAACTAGAGTGCAGTTTCAGGAAATCTTGAAGATACAGAACATTGCGGGCGCTTTTTGTAAATTGCAGAAAAAATCCATGTTTTTGACCAACTTCCTGTCAAATTGCATGAGGAGATTCAATGTAACATTTATTCCGTAAACAACCTGTCAGGAATCGTTGAAGCGGTTATGTTGCATCTGAGTGCAATTTTAGCAAATATTGATGTAACAGAATGTAAAAGCGTTTATTTTGCAACTTGCGGTTTGTTTGTTTGTGTGTGTGTGTGTGTGTGTGTGTGTGTGTGTGTGTGTGTGTGTGTGTGTGTGTGTGTGTGTGTGTGTGTGTGTGTGTGTGTGTGTGTGTGTGTGTGTGTGTGTTTAAAATCCATTTAACCCGTTTTCTGTCGGTAGCGGTTTTAGTCGCGATGATTCCTGCAGGAATAATCGCGACTAAAACAGCTACCGACAGGCCGGCAAAGGGTTTACTGATAGGAATTGGCGGACAACGTACAAGGAGTTAGTTGTTGTGATTTTACGCCGAGCAAGCGACTAAGGCCATCTCACAGCAAACAGCTTATGAGAAAGCGTTGGATTATGTAGGCCTTTGGAGTACAGTGTATTGAGAGGAACTACTGACATGAGAGAAAGTCACGCGTGCGTTTTTATAAAATGCAGGAAACAAATCATTTATTGCTGACCAACGTCCGGTCACAGGAGGCAGCAGTGAGGTCACGATTACACCGAACGACTTTCAACAACAAACGAGAGCGAAGTCACGGTTTTCTTACCTTAAGCATAGACAATACTCCAAACATCTCCAAGAGTCATAGACCCTCATGAGCCTCTGGGCTCATGAGGATCTATGCCTCTTGGAGATGTTTGGAGTGTTGTCCATGCGTCTGGCACAAGCTGGTTGTCCGCCGTGGTTTCGCTCTCGTTCGTTTCTGGCAGTCGTTCGTTTCAAACGAAACCTCACTGGTACTTCGTGAACATCTTATGAGGAAGCTGTTTCCGTTATAGTGCGTGTTGATGTTGATGAGATATTGATGGAACGGAATCGTGCTCGAATTGTGTAACCTGCAGAAAAGAAATCCATGTCACTGACAAATTTACCATTTAGGCAGATACAATGTAAACGTGATTTCATAGCAACATATGACGAGGCGCTGAACTTAATCTTTCCTAATATACACTCTAAATAACGCTTTGGCTGTCGGTAACGTTTTGTGTCGCGTTGATTCCTACCAGCGAAGAAATATTGATGTCGAAGTACGTCGGGAGCGCATTTTGTAATTTGCAACAGCAACAAAAATCACTTAGACTGACCGATTTCCTGTTCACAGCGGAGACGCGATGTAATTAAATGCTTTCGACAACAGATTTTGAGAAAGCGTGGAAACAGTTTTGCCGCATTATAGCGCAGGTTCAGTAAATGCTGATGTAACGGAACAGCGTGGGCGCATTTTGTAACCTGCACACAAAAATCTACGTAACTGCAAAGCAACTAAGAAATACTGTTTCATTATGATGTCTTAAACAACCTCCAGGGAGGCATGGAAACAGTTATGTTGCATTAAATTATAGATCAAATTTTTTTAAAAAAATATTTTATGTATCAGAATGACGTGGGTGCGGTTTTACAAAGCTGCAGACAAATCTAATCTTTTAGAATGACCAACTTCCTGTTTACAATGGAGAGACACCGTAATTACGATATCGAAAGCAACTTCCTAGGAGGTTTCTTTTTTTCTTTTTCTTTTTTATTTTGTGCATTTGTAACCAGCTGAGAAAAAACCCACGTGACTGACAAACTTTTGACTTCGTAAGCCATTTAGGAGGAGAGGTGAAACTAAATCCACATGCAGAACAACGTACAATACCCCTTCACTGTTGAGAGGGAAAAAAATGTAACGTGACCCAACCGCAAGAGACATAAATCATCATGAGCCCGCGCAGTTGCGCGGGCTCATGATGGTCTATGTCTCTTGCTGACACAGATTTGTATCCATAATCCTTCGACTGCTGGGGAGCGTTGAATTAACAAACATAATCTGCGACCACAAGCAGCGAAAAAATAGCAAGTTATGACATGATCGTAATCAAACTTTATAGGGGATATTCACACGTTTACGAACGTAATGCATTTTGAGAAAATGTTGACGTTAATTAATGTTAATGAGCATATTTTGCCACACCTGCAGAATACAATTAGTTTCAATGATCAGCATTTTTGTGAAAGAGATGCAATGTCGTGGCAACGTGCATGTAATGCATTTGTACTTTAAGTCAAATCGTCACGTACGTGCCACAATGTTCATTGGCGCATTTCGTAATCTGGTGTATATGGACATATTTTGCCACACCTGCAGAATTTCATTAGTTTGAATGATCAGCATGTTTGTGAAGGAGATGCTATGTCGTGGCAACGTGCACATAATGCATTTGTACGGCACATCTGCGAGGCTTTTCCGAAAGGAGATATTTCAATATCAGAATCAGGTCAAAAATAAAAGGTAGATACCCTTGACAACGAAGACAGCTCTCATATAGAAGGGACTTTGTGGGTTATGGTTCATCCCATCTTGATATCTACTCGAATGCTCGCAAGCGGAGTACGCACTACAGCAACAAGCGGGAGCTCCTCCGCTGTAAAAAAAAATGAGTTCTTTGTTTGTAGTAGAAAATGATACATCTGTAAAGCTTTATATTTAATATTTTTTTAATAATACAATACAATACAATACAACTTTATTGTCTGTTCGAGTCCAGGCACGACAGAAATATGCCTTTCGGCTCGTCATGAAGCAACAATATAAGACATTAACAAACGCTGCAAAAGCATATCATGAAAAATTATCATTGCAGCAATCTATCACAAGCAATCTGTCACAAGATGGGAGGTAATGTTAAGTAGATCATACTTATCGCGGCGTTATAAACGAGAGTTCAAAATCGAGACAGCAGTTGGAATAAAAGACTTCTTAAAAACATTCCTTTTAGCAAGTGGCATGTTGAAACGTCTGCCTGATGGTAGCATTTGAAACTGATCAGAAACTAATAAAACTAATAAAACACTACTGTGAATTTGAGATAAACTGAATGCGCAATCGAGGCGCACAACTCATCATAACATTGAATTGTACAGATTCACGCAGTTTGGGGTGCTATTTTTGCCAGAGATCAGCGCAAGCAATCGAGGGAGATAACCAGTTTGAGCGATGGCCTGTCGAAGTGGGAATATGCAGAGGCTAATTGTCAAGAAGGCATATGAGCATGAAAGCGATCAATCAAACGACCAGTTGTGATGCGTCACGTTTCGATTGAGTTAATGAATTCATTTGACCCGTGCTTCGTTAGAAAAGGGATTAGCTTTCTAACTTATCATCATCTTCGACCAAGGACTTCGTTAACGGGAAGGAAGCCCATCCAGTAATTTTCCGAAATTTAGTTTTACTGCACCCCTTTCATGACCCTTTCATGTTTGTGTTTGGAGTTCTTGTTCTTGTTTTGTTTTGTTTTTTAATATTAACCCTTCACTGCCGAGAAAAAGTGAACACGCTCCAACTGCAGGAGACATAGATCCTCATGAGCCGCCCCGCGACCACGGGGTAACTCATGAGGATATCTGTGCCTCTTGCTGAGGCCAATTTGTATCCATTTTTCGTGGACGGTTTTGGCTTTTGGTCGTTGAATAAACAAAGACTGCACAAACAAAAACGTGCGTACAGAGGCAGGGAAGAGGTTAACTTTGGGATTCAGGGCTGGATAGGGAGCTGTTTCTGTTCTGGTTCTGTTGCTCATAAATTGCTCATAATTTAATTATCTACTCCTAGTCCAACGACTTTTAAATGGTGTGCATCTTTTCCTACATATCATTGAATGTTGCTGTTAGAGGACGAGAGAAGGAGTCTGGTTAACGCTTTGGCTGTCTGCAACGCTTTTGGTCGCGGGGATCCCTGCAGGAATTCTCTCGACCAAAGGCGCTACCGACAGGCAAAGGGTGAAAGAAAGGGTTTCTTCTCACGTACGGCCTTTCCGACTACGCTAGGTTTGCATGCATTACGACCAAGACAGTCAGACGGCTGTGTCTCATTACAACTCCAGCGGGCAGAAGGTACTCGCGCAAGCTCAAGCTGAAGTCAATCGCACGAGGACTTGCTTGGTTTAAACAGTTTTATTTCCATCATTGACTAAGACGTGCAGACGAAGAAGACACACAGACCGAAAAGCAAGCAAACAAACAAACAAGCAGAAAAGCAAACAAGTAAATGAATGAATGAATGAATGAATGAATGAATGAATGAATGAATGAATGAATGAATGAATGAATGAATGAATGAATGGATGGATGGATGGATGGATGGATGAATGGATGGATTATTTTAATTATTTTAATTATTTTAATTAATTAGTCCTATTAACTTAATTAATTAATTTAATTTTTGAATTAATTAATTTAATGAATATAGTAATAAATTAATATAGTAATAAATAAATTGATTAATTCATTCATTCATTCATTTCGAATGAATAAATAATAGGTAGATAAATAGCTACACAGCTAAATAAATAAATAAATAAATAAAACACATACCTTCTGTTTCAGGTCCCTGTCCGCATCCACCTACTTGGCAGCCCTGTCCACCGCCGACCTGACCGCCCTGATGTTCTACGTGCTCGTCGAATGGCTCATCCGCGGACTGCCTGCCCTCAAGGGTGAGGGAGAGTACAGCCGAGCTGGGCTGATGGCGGTCAATGGGTGGTGCCAGATGGTCATGTACATGCACTACGTATCGCGGTTCCTGTCCGCTTGGCTGGTGGTGGCTTTCACCGTGGAGAGGTAACGCACAGGGATGGTGCTGCCAGATCAAAAGGAGTTTGCTAGATTCATATCGTTCACACATTCAGTGGATGCAGCCAAATATCGACCCATCTGCAAGGGGCATAGATTCTATATGCCTCTTGCTGATTAAAATTTTTAAATTGGTATATCCACTAGACTAAGCCTTGCCCGTCTTATTGAGACGTTGACTAAGAGTCTTTATTTTTTTTTATTGTAATTTATGCGTAGTCTACTTCGCTTAGGCGGGGAAGTGGCGCAGTGGTTAAGGCGTCTGCCTCCAATGCCAAAGGTGCGAGGTTCGATACCGGGTTCCGGCGTTGGATTTTTCTCCTCTGGTGTCACCGTCTGGGCAGTGGGCAGATGTTCACATCTGCACGGGACATAGACGACCCCGGCCCCCACGAGTCCCCTGCTGCCTTGCAGGTCTGGCCGCTTGGCTGCGGAAAGGCTAAGGGAGGAAACCCCTGACATCAAAGCCCCCGTGTCTCCGGGGAAGGCTTTTGAGCCCGAGACTAAGACAAGGACAGTCTGATATAAAACCTACGACCCGAGGACCTCGATGCCACCGTCCCAGCTTGCTAGGCCATGGAAAACGAACCAAAAAGCTCCACCGCGCAGGCTTTAGGAAACGCCCACGGACTATGACACTGAACTTTCCAAGTCCTGTAGCGATGGGCAAGGGGCAAAACGGCAGGTGAAAGATGTCACTGGAAGCCGCAGTCTCACACCTGCATGCAGGCGGTTCATGTTGACCTGGGGATGACAACGTCACTCGGCACACCCTGAACGACCAAGCAGCCTTCTCTAGGGACAGCACTGCTTGCTCCTCACGGAGAGGGGCCTAGAAAGGGTGGCCTAACCAAAGCTCATCCCCTCGTAACCCCAGTTGGCTAGCCGCGGTCAACGGGCATCTTCTCATGCGGTCAGAAAACAAGAAAAAACAATGGATCCACTCTCATGACGACCACGACCGGACTCAACGTAGCATGCTGGAACATCCGAACCATGCTCGACACAGCAGACAGCGGACGCCCTGAACGTCGCTCCGCCCTCATTGCCCTTGAATTGCGGAGGTTAAACATCGACATCGCCGCGCTCAGCGAAGTACGCCTTCCGGAGGAAGGCAGCCTCCAAGAACTTGGCGCTGGCTACACCCTCTACTGGTCAGGCAGGCCTGCATCAGAAAGACGGCTCTCAGGCGTGGGCTTCATGGTGAAGACCCCCATTGCGACTAAGTTGGAAAACCTACCAACGGGTCACTCCGACCGCATCATCCATGCGCCTCCCACTGAGACACCAGCAATACGTCCCCTTCTCAGTGTGTACTCCCCAACCCTCCTGGCAGAGCCTGCAGAAAAAGACAAGTTCTACTCTGACCTGCGCAGCCTCCTGCAGAGCACCCCTGCAGACGACAAAGTCATCATCCTTGGCGACTTCAACGCCAGAGTGGGCCAAGACTCTGAAGCCTGGAAAGGAGTCCTCGGCAAGCATGGCGTTGGGAACTGCAATGACAATGGTCGCCTACTGTTGGAGCTCTGTGCAGAGCAGCAACTTGTCATCACCAACACTACTTTCCAGCAAAAGGACAGTCGAAAGACCACCTGGATGCATCCTCGCTCCAAGCACTGGCACCTTATCGACTATGTCCTAGTGCGTCAGAGGGACCGCAGTGACGTCCTCCTCACCAGAGTGATGCCCAGCGCAGAGTGCCACACTGACCACCGCCTTGTTCGCTGCAAACTCAGGCTCCGCCTCAAGCTGAAACACAAGAAAGGGGGCCCTCCCAAGAAAAAGCTTGATGTTGCCAGCCTTCAGCGTGACGACAAGAAAGCTGCCCTTCAGGCCGATTTACAGCGCATGCTCAAAGACACAGTTGATCCAGCAGACTCCTCTCCTGAAACACTCTGGGAACAACTGAAAACTGCTATTGTAAAATCCTCTGTGGAAGTCTTGGGCTTTGCTAGAAAGAGGAACAAAGACTGGTTTGACGAAAACGACGTAGAGATCCAGGAACTTCTAGCAAAAAAAAGAGCCGCCCACCAGGCCCACCTAGCCCTGCCTTCCTGCCCTGTGAAGAAGTCTGCCTTCCGCCTCATCTGCAGCAGTCTCCAGCTCAAGCTTAGAGAGCTCCAGAACGAGTGGTGGTCCAGACTCGCACAGAGGACCCAGCTCTGCGCTGACAACGGTGACTACAGGGGCTTCTACGAAGCACTGAAAGCAGTGTATGGCCCTAGGCACCTGGTACAAAGTCCCCTGCGAAGCGCTGATGGACAGGCACTCCTCACAGATAATACCTCCATCTTGAACCGCTGGTCGGAATACTTTCAGGACCTCTTCGGCGCTGAACGCACTGTTCAAGAAACAGTCATCCTCCAAATCCCACACCTTCCACTAAAGGTTGAATTGGACGAACCGCCCACCGCCGAAGAGACCCTCACAGCCATCCACCAGCTCAAGAGTGGCAAAGCAGCAGGCATTGACGGAATCCCGCCAGAGATCTGGAAACATGGAGGTCCAGCACTGCACAACAAGCTCCACGACCTCTTTCTCTGCTGCTGGGGAAAAGGAACACTACCAAAGGATCTCCGTGATGCAGTCATCATCACCCTGTACAAGAACAAAGGAGAGAAGTCTGCCTGCTCTAATTATCGTGGAATTACCCTGCTGTCCATTGCCGGAAAAATTCTCGCAAGGTTGCTCCTGAATCGGCTGGTACCTGCCATCGCTGAAGACCACCTCCCAGAGGGCCAGTGTGGCTTCAGAGCCAACAGGAGTACCACCGACATGGTCTTTGTGCTGAGACAGCTTCAGGAGAAGTGCCGCGAGCAGAATAAAGGGCTGTGCGTAACGTTTGTCGACCTAACAAAAGCGTTTGACACTGTGAGCAGGCAAGGTATGTGGCAGATCCTGGAGCGACTAGGTTGTCCCCCAAAGTTCCTCAACATGATCGTCCAGCTCCACGAGGACCAGCAAGGCCAGGTCAGACTAAACAATGACCTCTCAGAACCATTTCCCATTCGCAACGGCGTGAAGCAAGGCTGCGTGCTGGCACCGACCCTCTTCACCATCTTCTTCAGCATGATGTTGAAGCAGGCCACAGTGGACCTCGACGATGACGACGCTGTGTACATCAGGTATCGTCTCGATGGCAGCCTGTTCAACCTCAGACGACTGCAGGCCCACACGAAAACCCTAGACCAACTGATTCGTGAGCTGCTCTTCGCTGATGACGCTGCCCTCGTTGCACACACACAGAGAGCCTTGCAGCGCATTACGTCCTGCTTCGCAGATGCTGCCCAGCTCTTTGGACTTGAGGTCAGTCTGAAAAAGACAGAGGTCCTTCATCAGCCGGCACCCAAGGAAGAGCATCGCCCTCCCCACATCACCATCGGCGAGTCCGAACTGAAGTCTGTACACCAGTTTACCTACCTTGGCTGCATCATCACATCAGACGCCAAGCTGGACAAGGAGCTGGACAACAGGCTGGCAAAAGCGAACAGTGCTTTCGGGCGACTATTCAAGCGGGTGTGGCACAATCAACAGCTGAAAAAAGGCACCAAGATCAGCGTGTACAGAGCTGTCGTCCTCACCACCCTGCTGTACGGTTCCGAGTCCTGGGCCCTCTACCGCAGCCAACTACGACTCCTCGAACGCTTTCACCAGCGCTGCCTGCGTACCATCCTCAGCATTCACTGGAGTGACTATGTCACCAACGTCGAGGTCCTTGAACAGGCGGAAACTGTGAGCATCGAGGCTTTGCTGCTGCGGACACAGCTTCGCTGGGCGGGGCACGTCTCCAGGATGGAGGATCATCGCCTACCGAAGATCACTCTGTTCGGCGAGCTCGCCACTGGACACCGAGACAGAGGGGCACCAAAGAAGAGATACAAAGACTGTCTCAAGAAGTCGCTTAGTGCCTGCCAAATCGACCACCGCCAGTGGTCTTCGCTTGCTGCGGACCGTGACTCCTGGCGCTCCACCATTCACAAGGCAGCCGTCTCCTTTGAGGACTCTCACAGAGCTAACCTTAAGGACAAGCGGAATAGAAGAAAAAACAGAGTTGTCGTAACTCAGAACCCTGACCAGACCTTCCCCTGCAGCCACTGCGGTCGAACCTGCCTGTCCCGGATTGGCCTCCGCAGCCACGAAAATGCCTGCAGACGACGTGGGCAAGCCCTATAGAATCTTCGTTCGCGAAGTCAAGCCAAGAGACTTCGCTTATAACAAGGTCGGATTTAACAAAATTCGGATATAACAAAACTGTTTCAGAGGTCCCGACAGCACGCTTTCTGCGTAAATTGCATCGCTTATTTCGAACGTCGAATATATGAACAAGAAAAATTGGGTGCCCCTGGAGATTTGTTATTATCCGGTTTACTGTATTTTATGTGTGTAGGAATTGATATATTTATATCCCGCCGCGATATGGCCTTAGTCGCCTGCTGGGCGTTAAACCCCAATAACTAACTAATTTATAATCTATTTATTTGCCAAAACGCAAACTCGTTCTCTTTTCTTTCGTCTTTATAAAATAGATGCATGTCCTACACATTCTCTATATATAAAGAATCACCTTTGTTTAAAAAGTGGTTCTTTTTCGATCTTTTCTGTACAAAACCTCTCCCCCCACCAAAGCACTGTAAGCATTTTACCGTAGGATGGATATAGGCGTTGTACAAATGAATAAATGAACAAATGAACATCATCATCATCTTCATCATCACCATCATCGTCGTCATCATCATCATCGTCACCACCACCACCATCATCATCATCACCATCATCATCATCATCATCACCATCATCATCATCATCATCATCAAGGGTGGTGTCAAAATAGCTTGGCGCCTATGGCCAAGCTATTCTGACACCACCCTTGATCATCATCATCATGACCATCATTATCTTTTCCAATTTCTTGTTCATCTGTTATGTATATGGTTTCCTTTTCTCTTCTCAAACTTCTTATGCGTTTTCTTTTTTCTGCTGAACTTCCTCCTATTTTTTCTTTTTCTTCCAGATACATAGGAGTATGTCACCCGTTGCGTCGCCGTGACATCTGCACGACCTCTTCCACCCGTCGTCTGGTGCTGGCCCTCATCATCATCTCCTTCCTCCTCAACGTCTTTAAACCGTTGCTGTCTCACGTGCAGCACATCCCAAAGTGGGGCAGCATGTGCACGTCACATCCGGACCACAAGCGCCTGTCCTTCGTGCTGGACTCCGTCTACGCTGTCATGATCACCTTTGTCCCGTTCGTCGTCATTACCATTTTCAACCTGCTCATTATCAGGAAACTGTTGCGACATAATCGAAAATGTCGGATGGTGAGTGCATTTTTTTTTTTAGCAAGTACATATGCCTCGTTTTTTTTGCTGTTGGTTTTGTTGGTGGTGGTGGTGGTGATGGTGGCTGTGGTGTTTTGTTGTTGTGGGTTTTTTGTGTTTTGTTGCTGTTGTTTTTCTGTTTTTTTGTTTGTTTGTTTTTTGTTTTGCTTTGTTTTGTTTTGCTTTGTGTTTGTTTGTTTCTTTGGGTTTGAGGGGGGGTGGGGGGGGCAATTTCGTAAATGGATGAACAGTCATTAAATAGACTTCTGAATTTATTATTTTTATATCGCCCTCGTTAAATCACATCGATAAATTGCTGGGGGTTTCCAATCACCATTCAAATGCAAGAGGCATAGACCCTCATGAGCTCCTGCAGTTGCCGGGACTGGTGATGGTATGCGCCTCTTGCTGGCATAGTTTATACCTGTGTTCCTCACGCAGAACGGCTGTCAGACGTTCAGTCTCTGGTAATTCAAAACGTAGACTTTGCGTCCTCAGGCAGTGAAGGGTTTAACCCTTTTCATCCTGATACACTACTGCTTGAAATTAATTTGACTATGATAGTTCAAGGGTGGTGCCAGAATATCTTAGCGCCTGAGGCGCCAAGCTATTCTGGCACCACACTTGAACTAAAATGGTTGATCTATCTCCTAATCTGTATTGTAGCTTTCACAGACAATGAATATTTCTTTTTAAAATAAGCCTCAGGGTTAATTGGTTAAAACCAGGGGCGCTGTTTGTAGTGTAAATATTTGTAACCATTAATTATCCATGAAACTGCTGACGCTCAGTCGGAAATACCGGATGGAGTCCCTCTTGTAGAATTAGAACCCCCTTGTTCATGCGGCAGCGGTACTGTCTTGAATGAGTTAAGGATCGGGGTTGCTCAGGTGGTACAGCGTCTGACTGTCGATTGTCATGCAGGCCCTTGCTTCGGTTAGATCAAAATTTGTTCAGACCCTATTCGGTGCCCCGTCTATAAAATCACCATAGTGGTGTCAAAAGACGTGAGGTTCTAAATGTTTAAGGTTTCGGTGTTTTGTTGCCGTTGTTCTTGTTATTGTCTGTTTGTTTGCTTGTTTGTTTGTTTGTTTGTTTGTTTGTTTGTTTGTTTGTTTGTTTGTTTGTTTGTTAATTTTTTTTAATTATTTTGGGGGGGTTATTGTTTGTTAACTCCTTCACTGCCACTCTACGTACATTTTTGTTTCTGAAATCTTCGTTCATTCAACGACCAAAAGTCAACACCGTCCAGGAAACATTTATAAAAATCGGTGTCAGCAAGAGACATGGATCTTAATGTGCCCCCGCAATCGCGGGGGCTCTTGAGGATCTATTCTCTTGCAGCTGGATCGCCTTCACTATTTTTGTTTTGGTCTCGGCAGTGAAGGGGCTAATGATTCAATTGTTAGCACTTCTTGACGGACCTAAATGCTGGGCGTTGTCGGTCTCTTTGCCACCAAACAGGTCCGAGTTGTCACCGAGGAGAGCGTGATCCGCCTTGAGTTCACCTTTATTCTCCTGGCCATCTCCTTCTGCTTTGTGGCCCTCAACGTCCCTTACTTTGCTACGTGGCTCAAGCTCTTCCTTACCTCCAACTACGTCTCGTCCACGCACACCCGGCCCGCCGACCTCGACTACTACCGCGGGATTGCCTTCATCACCCGCGCCATCTTCTACATCAATTACTGCATCAACTTCTTCCTGTATTCCATCACGGGGGCCTACTTCCGGCGGGAGCTGCGGATGCTGTTCGTGCTGCGTCAGCAGAAATACAAATACAAGTACGGAGCCTACTCGCGCTGTTCTCGGCTGGCCTCGTCCTCCCGCAGCTCAAACTCCCAACTAGGAGGGCGCGGGGCTAGTCAGCATTCGAGCCACGGCACGCCGCAGTCATGGGTCTAGGAGTCGATGATTTATGTGAGCAAGAGAACCCTTTCTGTAAAGAAGCCCCCTCTCTCGCCCTCTAAACTGCAAACTTGTTGGTGCAGCTGGTGAATCAGCAGTCAATGTTGGGTATATCGCAGGCCTGTGTGTTGGAGTTCATCCACACTGGTTGTCTCTCTCGATTCGCTGCCGAAAAGGCAGCGAATTGAGGGAGACAAACAGTGCGCAAAAGAGAACCCTTTTTCTAAAGAAACCCCCTCTCTCGTCCTCTAAACCACAAACTTTTTGTAAAACCCTGGTGTCGGTGCTGTGTCAGCAATTAATCTAGGGTACGCCGCAGTCCTCTGTGTTGGAGTCCATCCACACTGGTTGTCTCCTTCGATTCGCTGTCGCAGCGTCAGCAAATCGAAGGAGACATCCAGTGAGTGAAACGATCATATGTGAGCGAGGAAACTCTTTCTGTAACCAGGCTCCTTCTTTCACCCTCTAACCTCATAATTTAACCCCTAAAGCCCTGAAAGGCTATGACAGGATATGGATCGGCCATGATATTTCAAGGTTGGTGTCAGAATAGCTTAGGCGCCAAGCTATTCTTTCGCTTGGCGCCTTTAGGCGTCAAGCTATTCTGACACCAACCTTGAAATATTATGTCGATCTGTCTCTAGAACTGTGATATCCTCAGAGGATATCTGCAAAAATTTGATAATTTCGACCTCAGGGCGTAAGGAGTTATTGAAATGTATGAAAAGATGCTAGGACACGCCACTTAAAAGTCGTTGGACTAGGATTCAGTCATTTGTGAGAAACAGAACCAGTTCTCTAACAAGATCTTTATCTAGCCCTCTAGCGAAAAGATAAGATATTTTAAGAAATGTAAAAGAAACAACGTTTTCTTTATAGCGAATCACCTATTTTCCCGACTTAAGTTCAGGATTGGGGTTAGAAGGCTGTTTGCTCTCTGATCCTAAACGTTGACTAAAGTTGGGGTAAAAACCTAACCAATCTCTATGCTCTAGCCTTCTAACCTTATTTTCTAGAAGTCTACCAAGTAAGGGCCTTACCTTTTACAAAAGCACGAAGAAACCATTTAGTTTCGGAGATTTTCACCTTTTTCTTTCCATAAAAATAAGCAAGAACCATAACTCTAAACGCAACCATGAAGGGGTCCGTGAAAGGGAGGGATGCCCTCTAGATTTATAAGGGCCAGTTTCTATGCCAAAAATTCCACTCTCATCCTGTAACCTAAAATTAATTTTGAAAAATGTGTGTGTGTAGTACCTGCGTTTTCAGGAAGAAAACCCTAACGAAGTCCTAATGCTACCGAAGTCCTTGGTAGAGGATGAAGATAGAGAGCTAATCCCTTTTCTAACGAACCGCTTGTCTCGACCACTAACTCATTAGAGACGTGCTGCACTTCACTGCCGAAAAAAAAAAAACTGAACACCACCCAGTCGCAAGAGGCATAGATCCTCATGAGCCCCCGCAGTTGCGGGGGCTCATGAGAATCTATGCCTCTTGCTAAAACCAATTTGTATCGAGACGCGTGGCACAAATGTACTAATTCTTTTACACGTATTGCGAAACTGCATTTCTCCATCCCTGCTGTGCACCACCCTCCCCTTTCGCCTCCATCTTCCTTCTTGTCAGAATATTGACTATACATCTTCTGGCAATATTTTTACATCACTGCAAGTTATACCTCATGTCATAAGATAACAGAATTGTTGCCCCAGGCGCTCTGCTGAGTTTTTAACCGTGATTTTGTAATTCGTCTTTTCTAATGCAAACGTGACAGGCGGTAAGAAATGACGTCCCAAAAGCTTTGATAATTTGCATGATTTTTATTTCTTTTTATCATTTTTTAAAAACTGATTCATACTTTTATTGCATTAAAATATACAGGGTGAGATATACAGTGTCTTTACATCATAGACATTGTAACATTTAGGAAAACAGGAAATATTTATGCTTTGTTTCTGTTTTTGATGCATGCTTAGAAAGGACAAGCACAACACAATTTATTAAAGTTCTGTTTAAAGTACTGTTTTTCAAAATAGAAAAGCAAAGACAAACTTACAATAGGCTACTTATCTGTTTAATGCAAGAGGTCAACAAAGTGCTTTTCAAGCGTTATTCTTTCTTTCTGCATTTTACAGGCTTGCCGGTCATCTTTTTGTCTGGATTTCTAATTTGCTTGTTTTTGTCTTTTGTTGTCTTCATTTTCTGTGGGCAAATTATAAGTAATTATTTTACTTTGATATGCAGAACATTACGACACTAATAGCGTCAACAGAACGTGAGCATAATTCATCAACTGCTTTTTTTTTTTAAACAGACACAATTTTCCTGTTTCAGTATCTGTTTACGCATTTTGTTAACCTATATCATACTGAGGCTAAAAGCTTCAAATTTTTACACTGCCATAATTGTGCAAGCTACACTATAGTACTTACAGATAAGGATATAGGCCAATGGCTTTAGTTCAAGAGGCGCCAAGCTATTCTGGCACTACCCTTGAACTATTTTAGTCAAACTTATTTCACACACTGCTGTATTCCGAATGGTAAGGGTTAATTCAACCCTTTCACTGCCGAGAAAAAAATGAACACTACTCAACTGCAAGAGGTATAGATCCTCATGGGCCCCCACAGTTGCGGGGACTAATGAGGATCTATGCCTATTTCTGAAACCTCTTTTTAGTGTCCATTTTCCTTTAATTGCTGGGGATCTTTGGTGTTGAATTACTTTGATTTGAAAAACGCAATCTGCGTCCAGTGTCAGCGAAGGGGTTAACCGCCTGTATGCATGCAGTCTTTGGTACTGTTTACAATACCGGCAGCTGCATGTACAAGAAGGTTAAAAAAAATTCTTATCACAATCTTAACTCATTCTGCCTGCGGCACACCACAGCGAGATATGGCTCGACCATGATAGCTCAAGGGTGGTAGCAGAATAGCTTGGCGCCTATAGGCGCCAAGCTACTCTGCCACCACCCTTGAACTATCATGGTCGATCTGTCTCCTGAATTGTAATGCAGTCCTTAGAGGATAACTGCAAAATGTGGGTCTTTCGTACCTCGGACACAATGAGTTAAAGCGACCTGCTCCCGGAAGGGCTTTAATAGCCAAAATTGCCGATACACCGCTTTTTCAGAGTTGCCTGGACAATAACAAAAATTCTACATTTCCTTTCACATCCCATGTGTCTAGGCACACGTTAACACGGGTTTTCCACTCCCCCTCGTGAACAGTGAGAGAAAATTTTAACGACATTCAGACTTCACAAGTAAATTTAGGCTCTTTGTGAAGAAATATTGTAAGACACACTAGTAATGTCTATAAATGAAATATTGCAAACTATTAACCGTTTATTGCCTGGACCAGGTCGCCATAAGCAACAGAATACTTTCATTACATCTCTTATCTACGTTTTCGATGCTCACTAAAAGTTGAATGTGACATTACCCTTTTTATTTTCCATTTTTGTCTACCGTATTTAAAAAATAGGGTAGACTTTGAAATGGGGCTGATAGGAGGGCATTCCGGAGCATGAACATGACGTTTTTGGCGTGCGGGGCAGAAATTCTGTCAAAGAAGTAACAAGATAAAAATGACGTCACGTCTAGCTATGCAAACCTTGTTAGAGAAGGTCTTTTTGGCGCCAACGCCGTGTGTGTGTGTGTGTGTGTGTGTGTGTGTGTGTGTGTGTGTGTGTGTGTGTGTGTGTGTGTGTGTGTGTGTGTGTGTGTGTGTATGACAGAGACTAGAGCCCGTGTTTGAGGACGGAAGCTTGAAATTTTAGGATTTTGTCCCTAAAAAAATTATCACAAGACCATTTTGTGGATGTTTTGATTAAGATGCTCATTGGCGAGAAAATGGCCGTTTCATAACAACCGGTTGATCCACACTGGAGTCCGTAATTTTTCTTATTTTTTACTATATATATGTTGCATATAGCTAGATAAAAGGGAGATATTGAATGAGTTCGTTAACCAGCATTGTACCTCTAAAACATTTTGAGTGATAATTAAATATATTTTGAAAAAATTTATATTTTCACTTTTGGGGGAATAATTTTACGAATTATGTGGGTTAGACTTAAAACAATTGAATCTTTTTTTACAAAAAAACGAATCTTCTCATTAATAATCGCATGATTTTTCGTATACGGTATTTACATAAGCCTACAGTTTGTCTCTGCTGTCGGGTACGATTAGATCAATTGTGACCTGTATGCCCTAGGTGTGAAAATCAGACAATTTTCTGCACCACTTTTTCGAGTCATTTTTTTTTTTTTTTAAACAGCTAACATAACTTAACTTTTCTTTCACGAAAAAAACTATCTTCTCATTAATACCCGCATGATTTTTCATAAACCGTGTTTGCATAAGCCCGCTATTTGTCCCGGCCCTGGAGTAGGATTAGGTCAAATTGTGACCTGTAAGCTCTAGGCATGAAAATCAGCAAGAAAATTGCAAAGTTGATTCTCTGATATGTCAAATGTTAGTACTGCGATGATGATGTATAAAATGGAGTCGTCAGTATGAACACGGCGTCGTGAGGGCTAATGATGCCATGACGTGAAGCTTGAAGTGACGTCATTTCGCTGCTCGTGCTATTATTCTTCTTCAGAATAGCTATGCTACGCTACACCACAGAGCTTACGAATGGTGGGAATCGCCGTGTGTCCGTCTTTATTTATGTGTGCCAGTGTGTGTGGATCAGAGGGTGGGTTAGAGTAGAAGGAGATGGACTCCTGTCGCTATACAAGCCCACAGAGCGTACTAATGGCGGGATGCGCCGTGTGTCCGTCTTTATTTGTGTGCGCCTACGTGTGTGTTGATCAGAGGTTGGCTTAGAGAGAAGGGAAATGGATCAGCAATATAAGCCTAAAAATGTGAACATCTCTGAATGTTGCTACGATAAACGCATCTGAGCTCCACAAAGTGCAGTCAGGATACGTTAGACTTTGGGATGAAATCCTCATCTTGTTATTCTATTAAACACATTACACGTTAACTGGAAATAAGCACACCCGAACTCCGATTGCCATTTTCAAAATTAATGATTTTTTATTTTTTCAAATTCCATTGAAAATGTGCATGCCTTTCAAAAATATGGCGTCATGTATTTGATCACCCCGGAAGTGAGATAATGGTGAGTGCGCCGGAACGGAAACGCAGTTATCTCCCTGTAATGGAAAGGGAGAGAAGCGGCGATCAGAGCGCTAGCGGTTAGAGTGATCTCTCCTTACAGTTATTTGTCATCCACGGCTAAGTGGCTCAAGATTTGCATTACAATATATTTCAGTACTTCTAGACGTAGCGCATCCGGATACGCGGCAAAAAGCCGAGTATTCGGATGCGGTACGTCTTGAATGTGTTAAGTAGTTGGAGGTGGGCAGACGGCATTATTGTTCAAAGGTAGTATTTGTTCGGCATGTCGCCTTTGTCAAGCTGAGCAAAACCTGTCCTTGAATAATGCGTAATAACAATTCGAAATATCGCAGTGATTGATTGGCCTTAATACTTGAAATACGTTTGTATACAGCAACTTGAGAAATCATATTTCCTTCTTGTTTTGATTGTTGTGACTGAAGTTTGACAGAAGCAAAGTAACTTAACTCATTCTACCCCAGACACACCACCTAAATATAAGGATCGACCATGACAGTTCAAGGGTGATGCCAGAATAGCTTGGCGCTTATGGGCGCCAAGCTATTCTGGCATCACCCTTGAACTGTCATGATCGATCTGTGTCCTGCACTGCAATGCAGTCTTCAGAGGACAACGGCAACATGTAAAGATTTCGGTGTTGGGGTAGAATGAGTTAACTCGAAAACTTGCCAAGGGACCCACATTTATGTGTTGTTTTATCTTAAGTGTGTTACACGCGTAATAATTTACATAGGAAACAAAGTGCTGTCAGGATTTTTCAAAAGGCGCTATTATAACCGACGTTCTTTATATCCGACTTTTTTAAAAACGAATTCAATTTAACATAACAAAAGTGTGGTGGGGATCTTCGAAATGTCGGCGTTATATGTCACAAGGTCGGGTATAACAAAAATGGGATATATGCGACCTTTTTTTATATCCGACCTTGTTATTATAAGCGAAGTCGGCAGTAATGGTCTGTGGCGCAGTGGTTAAGGCGCCTGCCACCAATGCTAAAGGTGCGAGGTTCGATTACGGGTTTCGGCGTCGGATTTTTCTCCTCTAGTAAGTGTCACCGTTAATTCGGGCGGACCGTCGGGGGTTCTTTCTCCGGGTACTCCGGCTCTTCCTCCCCCTCCACTTTGGTATCAGTTTCAGCCCACTTAATCAAATTTCAAATACAAACGATTTTGAATTTCCAAAAGCTACAGTAGCTCGCTTGAGCTTGCCCTTAGCACCACGTGAATGTTCTGTGTTTATGTACAGTGTGTGAATGAATGCGCGTGATTCACGTGAGCGTGCTTGTTGGGTTCAGTTCGCGGCGGCGCTTTGAGCCGATTTTCAATTGGGATAAAGCGCCTATTTAATGCGCTTATTATTATTATTATAATGTGTTCTGAATATTTTCTTTTTTATTATTCTCTCTCTCTCTCTCTCTCTCTCTCTCTCTCTCTCTCTCTCTCTCTCTCTCTCTCTCTCTCTCTCTCTCTCTCTCACACACACACACACACATGCACGCACACACACGCATATCGATAGAAGTTTTCATGAAATCTTTAAATCAAGAACAGCAACCTTGCACAATTTTGGCTGACCTCCACTGAACCTGATTTAGTGCTAGTTCAGAGCCGAGAAAATGTGAACATCACCCAACATCAAGAGGTATAGATCCTCGTGAGCCCCCGCAGTTGCGGGGGCTCATGAGGATCTACACCTCTTGCTAACACGACTTTGAATCCGCGTTCCTGGAGCAGCTAGGTATTTTTAGTGTTGACTTGACAAAGGCTGCAGAAACACAAGTATGCGTCAGCAGACACAGAACGGGTTAACAGTTGTGATATCCCATCATACGCAGCTGGCCCTAGAATGAAACGGTATAGCTTTCGGGGTTTTTGTTTGTTTGGTTTTTTTTTTTTTGTTCAGAGGATCGGCGCCGCAAATACAACACTGTTAATTTCCGGCATTACTCGGGGATGGTTCTCCCGTTTTGAGAGCATTCTTTTCTTTGGTTCTTTGCCACTCCTGCCACTGGCAAGGAAAACAAAAGGCTCTTCTCGTGTGCCACTGTGTACTCGTCTGTGATTCTGCACCTTAAAGTAAGGTTCAAAATCACAGACTAGCACACAACTATATATTTTTTTTTGTAAACACATTAAGGATATTTCATTAACTCTTTCAGCCCGAAGGCCGTATTTCCCAAATGTTAGAGGCGTCATCTAATGACTATGCACCAGGTGCATGAGATGGGTCGACCATGAAAAATTCAAGAGCAGTGCCAGATTAGCTTGGCGCTGACAGGCGCCAAGCTAATCTGGCACTACCCTTGAATTATCATGGTCGACCCATCTCTTGCTGTAGTGCATCAGGGCTGAATGGGTTAATAGAATTTGATAATCTCATATGCGAATTAAGTTGGCACACCAGCAAAGTTAAGAAATCTTCGTCCTCGTCAGCAGCTTTCGTTTCACGAAAACTGAATTTAAACTTAATGAAATTTAAACTGTCAGAACGTCTTGTGCTGTGTCTGTGACTTTCTTTCAAATTTCTGGAAGATGTTTTATATAAACAGACTGAATTTTGTTTCTCTTTTTTTTATTTTGTTGTTGTTGTTGTTGTTGTTGTTGTTGTTGTTGTTGTCGGTGTTTTGTTTGCATTTTTAAGATTATTTGTGGGTTTTTTTGTTTTTTTTCAAATATCAGATGCTAGCTAGCTAAGCAGATTGTTTTTCTCCTTTGCTTCCTGTGCACGCAGACTTTGCTCTTCAGTGAAACAATCGTAAATTCAACGTCGAAGTTCCCTGTAAGTCAAAGGAACGTGGATACAAAGTGGTAAAGTCAAGAGGTATAGATCCTCATGAGCCCCCGCGACTCCCTGGGCAAACGAGAATCTATACCTTTTGCAGCCGTGTGTTGCTCAATGGTAGTTTTTTTTCGGCAGTGAGCAAGCTAATCAGACAACCTGACCCTGAAAACCTACGCAAGGCGACCCCAATAGTCGCGACGAGAAAGACGGAAAACCGCAATCATACTGCGGATGTATTGATAATTGTCGAAATATGGAGTGTTTTCTTTCCCATCCCTTTTTAATTCGTCTAGACGCGTTGAAGTGCTTGCGTTAGTTCTGTAGACAACGGCGTGGGTAATTTTTCTGTATATTAATTCTAATTCGCGATTAACGATATGGTTTCAGCAAGTTATTGAAGCTGTGCGAACTGCGTAGTCCAAAACACCGCACTGACCCGCATAGTGGGAGAGAGAGGGGAGGTGTAAGGGTGGACCATGACCTAGCCTCGGTCAGCAAGAGGCAATAGATTCTCATGAGCCCCCGCAATAGCGGGGGCTCATGAGATCTATGCCTCTTGACATTGGAAGCAGCTGAGTATAATTTTTTTTTTTTTTTTTTTTTTTTTTTTTTTATCATCCTTCCCCACCTGTCGTTTTCCAAGCGCTCTTTACGTCCTGAATGCCGCAAGGGGAGCACCGGCATGTGCGTTGGCTTCCACGCGTTACCTATTACAGCCAAGACAGGGCCAAAGAAAACCCATTATCTCTTCTGCCTACGCATAACAGTTGTTAATTGAGAATAACCCGTTCACCCCTGACGCACTACAGCAGGACCATGATAATTCAAGGGTAGTGCCATATTAGCTTGGCGCTTGTCGGCTGTTAAAGTGTGCCTGTGTGTGATTGTGTGTGTGTGTGTGTGTGTGTGTGTGTGTGTGTGTGTGTGTGTGTGTGTGTGTGTGTGTGTGTGTGTGTGTGTGTGTGTGTGTGTGTGTGTGTGTGAATTACACAGCTGTTTCATCGCGTGGGTATCGCTGGCCTGGATGAACGGTTGTAGTGGGTGTAAGTGGAAAGTAAGACCTTAATGCGTTCGATGGTATGTGATAAATATCTACTTATATCTATTTATTTCATTTATTTATTTATTTAATTTTAATGTTGTTAATAATGCTGTTTAAGTTTTTATTATGTTTTAGTAATTGTATTAGTTAAGTTCGTGTGATCTTCATAGAATTTAGAATGTTTTAGTATTGTGTAATATTTATTAATGTTTTAAAGTTTAGAGTTTTTATATGTCTTAATCTTATTATTATAAGTCTTACAGATTTAGTATATTAATAGCATGTACAAGTGTGATATTAGAATGCCTTGATATTAATTAATGTTTATTGAATGATTTTTATTTTTATTGTTCCCCCCGTCCACAAAACTAATTGCCCTTTAGGGCATAAATAAAGTGTTTGTTTTTTTTTATTGAATTGAATTAATCTGGCACTGCCTTTGAATTATCATGGTCGATTCATCTCCTGCAATTGGTGCATAGTCATTAGATGACGCCTCCAAAATTTGGCAAATACGGCCGTCGGGCGGAATGGGTTAAGAAAGACCATCACAGAATCAGAGAAAAGAATGTCTGCCGTACAGACTGCCCCGTGCGTTACGTTTCTGCTTTATCTGAAGGAAAGTAAACAATCAGCCTGTAGTGGAATGTAGCACCAGTAAGAAACACATACATATTTCAATGAAGGGAAACCAGTAGCATATAATATCCGTTTCAGCACCACCACCTGCACCTCCTCTCCCCCCGACCCCCGACCCCCGACCCTCCCTCTCACCCACCTGCCACCATTCTCCCACCTACCCCCTTCTGGCTAAGGTTAAAGTGGCTTCCCTCTGGCTACGGTTAACGTGACATCCCTTTGGCTAAGGTTAACGTGACTTCCTTCTGGCTAAGGTTAACGTGACTTTCAGACATACCTGAAAAATAACTGCAGAAAAATGAAGCACAGAATAAAACACACCATGTCGTTCTATACTGAATAGCACTAGAAATGCGACATTTTGGGAATCATCGGAAATACTTTAGTGTTTATGATTCCCAAAAAGTCTTTTGTTCGTCAGTATACAATGAATAGCTCACTTTCTGCAATAATGATCATACTGGTTTTTGCCATATAACGCAGCACGCACACACACACGCACGCGCGCGCGCGCACACACACACACACACATTACACACACACACACACACACACACACACACACACACACACACGCACGCACGCACGCACAAACACACACAAATACGCGCGCGCGAACTCAGATGCTAAAAAAGACCTTCGGGCCGAAATAGGTATTTGTTGGCTGTGCACGGGCCAACGGCGGCCGACGCCGGCCCGAAGGCCTTTGCGCACCGGGGTTGGCGAGATCACATGATGTGCTAAAAGGCAATAGTAAATGCCACCCTGTTGCGAGTACCTACTCACATGGCTTGTGAAAAGAAGGGTAGGAGGGTCTTGGAAAAAGTCTTTGACAACACCGAAACCCGTTTCATTGACTGAACTGATTATTGAAAACATTTCCTGCTCAATGCAACTTTAACCTTTAGGTTGTCGGTAGCTGTTTTTGTCGCGACGGTCCCTGGAGGAATCATCGCGACAAAAACCGCTACCGACAGCCAAATTGTTAAGTTATTAAAAATGCGCTACCAACAGCCAGTTGTTTAACCCATTCTACCCCAGACACACCACAGCAAGATCTGGATCGACCATGATAGTTCAAGGGTGATGCCAGAATAGCTTGGCGCCTATGGGCGCCAAGCTATTCTGGCATCACCCTTGAACTATGTGGTCGATCTGTGTCCTGCACTAGAGTGCAGTCTTCAGAGGACAACGGCAAAATTTGGGGATTTCGGTGTTGGGGTAGAATGAGTTAAGTAATGTCTATCCGTAATTACGTCACTTGATCCCATACCGAAGCTTTTGAGTGGGGAAAGAAAACTAGTTAGGTTGTAGATTTTAAAATAGAAAAATAAAATGACCCCATATTTGATTTTTTTTTTTTCGGTGATAAAACTGTTAACTGTATTTTCAATTACGAATTGCTTTAATGTACATTTTTTTAAGGTTTGTCAGAATTGCTTTAAACCACTCATGCCTGGAAAAAATGAGAACGCCATATTATATATACTGACTTCCATTAAAAAAGCGAAACGTGTCTGTAAGTGTACCCGCAAACAAAGAGCCACCCTCAGAGCAAAACAAGAACATTTTATTTGTTGCTTACTTCAGATGTACAGCCTACTGTCTGAGCCACCTTCACACAAAAATTGGATGAGTTATCGCTCATGGCTACCTTGGAGGACACAGGGTTTCATTAGTGGTAAAAATAAGCAAAACTGGACACACATTGTGAAGCAAGTTTCCTGTGATATGTTTTAACACACAAGTTGTGTGGATTGCTTATGATGTTATTAACTGTCTCAAACGAAATTTGACTCGAAAAATTCATTAGAGAACAGAACTTCCGGTGCACATCATTTTCTTAATAAATCTTATTTGATTTAATGTGAATTACTTTCAAACCATTTTTATGTTCCAGTGACTGACACAGAGATAAGAACACACCCATATCCTTTTGATCACGTAAATACGGCCGATAACCTAAAAATAAAGAACTTTTTGTTTTTCATGTTTGTAGGTCATGTTGATTATTTAGGTGCCTTTGACAAACGAAAAGTAGTTCAAGACCAAACAGGCCGGATTTTCATGCACACGGACCCTATTGACACTGCACATTGGTTGGCTTTCAGCTGTGTCCTCTGCAGATGCTCCCCATTTTACTTTCAATATCCTGTGTTGGTAGTGTCACTGATGACGTCAAAAGTCATCGATGTGCGATTTTTAAGACTAAACATTCTATTTGCACACGATATAACACTTTCTAATAAATGACGTTAAAATAACCCGGATTAAAGCATTTTTACGAAGAAAAGCGTTATGGTGAAAAATTCGCGTTTTTAATGGAAGTCAGTATATATTGTTTATTCTTATCCGACATTCAAACGAAACAAAATTTGCCTGTGTAAAACAAAAATGTTTTTGAAGCTTGAAATGAGTCACCCATCTGCAAGAGGTTCTTTACCTCTTGTTGACCCTATGCATATCCGTGTTACTGGGATTGATGGGATTAATCCCTTGCTGAGCTGTAACGAGCGAGCAGGCGCCTATAACTGTTCAGAGCCATTTGACGCAGACTGTGTTTCTGCAATTTCGTTAATTCCAGAACCCCCCCCCCCCACCCCACCCCACCCCCGTCGCCCCCCCCCCCACCCCCCGTCGCCCTCCCCCCCCCCCAAAAAAAAAAATTAATTAATTTTTTTTTTTTTTTTTTTTTTTTTTTTTTTTTTTTTTTTTTTATTTAAAAGATAGCTTATGGATTCAAAGTGGTGTCAGCAAGAAGCATAGATCATTACGAGCCCCCACAACCGCGGAGGCTCATGATGATCTAGACCGTTAGCAGTTTGGTGGTGATCACATTTTCTCGGCATCATAAGTTTAGTTCCTTTACTGCCGAAAAATATGACCACGAATCATCTGCAAGAGACATAGATCCTCATGAGCCCCCGCGACTGTGGGGGGGGGGGGGAGGGGGGTGAAGTGGGGGGAGGGTGAAGGGGCTCATGAGGATCTACGCCTCTTGCTGAAATCAATTTGCACCTAAGTTTCTTGAACGGGTTTGGCTTTTGGCCGTTGAATGAACAATTATTTCAGAAACAAAAGTGTACGTACAGCTGCAGTGAGGAGTTTAAGGCCATCTTACGCCGGGATTATATTCAGAATTTGTCCTGCTTTCAAAAACATAATTTTGCGTCCACTGGTAGTGAAGGGGTTAAAATATGTGTAGCTTCTTTACAAGGGGTAACTTCAGTTTAGTACATCAAAAGTTCATTGTGTCATCCAGTATAGTTGTGAGCTTGAACCTGTTTTGTCTGTTTCAGTACGGACGGCAACGCTCCTGTCACACCGTGGAGACGCAAGGCCTGCACAACCATCCCGTTGATAGTCACGAAGTGTCACGTGCACGTGCGTGAGCGGGCTGTCACTCTGCAGGAGTGTGGCGTCGTGTGACACAGGTCACGAACTCCGTATACCAGATGTTGCTGTGTGAAGCAGCCTATCCCGGAGGCACCATCCTCAACACACGTAGAGATGTTTGTCGTTTGTGACATTGCGAATGGAATCCAAACCAAAAAGGTGGCTACATCCTGACGGAAAAGGTGACTGCCAATTAAGTGTGAAAATGTAAGGACATAGCCAACAAAGAAAGGAGCACGCTTGGAAAGGACAAGTACATTTTACGACGCACTTATGTCGCATTTGTGTTGCAACTGACCGACAATCTCTCTGCGTGTGAAAAGCCCTTAAAATCGTCGAGCTGTTTCGGATGCAACTTGTGGCCAGGCTAGTAGGCCTAAAAACATTACATGTGACGGCCATTACGGATACCACAGTGCGCAAAAGGTCATCGGACCCACCTCGGCCGCTGTCGGCTAGCTTACAGTCGTGCGCAGGCCGACTGCGACCGAGGTCAGCCCTAGGACCCTTGCCTGCTGAGACAACCTGTATTCTCGTGTTTAGTAAAGTGGCCATTCAAGCAAATAACATTGTGTAAAGTGGCCAGTAGTCTTGCATGCACCTTGTAGTCGCACAACTGACTAAACAACATTGTGTACATCGGCCAGTTTTAGGTGCGGTTTCTGGCCCGGAAAACGAATAATACTGTGTACAGCGACAAGGGAAATAAACAGCATTGTGTAAGGCCGCCAGTTTGTGGCACAATTTACGGCCACAGAAGCGTACAGCATTGAGTAAGGCGCCAACGTAATGAAGGAAACATTTGTGTCAAGCGGCCAGTTTTAGGCCAGCAAAGTAAACAGCATTGTGTCAAGCGGCCAGTCAGTTTTGGGTGAGAATTTCAGCCATAGAAGTATACAGCGACCAGAGTTTGAACGCAAACTTGTAGTCACACAGGTAAACAGCATGTAAAAAGGCCAGTTCTGACTGCAATTTGTCATTTTACAAGTAAACAGTAAAGCGACCAGATTTGTGCTCAGTTTACGGCCAGACAAGTAATTTTTATTTTTTTGATGCAACTCGTAGTCATACAAGTGAACAACATGTCAGGCGGACAGTTTCAGATCCATCTTCTAGCCGCACAAGTAAACAGTGTGTCAACTGTCCAGTTGGCTGATGTTGAATTATTCTCGGCAGTGCACTGTTTGCGTCAATAGACGCGCAGTTTTTGGCCTACATCTGATTCACGGAAATCATCTATTTTACTGCAACGCAAAGCATGGAATGAGTTCCTTTCAGTCCTGATGATGTGTGTGTTGCATCGTGTAATGAAGTATTGCCAGTGTTGGATGAACTTGGTGTACACATTATAAACTTGTCATGACTTTTCATTAGAGGCGTCCCTTAATACTTTGGGTGTCGGTAGCGGTTTTAGTCGCGATGATTCCTTCAAAGGGTTCAATTAAAAGGATCTCTATTAAATGCAACATTGTCATATAAAACTGCCTATTGCGAATATGAAATACCTCCATCGTTACTTAAAGTTTCATTTATTGATTGAATTCATATATTGAGTCATATCAATAGCTGTGTCTTGGTCTGTGATGACATCTAGCATAAATTTAGACTTGTAGTTCAGTGTTGCATGATCAGTCTGCCTCATGGGCAGGCGCGTCATGTGGAAGGCGGGCAGCATTGATACGTCAACATGTGACGTCACACACAGTGTTACCAAGGCGTGTGACGTCAGATTGTGAAGCATCAAATCTGCCTGCGTCGGAAAACATGACACTGAACATCTTGCGTAGAACTAAACTTAAAATTAAAGCGATCTATTCCATGGTTTCTTTGATTACTAAAATTCGCCGATACAACGGGTTATTTATGATGTCATGCATCAAAGGAGACTTTTCTTTTCACAGTCCATTTGAGTAGGCACACGTACCAGAGGTTTTCAAGCGTCGTTTGGGTGTCTCTCTCTCTCTCTCTTGGCTTGACTTCGCGAACGAAGATTTTATAGGGGTTGTCCACGACGTCTGCAGGCATGTTCGTGGCTGCGGAAGCTAATCCGGGACAGGCAGGTTCGACCGCAGTGGCTCCAGGGGAAGGTCTGGCCAGGGTTTTGATTTTCGACATCTCTGTTTTTTCTCCTGAGCCGCTTGTCCTTAAGGCTATCTCTGCGAGAGTCCTCAAAGGAGACGGCTGCCTTGTAAATGGTGGAGCGCCAGGTGTCGCGGTCCGCAGCAAGCGAAGACCACTGGCGGTGGTCGATTTGGCAGGCACTAAGTGACTTCTTGAGACTGTCTTTGTATCTCTTTTTTGGAGCCCCTTTGTCACGGTGTCCAGTGGCGAGCTCGCCGAACAGGGTGATCTTGGGTAGTCGATGATCCTCCATCCTGGAGACGTGCCCCGCCCAGCGAAGCTGTGTCCGCAGCAACAAAGCCTCGATGCTCACAGTTTCCGCCCGTTCAAGGACCTCGACGTTGGTGACATAGTCACTCCAGTGAATGCCGAGGATGGTACGCAGGCAGCGCTGATGGAAGCGTTCGAGGAGTCATAGTTGGCTGCGGTAGAGGGCCCAGGACTCGGAACCACACAACAGGGTGGTGAGGACGACAGCTCTGTACACGCTGATCTTGGTGCCATTTTTTAGCTGTTGATTGTGCCACACCCGCTTGAATAGTCGCCCGAAAGCACTGTTCGCTTTTGCCAGCCTGTTGTCCAGCTCCTTGTTCAGCTTGGCGTCTGACGTGATGATGCAGCCAAGGTAGGTAAATTGGTGTACAGAGTTCAGTTCGGTCTCGCCGATGGTGATGTGGGGAGGGCAATGCTCTTCCTTGGGTGCCGGCTGATGAAGGACCTCTGTCTTTTTCAGACTGATCTCAAGTCCAAAGAGCTGGGCAGCATCTGCGAAGCAGGACGTGATGCGCTGCAAGGCTCTCTCTCTGTGTGCAACAAGGGCAGCGTCATCAGCAAAGAGCAGCTCACGAATCAGTCGGTCTAGGGTTTTGGTGTGGGCCTGCAGTCGTCTGAGGTTGAACAGGCTGTAATACAAATACGAATACCTTTATTGTCCCAAGATGGGAAATTTGTTTGCAGCGGATTTTTCTAAACACATTCAGCCCTGACGCACTACAGGAGATGCATAGTCGTTAGATGACGCCTCCAAAATTTGGGACATACGTGCGTCGGGCTGAATGAGTTAAACAGACGTAAAAACAAAATGTGAACATAAAACAAATAAATACATTTGACAAACTAGAACACACCGACAGATTACAGTGAGAATGTGCACGTATATAACATCACAACCATCTGTTATGTTAATATCCACCTAGAAAGAAAACGTGCTTAAAAACTGAGACGACACTACTTTATACCATGCGCACGAACATACATGCACACACACACACGCGCGCACACACACACACACGCACACACATACACACACACACACACACACACACACACACACACATTTATTAGGGAGATAAGACATACTAAAAAACATTTATTAGGGAGATAATATATACTAATGAACATTTATTAGGGAGGTAAGATATACTAAACAACATTTATTAGGGAGATATTACGAACTGTTAACCCAATACTGCCTGGAGTAGGTCGCTTTAATTAAGGACAATATATTTTAACAAAAGATTGACTACACACTAAACTTAAGGACAATTTAAGGACAAATTACATTCGATTTCGCACAAAAAGATTAAATACACGCTATTTTTTTAAAGGACAATTCAATTTACTATGGCACAAAACTATTATCTATACGCACAGTTTAAGCACTATCTGAGCTGACTTTGGCACAAAAAGACTAAATTTATCTCATTTTTCCCCGCGACACATCACAGCAAGATATGACTCGACCATGATAGTTCAAGGGTGGTGGCAGAATAGCTTGGCGCCTATAGGCGCCAAGCTTTTCTGCCACCACCCTTGAACTATCATGGTCGATCTGTCTCCTGAATTGTAATGCAGTCCTCAGAGGATAACGTCAAAATGCGGGTATTTGGTTCCTCGGGCACAGTGAGTTAAGGAGAAATTTCAGTTCATTTCGGCACAAAAAGACTGAGCGCACTATTTACACTGCTGATGAATATACCGTTTGTGAGACAAGAACAAGCAGTGTGGCTCTTTCGACTTTGGCTAGCCTTTAAATTAACCTTTGTCCGTCGGTAGTGTGTTTAGTCGAGGTGATTCCTGCAGGAATCACCTCGACCGATCACACTACCGACAGCCGATGGGCTAACATTCTAGTCACGTGCTCATATGTCTGTGACATGTGCATCGTGCTGCGCTCGGCTTGAGCAAATTTGTAACCCATTTATTTCATGTTGTCACATGTCGCCATGTAATTAGTACATGCCGTTCACATGCTGATATGCGACCCATTTGTTACATTAAGTTTCACACGTTCGTGTGTGACCCATTATTCATTCGCTGGTCACGTGTTCACAAGACTGACCCGTTTCATTCATTTATATCCTTTTCAGATTCACATTTCTTATATATCTTTCTTCGCTTAACCCCTTTGTGCATGCAGCCACTGATACTGTTTACAATACCGATGTCCACAAGCACAAGAGGGTTAATGATATTTGTCGTTGTTCAAACTTTTAAAGCACATTCGATTTTTACCTTTAAACGTGCGTTTCATGCACATTATGCATAATTATGTCAACAAGGTATGTTGATATTGATGCTGAATATTGATGTCGATTTTAATGCTGATTTTAGTGCTCATTATTACGTATAATGTTGATTGTTATTGCTGAAAAATAATATTGAATATTTGAATGTGCATTATTATCCTGCCTTGGGTTGTTTGCTAGTTATCTCAGATTTTCGTTTTGTTTCCCTACATTGGACATTTCCAGTTTTGCTTTTTGTTTGTTTGGGGTTTTTTTTGGTTCGATTTTGTTTAATTTTTCATTTGTTTTGTTTTGTTGTCACTTTTCCACAGATTTCATATTGAATTTGTTGTTCATCAAAGAAATTGCATTGTTAAGCGTCAAATTGATTTGGGCGCAAATCCCGCTTATTGTTTTCCATATTCGATGTACGTGTATAAAGTATAGAGACTCAGTGTTGATTGCAAATATATTTTCTGTAGGCCACAAAGTTCAGAAACACAGAGAAACACACGTTCCATATTACTCGGACCGGGCCTGTGTAGCGTTCTTCGTAAAAAAGTGAAAGTTGTCACAAAGATCGTGCGCACTCCAAGGAGTATCTGTGTGACAACTGTCACTTTGTCACTGACAATTTGTCCCAAAGTTCGTACATAGGCACTCCAAGGCCTAGTTCCCACGAGCCTTGTAACAAATATCACTTTGTCACTGACAATTGTCGCAAAATTCGTGGACGCTCCATGGAGTGCCCACGAACTTGCGACAGTTGTCACGTTCTGTCGAAGGTCGTTACAACGCGGGCCGACGTTTTTAGTATACATGTAGCATAGAAGCCTGTTTTCATTTTTGCGTACAAGATACGCATTACCTGTTCATTGCTTGTAAATACGACTGATTTTAGTTAGGTAATTCATGACGTTCCGCAGTCTGTGATCATAGTGTGTTTTCTGTGTCCGTCCGTCCGTCTCACATGGGGAAGGGAATCAAAGTTCTGGCAAGAGTTTCGTGCCCGATTCAGGGCGTCAATAGACATTGATGCTCTGAGTAAGGACACAAAACTCTTTCCAAACCTTCGTCTCTGTCCTCATCTCTCTCTCTGTCTCTCTGTCTCTCTGTCTCTCTGTCTCTCTCTCTCTCTCTCTCTCTCTCTCTCTCTCTCTCTCTCTCTCTCTCTCTCTCTCTCTCTCTCTCTCTCTCTCTCTCTCTCTCTGTTATCCCCCCAACACCCCATTCTATTTCTCTCTCTCTCTCTCTCTCTCTCTCTCTCTCTCTCTCTCTCTCTCTCTCTCTCTCTCTCTCTCTCACTCTCTCTCTCTCTCTCTCTCTCTCTCTCTCTCTCTCTATCTCTCTTTCTCTCTCTCTCTCTCTCTCTCTCTCTCTCTCTCTCTCTCTCTCTCTCTCTCTCTCTCTCTCTCTCTCTCTCTCTCTCCAACACCCCCTTCTATTTCTCTCTCTCTCTCTCTCTCTCTCTCTCTCTCTCTCTCTCTCTCTCTCTCTCTCTCTCTCTCTCTCTCTCTCTCTCTCTCACACACACACACACACACACACACACACACACCCACCACCTTCTATCTCTCTAGTTTTATCTGTTAGTGTTGATTTCCTACTATCAAACAGTAGCTCCAGCATCTAAATGAGAAAAGATGAAAATGGATGTGTATGTTTGCAAAATAGGTTGATTATTGTTGATCACACTGACAAAGTTTTACCTTATTCAAGGCCCCCCCGCATGAATAGCTGCGGAAGTTTCGTAAAGCGTTGCCATGGACAACGCTTTATGAAACTTTCGTAGCTATTGTTGAGGGGCGCCTTTCATGAGTTACATGTTCAGCCTTGAAAATGAACAGGTTTTTTTTCTGAAGCCGGGATTCAGTTATTTCCTTCTCCCTTTTTATATATTTTTTTGTTTCTTTTTCGTGTTTTTTTTTAATGAGCGAAAATAAAGAAAATGTTTAGAAATTTATGAAAAACATAATGTTTATCTCATGTCTCTTTAAGGCATTTAAAAATGGCATATATTGTATTGTCTGTATGATGTGTTTAATCAAAAATGCTGTTGCAATGATGTTGTGTAATGTGTTGCAAATCAGACCGTATGATACGGAGTTTGAAACATGAGGCTTTACAATAATTTGTCCGTTCATTCTTTGCTTTCCTGGTGATTGTTTGTTGTTGTTGTTGTTGTTGTTGTTGTCTGGATGACGGGTTCAATGCTTGTTTGATTGATTGTACGTATATTGTTTTGTTTGTTTTTGTTTTTTCAATCATTTTTTTCTTTCTGATGTTTTATTCTTCTTTTTTTTTTTCTTTTCTTTTTTTCTGGTCATTTCTTTCCTTCTGCCTTTCGTTCTTTTTTTTTTCTTGTGAAATCTATTGTAAACACTTTCTGTGCAGCTTTCATAAAGAATGCAAGTTATGTATTTATCGAGACCGAAATTTCCAAATTTGATAAATGTGGTAAATGTCCTCGTGTCCAAATTTGATACATCTGGGAAATGTCTTCTTAGCATTAAATTACCGTTCAGAAGACAGATCGACCATGATAGCTCGAGGGTGGTGCCAGAATAGCTTGGCGCATATAGGCGCCAAGCTATTCTGGCACCACCCTTGAACTATCATGGTCGATTGTATCTTAATACAGTCTTAAGGATGTGTGTGTGTGTGTGTATGTGTGTGTGTGTGTGTGTGTGCGTGCGTGTGTGTGTGTGTGTGTGTGTACCTTCATCGTCTTTTTTAACCACTTCTTTCCTCAGGTACTAGTATGTTCAAAACGATGAAGGCACTAAATTAAACGAAAGTTTGTTACAAATACTTTGAACTAAATAGCTCGGCGCACTTCCCAACGCTGCGCTGAAAGTTGTTTTGAGCAGAAAATGCCTTCACTGCTAAAATTTGCCAGTAAAAATTGGTTCTCAATGTTTGACCTACCTTTGTTAAGACTTTTCTGCCCTTCTTTTTGCAAGACACACATAACAAAGCTGTCTTTATTGCCCTTTTCAGATAGAGAGGAGTCGCGGTCTAGGATCTAACTAGCTAGCTGGTATGTCTCCAGAGTACAGAGGGTGTACGCGTAGCTAGCCTAGCGTAGCCTCTATACACTTTAAACATAGACAACACTCCAAACGTCTCCAAAAGGCATTGATCCTCATAAACCCTCCGGGCTCATGTGGATCAATGCCTCTTGGAGATGTTTGTAGTGTTGTCTATGCTTATGGTGTAAGCTGGGGAGGGGGGGGGGGCGGGGGGGTGGGGGGGGGGGTTGCGGGTGATTTCGTTCTCGTTCGTTGTTGCATAGCGAAGAGAATAGAGGCTTTACGTGTAGCCTAGCGTGTTCTCTATACAATCCAAACATCTCCATCCATGACGCACAGATCCTCATGATCATTGCCTCTTTGGAGATGTTTGGAGTGGTGTCTTTGCTTATGGAGTAAGCTAGGTTTCTTTTCCTATTGTATGATTTCGCTCTTGTTCGTTGCTGGGAGTCGTTAAGCGTAACTTCTCTAATGTGAGACATCTAGCTGTGGGTCATTAAAAGAGCCAGAAATGAAAAGTGAAAGTAATGTACAGTATTTCGTATAGTCACGGTGGGCGACAATTGCCCTATTCAATTCATTTTATCGTTTTTTTCAATCGTTAAACATGTCGAGAAGTTTCGAGTCTTCGTTATTTCGCACTTTTTGTCTAGTCACAATTGCCATAAAACATGGCTGCGCTTTGAAAATGTGCACATGTATTGTGTGTTTTGATCGCACTTTGTAAACTACGATTTATAAATGTCCAACTTTTCTGTATATAATGAAATATATTTCGGCCATGAATTATAGTTTTCCAAGCGTTACCAAACGTTACGCCGTTTTGTTGTTGATTTGAATAAACATTGTTTCTGATTTGAACTTTGTCCGGTTATTGTGTTTCTTGAATGCCTGTTCTTTTTAATGTCATAGTATTATGTTTTTGAATAAATGTTTTGTGAATGACTGATTATTGAACATAATACACAAGAAAATAAGCACAAAAAAAGAAAGAAACGCACTTTTACCCCTTCACTACCAGAAAAATGCGAACCGTCAGTCAGTTATCCCCTCCCCTGCCACAGTACGTACAATGATGTTTCTGAAATCTTTGTTCATTCAAAAGCCAAAAGCGTTCAGGAAGCTGGGATACCAATTAGTCTCAGCAAGAGGCATAGATCCTCATGAGCCTCCGCAACGCGGGGGCTCATGAGGATCTATGTCTCTTGCAGTTGGATAGTGTTGACTTTTTCTAGGCAGTCAAAGGGTTAAAGCGCATCGACCACACTACGATTTTGACCTGGGAAAACTCAACTTTAAATTATCCCAACTCATCCATTCCCGTCGCTTGTGAACAAGGAACGCCGCGGAAGTTTAACTCTTAAAGTACCATTACGCATAAATCTGAAGACACATTTCAGCATCAGCTGTGTTTGTTATGCCTTGTCGACACACCTAATCAACTTTAACAGCAGTTGGGAGACGCAGCAAAAGCACAGGCGTAATCGCACTTATTTATTATGCGCAGCTGTTGTCGTGTAAGTCTATTTTTAGCTGTTTCACGCACTGATAGCGTTGTATTTCTAGAACGGAATGGAGTCATTCTCAGGTTACATGATACAAAGACAACGTGTGCTGAACTAGATTGTCCTGTGTCTAAATGAACCATAACTAGACCTGTGTGTAGCGTTTCGCAACCATCTGTTACAGAAGTGTATCCTTAAGTTTGAAACGTTACGGCGGTAGTGGGCCTTTAAACTCTCAGAACTAAATGACTTCCGTTCTATCGAATGAAGTCATTAAGTTCCCGGAGTTAATAATTTAAAAGTTAATAATTTTTAAATTTGCGATGACGAGTTTTGTCACCGCGATAAAAGGAGAGTTGGGGGTCATTTAGAGGTCATTTTCCATAATATGTTCGGCGTGCTTTAAGTGCCTCAAACTTGGGGTGTCAAAGAGGCTTCTCGCTGCGAACAACAAGCATTGTTTCTCATAGTGAGGTTTCCTTTGCAACGAACGACTCCCATCAACGAACGAGATGGAAATCACAGAGGATAACCAGCGTGTGCCATAAGAATAGCGCTCCAAACAGCTCCAAGAGGCATAGATCCTCATGAGCCCCCTGAGGCTCATGAGGATCTATGCTTCTTTGAGATGTTTGGCTATTGTCTGTGCTTATGGTGCAAGCTGGTTATCAACCACGACTGATTTCGCTCTCGTTCGTTGTTGAGAGTCGTTCGATGTAAACGGAACCTCACTATTAGCTTCTGCGGCCTCTACCAGATGGAGCGGGCCGCCTAAATCCACGGTATGTATGAAGTCCGTGCAATTTTGACCTAGTTGTGATTTAGGGATAACCTCCACTTGCTCCAACTTACTTTCAATCGCAGAAGCAATTGCTTTAGAACAATTAACTAAATCGCCGAAGGTGGGTCGACAATTAACCCTCCGACACTCAGAACTAAATGACTTCCATTCCATACAATGGAAGTCAATTAGTTCTTGTGGACATATAAGTTAAGCAACTGTGCTTTCAGGAAATCGTCTATTGTAGACAGGCAGTCGCTGACCGAACCCTTGGCAGAACCTGTGAAATGTTTCTTAAATAAGCCAGAGGCATGCAACCTCACGAGCCCCCGCAACTGCGGTGGTTTTTGAAGTTCTCGACATCTTGCTTATTTCACAAATATATAAATATATACCACACATTTATCACCAGCTATACTGTGCAGTTTTAACTCTGTGATCTCACACCTATGTACATATTACTGTTAATTTTTAGTACTACGTATACCTATGCGCACACACATGTTTAGCACGTGCTGCTGAAGATAAGGGTTCACGTCTCTACAAGGAAGGTAAATGTGCTTGACGTCAATCGCTGCCTCGGAGATTTTAGATTATATTACACACCTATGCTGCGGAGCACTGGTCAGTCGATACGTCGGAGATTACAAACATGACATACTTTTGGTCGACTGCTGCGGCGGAATAAATGAGGTAAAGTTATTGTGTGTCGGAGCAGGTGAAGTATACGAGGTGATGTATATTTTTCGTCGGAGTATTGGTCAGTTTCTATTGCGGAGTGTGTGTAATGGTGACGTCATTTGACTGAACCGACTCGGACAAACACAATGGCTGCCTCCATGGCTTGCGTCTTGCGGCTTGCGTCTTGTGACTGGCTGAAGACAATGTGTGCTATTATTTTTTGCAACACTAGAGGTGTAATGAGAAGGAGAGTATGTCGGAATGTGTCATTATTTGCATAACTTGAGACGCAACACCATCTATATCAGTGTCCCCCACTTATTTCACCAGTGGATGCAGTGCAGTTTACATGGATACCAAAACAGTTGTAAGGTCGGCTACAGTTGACTTACACGCATGTGCGCAGGTATAAACCCTTAGTTAACCGTCTTCAATGCATTGTTCAAGTTAACACCGCGTTGGTCTTAGTCGTTTCTGAACCCTTCGGCTGTCGGTAACGGGTTTTTTTTTTTTTTGCGTAACCTAAAACCCGCTACCAACAGCCAAAGGGTTACATTTAATTTCACTACATTCATAAGTTAGATTATAGTGTGCGACTCGACTCTCGGCGTGGGACGATATTCCCAAGCTCAATAGTTACGTGTTAACTCACTCAGCCCTGACACACCACAGCAAGACAAGAACCCGAAAACAAAAACATTTGTAGAGGAACTATTAACCCGTTACTCTCTGGAGTAGAAAATGAGAGCAGAAAAGTCTTTCATTAATTTTTTTACGACATTCAAACTGTATAAAGTAAGTTAGCCCTTTCTCTTTTTTTATATTTTTTTTTTTCGTAAGAGCATATATAGAGGGTGTGGAGTGTTCATGGAGAAGTAGTACCTTTGACTTTTCAGCCAGCAGCGCCTCTTGGGGCAGGCGGGAGCACTGGTCTTCACATGGCACTCAACTCTCACAGCTGGCTCCAGGTCCTTTACCTAGCCACACCCCGGTAACCGCTTCTGCTGGCGGGCGAAACGTTGTGAGGGGCTGACGCGTCTCTCAGTCAGTTGAAATACTTGGAGAGGAGACGGGCGCCGCCAAGTTCGCCTAAGCCCATTGAAAGGACTGATGGACAAGCAACAGAATAAGAATAACATGCCGGATCGGTCGGGGCCCGGATCACCAACGACCGCGCACCCCATTGGAGGTCTCCAGGGTGGGGGCGACAAGTGTGTTACTGGAACCAAACCCACCATCAAGCTGCCCACGCAAGGAATAACTATCGGAACTTGGAACGTTCGCACACTCTACCAGTGCGGCAAAGTGAAGGAACTCACCCACGAGTTAAAGCGCTATCGCTGGGACATTGTAGGACTTGCAGAAGTTCGATGGACAGGCTTCGGAGAAACAACAACAGATGAAGGCCAAAAAATCTGGTTCAGCGGAAAAGAAACCAAGCACGAACATGGCATAGCTTTTATCGTAAGGAAAGAGGTGGCTGGAACTGTCATCAGCTGCACCCCCGTGTCAAGCAGACTAATCTCCATCCGCATCTCCGCCCGACCGCACAACATCACTATCATACAAGTATACGCTCCAACAGCAGATCATGATGATGAAGAATTAGCAGAATTTTACGAACAACTGGACAACATCATCAAGAAAACACCTAAGAAAGACATTCTGACTGTCCTCGGTGACTGGAATGCAAAGATCGGCCCTGACGCTTACCAACAATGGGCAGGAACAGCTGGCAAGTTTGGCCTTGGAGAAACAAACGACAGAGGCCTGCGACTTTTAGAGTTCGCACAGAGTCACCATCTCACCGTTGCTAATACATCCACACAAGAAGTCAAGAACAGTAACATGGCAATCGCCAGGAGGCCTGGTCCATAACCAGATTGACTTCATCTTGCTGCCTCGACGATTCAAATCCAGCGTTAACAAAGCACAAACGAGGTCCTTTCCTGGCGCTGATATTGGCAGCGACCACAACCTCGTCCTTACTAGCCTCAAGTTGAAGCTGGCATTGAAACGAGACAGCAAGAGCCCTCGCATCCGATTCGACCTCGAGAAACTAAAAGACCCAGAAGTAGAAGAGGTCTTCCAAGCCCAGGTGGGAGGCAGATTTGCAGCCTTGGTTACTTTGGACTGCGACGTAGACACCCTTGCCGGAAATATAAAAGAAGTGTTACTTTCTACAGCAGAAGAAGTGCTGGGGAAGCAGAGGAAGCGCAAACAGCCCTGGGTCACCGATGACATCCTCGATCTCTGTGATGAGAGGAGAGCCTGGAAGAAAAAGAGAGGCCAAGACCTCACATCAGCAAACAAGTACAGACTTGTCAACAAGAACATAAGGAAGAGGATGAAAAAAGCCAAAGAAGATTGGATTGAAGACCAGTGTTGTAGCGTGGAAGAGGGCATGGCAAACGGCAACAGCAAGAAGGCTTATGAAACGCTAAGGACCCTCACCAAGACTCAACAGCGAACAGACACAGTCATCGAAGACAGCAGCGGCCAACTCCTTACGAGACTTGTATACCTACAAGGCTGAGCCAGACACCAGCATCCTCCAAAACAATCAGGTTGGGGCCAGGAAGGCTGAAGACCTGCCAGTGTTAGCTGAAGAGGTGGAACTGGAAGCAGCCGTGCGCGGCCTAAAGGGAGGAAAGTCTCCAGGTGTAGACAACGTACCTGCTGAACAGTTGAAACATGGAGGAGAAGTAACAACGAAGGTCCTCACTACATTCTGTCAAAAGATCTGGGAGCAAAAGAAATGGCCAGTAGAATGGACACAGTCTCTAGTGATCCCGCTCCCCAAGAAAGGAAACCTGAAACAGTGCCAGAACTACAGAACTATCAGTCTGATAAGTCACCCTAGCAAAGTAATGCTTAGAATCATTCTCAACCGCCTCAAAACTTTCGCCGAGGAACTGCTGGCAGAAGAACAGGCTGGCTTCAGAGTTGGAAGAAGCACTGTAGAGCAGATTTTCAACTGCCGCGTCCTGATCGAGAAACATCTGCAGCATCAGCGCGAACTCTACCACAACTTCATTGATTTCAGGAAAGCATTTGATCGCGTCTGGCACGACGGACTCTGGCAAGTCATGAGATCGTTCAACATAGAGGAGGGACTGATCCAAATGATAGAAGCGCTTTACAAGAACGCCTGAAGCGCGGTTCTACTTAACAATCAGTCAGGCGAGTTCTTCAGGACGACGATCGGTGTCCGTCAAAGATGCCTGCTCTCTCCTGTCCTTTTCAACATATTCCTGGAGAAGATCATGCAGGAAACCCTCCACGACCACCATACTTCAATCTCTATTGGTGGCAGATCCCTGTGCAATCTTCGATTCGCAGACGACATTGACCTCATGGCAGGCAGCAATAGTGAGCTTCAAAACCTGACAGACAAACTTTCAAGTAGTGCAGGGTCTTATGGCATGGAGATCAGTACGGACAAAAGCAAAGTGATGATTAACACCACAAGCGACAGCAGCAGCAACATCCACATGAACGGCCAGAAGCTAGAAGAGGTCAATAGCTTCAAGTACTTGGGAGCCACCCTGTCCAAAGACGGTAGTTGCGTAGCAGAGATCCGTATCAGGATAGGTACAGCAACATCCGCTATGGCCAGGCTGGACAGGATATGGCGAAGTAACTCCATCAGCTTCACCATCAAGTACAGGCTTTACAAGCCCCTCGTAGTGTCTATTCTACTCTACGGCTGTGAGACTTGGACACTGCTTGCAGACTCAGAAAAGAAAATCCAGGCCTTTGAGAACAAGTGCCTGAGGAAGTTGCTCCGCTTCTCGTACCGCGAGCACAAGACCAACGAATATGTACGGAGCATCGTCACGTCCCTGGTGGGCCCATATGAACCCCTTCTGGCAACCGTGAAACGGCGCAAGCTTGCTTGGTTTGGCCACGTGACCCGACACAACACCTTGTCCAAGACTATCCTCCAAGGCACTCTCGAAGGAAGTCGTCGGCGAGGTCGTCAGAGAAAGAGTTGGGTCACAAACATAAAAGAATGGACCGAACTCGAGATGCCAGACTTGCTTGCCACCGCCCAAAATAGAACTCAGTGGAGAGCACTCTCTGTTGCTGCTGCCTTTCAGTCCCCCCAACGCCCAGTTCGGGCAAGGGACTGATGATGATATATAGAGGAGATATTGCAAACTGCCAACCCTTTACTGTCTCGAGTAGGTCGCTTTAACAAATATTTCAGAACGCAGTCTGGGAGCACTGTCAGTAAAAGGGTTAGTTTATTAAAAGACTGGATCCACGATGAGACAATGCCGTATGGCAGTTACGGTTCATATGAGTTTGCTATGGGAACGATTGCGCGGACTCGTGAGGGTTTCTGCAGCTGGCATCTCGGTATTGCTTGCAGTGGTTCCGGCAGTAAACTGGTTAACTCATTCTACCCCAGACACACCACAGGAAGATATCGACCATGATAGTTCAAGGGTGATGCCAGAATAGCTTGGCGCCCATAAGCATCACCCTTGAACTATCGTGGTCGATCTGTGTCCTGCACTGCAATGCAGTCTTCAGAGGACAACGGCAAAATTTAAGGATTTTGGTGTTGGGGTAGAATGAGTTAAATGCAGTTACATGTCTACTTTAGTCACACTGAGGGAACGTTTGACTTGTCACTATAGCATTTAACCCCTTCCCTGCCCCTGTACGCACATTTTATTTCTGAAATCTGTGTTCATTGAACGACTAAGAGTTACAACTGTCCCAAAAACATGGACACAATATTGGTCTCGGCAAGAGGCATAGATCCTCATGAGCCCCCGCAGTCGCGGGGGCTCATGAGGATCTATACCTCTTGCATTTGGATCGTGTTCACTTTATCTCGGCGTGAAAGGGTTAATGTCATCCTTGCTGCTGAGGAATTATACAAACATTCCGGATACAAACATTCCGGACCATTGTAAGTTCAAGGATTATCTAAAGCATTGTTTTCAGTGATACTTACAGAACAACAAACCGACGCAGTTACTGCTGTTAATGTTTTATGTCTGCGGAAAAACGCCGTTGCCCAAGGAATTTCCATGAGCCATTTGCATCGAGCTTCATGAATGTAAAGACGAATTTACTTACATAAAGTTACAAACTCTTGCAAGCGTTGATTTCATGAAATATTTCTGCCTCCTTAATTTACGGTGCATGCAGTCACCGGCACTGTAAACAGTATGGTACCGGTGGTTCATACACAAGAGGGTTAAAATGACTCGCGCACACGCACATTATCAAATCAAATGTTATAAAATTAATAAGAACGAGGCGGATCGCGTCGGGATTGGGCATTCCGGATTCAACTGTAAGGAAGATAAGCATGCATGTGTGGAATATTCCCGACGCTGTGCTTTTTAGGGTATTCCCTCCCCTGAACCATGATCGTACGGTCGGTCAAGTAAAAGAACTTTTGACTTCTTGACTTTTTAAATAAAATTCTGCATTGCCTGTTGCACAGATACACATAAACACACACAGGATCAAAACGAGCAACACCGACAAATTAACACATTCTACCCCAGGACCGAAATCCCTAAATGTTAAAGTTGCCTTCTAAGGACTGTACCACAATTCTAGTGAGACATGTCGAGCACTGATGACAGTTCAAAGGTGGTGCCAGAATAGCTTGGCGCCTACGGGCGCCAAGCTATTCCGGCACCACCCTTGAACTGTCATGCTCGCCGAGTATGTCTCTAAAAGGGTTAATGAAGTTTGAGTGTCGTACAATGAAAAGCTTTTCTGCTCTTCTTCTCTACTCCAGACAGTAAAGGATTAATGGTTTGCAACACCTCCTTTGTAAATGTGTGTTTTACGATAAAAGTGATAATGATTTAAATTGTGAAGCTTGAATGTTGCAAAATGAAAGACTTTTATGCTTTCCTTCTCCTTCGTACGCAGAAGAGTTCCTTCCTTCGGGCTCAAAAGGCAGTGGAAAACCTCTTATGATATGTGTGTCTACTCACAGAAAATTCTTGGTTGATGTAAGAGATCATTAATCCTTTCCTTCCCGACACACCCATTGGTGAAAATAAACGTGACTATGATAGTTCAAGGGTGGTGCCAGAATAGCTTGGCGCCTGAGGCGCCAAGCTATTCTGGCACCACCCTTGAACTAAAATGGTTGGACTATCTCCTAATCTATAACGTAGACTTCTCAGGACTATAAACATTTTTTTAATATATTTTATAATCAGCCTCAGGATGTAGTGGGTTGATTAATAGCCCGTTGTTTCGGGCAATTTTTGAGCAGTCAAAGCCTGCGACACGGTAAATTCAGTCTTGCGAACCGTCAGACTAGTGGCATCAAAGTGGTGTCAGCACTACCAGAGGCATAGATCCTCATGAGCACCCGCAATGCGGGGGCTTCATGAGCATCTATGTCTCTTGCAGTCGAATACAGGTCGCTTTTTCCCCGGCAACGAAGGTGTCGAGGTCTATCTAGATTAATTGTCAGTACGCAAGGCAGCGGAGAAAACGCAGACACGCTACTGGTATCATTAAAGGGATTACCATGCCAGAGACGGTACTACGGCTGGTAATCAGGTTACGCGCATGTCCAGACCTCTTCAGCGGGCTTCCCGGCAAGCAAAGGTCGTCGGGGTGCGGTCGGCCGCAGTGAGCTCGCGCACAACAGTGCGCGGGGCCGCTGCGGCCGACGTTGGCTCCAGGGTCCTTTTCACTCTGACGCGTTGAGCCCTTTGAGCGACAATTCCCAAATTCGGCAGTTGTCCTCTGAAAATATGTGGGAGGGTTACGGATACGTTACTGTCACGGTTTCACGACAGACTTCGTTTTGTCAATCACGAATCGCGAAACTTAAGCGACCTACTCTAGGCGGTAAAAGAGTTAACAGTTCGCAATATCTCCTTTGTAAATGTTCTTAGCGCATATTGCAATAGCGCTTAACGAAAGGGCTAACATAAATTACAACGTTTTGAATGTCGTGAAATAAAAGACTTTTCTACTTTTAAAAAAAAAAAAAATCTTTTATACAAAGGAGAGTTCCTTCTGTGACGCTCAAAGTCGGCGGAAAACGTCTGGTACTGACATTGTGACAAGAAGGGTAGAAAAACTCTCAACTGAGGCAAGACAACATTGATAACCAGTTGGATTGGTGAATTTTAGCAATGAAAGCCTGCCATGGGGCAGACCACTTTAAGATTTTAGGCATCGCGATTTTGTGACGTTTTTCATAAAGAAACGCACAACAAAGAAAACACACCCAACCAACAACAACCAACCAACAACCAACAACAACGACAACAAAACCGCTTTGAAAGAATGAGGACGTGTACCACACACTTTATTAATGTGATACTGCTTGACCGACTGAGTGACTGACTATATGTCTGATCGACCGAACATTTTGCCGGCAGTACATAGATACAAGACAAAATGTCTGGAGATCGAGGGTTAAAGGGTTACAGTTTCGCACAGCTCTTCATGCAAACCCATCACAAATATGCCTTAATTTTAACCCTTTGGATGTTGGTAGTGGTTTTAGTCGCGATGATTCCTCTAGGAATCATCGCGACTAAAACCGCTACTGACACACAAAGGGTTAAGACGATCACTACTAAGACACCGGAGCGGTAATCGACTATATTAGAGGTTGTGCAAGTGTGGCTTGACGTCTGGCAAGGCACTAAGCTAACATAGCACTACCTTTGAATTATTTAGGGCTTGCAGTCCACCTACGACAGCTGGTACACACTCTTAATAGATGCCGTAACAGACTGTTCGGACCAAACAAAACTGATTTTTTTTTTTTTTTAAGTACGGTTTCTTATTTCGGCATTAATAACCGCAGGGCAGATAGATCGCCTTTTTATTATTTGTTCTTTTATTATTATTATTATTATTATTATTATTATTATTATTATTATTATTATTATTATTCAATTATTATTATTCAATTATTCATTTATAAGCACCACAGACGGCTGTGAAAGCCAAAGGTACATAACTTGATACGAGCCATGTCCCTTGCGGCGTCTGCTAGTTTGACACGAGTCATGTCCCTTGCGTTATCTGATCAGGTTTATAATTTGTTGTTTTCAGTCTGTTTTCCTCCTCGGCGAAATATTTTACGGTCGATCGAGCGGATACAAAGAACTCCCCTCCCCCCATTTATTAGTTTTGTTGTTGTTGTTTTTTGTTGTTTTTTTTACGTTCACGCATTGAACCAAAAGGTCAAAATTGCCCAGTATATCCTATGAAGTCTACGGTTCAGGCGATAGGTCAGCCATGATGATTCAAGGGTGATGCCAGAATGGTTTGGCGCCTGGGGGCGCCAAGTCATTCTGGTTCCACCCTTGAACTGACATAGTCGATCATTATTTTGTTGACCGCTGTGAGATGGCCTTAGTCGCCTGCTCGGCTTTAAACCCAAATAACTAACTAATTAATTATTTTGTTGAAGTACTTTACGACTGTACTACTTTACTCGACACATTCATAAAGCTTTGACCCAGTTATCCCCACGGCAGCGTTCGGCCCAAATGTTTCGAAGAGTCACCTAACAACAGTGTACCAGTTGCAGGAGATGGATCGAAAATAACATAATAATAATAATAATAATAATAATAATAATAATAATGGGTATTTATATAGCGCTTAATCTTACTCAAAAGCTCTAAGCGCTTTACAATCTGTACACAAAAATAAAATACAATGACATATGCACATAACAAACAAAGCACAATGCCCGAACACACCATTTTTACAATAAACTAAACAACAATACATACATAATAATTTATATTCTAATTAACATTCAGTCTAAACAAGGAGGATTGCAGAACTACAACTAAGGCATCAAACACTGGCAGTCATTCAAAGTAAAGCTTGAAGAGGTGAGTTTTCAACGACCTCCTGAAGTCGCTGTTTCTGACCTCAAGAGGAAGTGTATTCCATAACACTGGGGCTTGATAAACAAAAGTGCGCTGACCAAATGTTTTAGTTTTGACAGAAGGTACACACAGCTTCCGTTTATCAGAAGAGGAGCGGAGCTCACGAGAGGGTGTATACACATGCAGCAAAGAGGACAAGTATTCTGGGCCGGTGCCTCATACGTGAGGACACAGGTAGCCAGTGAAGGGACTTCAAGATGGGTGTGACATGCTCAATAACAATTCAAGGATAGTGCCAGATTAGCCTGATGGCGTCAAGCTAATCTGGCACTACCCTTGAATCGTCATGGTCGATCGATCTCCTGGCGTAGTGTGTCCGGTCTAAATGGGCTAATGCTTAGATCGCGTGAGATGATGACTGGAATAATCTTGCAAGATACCGAGCGGTCATGAGCACGACTGAGCTGAACGGCTCTTGCGCAAGCCAGCAACCAAGCTACTCCGCTGTATTCAGTCCAAAACTGAGGCGATCACCAAGCGTGTAAAACAGACTGAGAAGCAAAGCCGGAAATAGGACCTCATTTTCAAGTTGTAATCAGTCATCGGCCGGAAACACTTAAGTGTTTCCGATGATTCAGGCCACGCAACACAGTGCCGTTTCCGTACTGTCCTCTTAGCCTTAGTCAGTCCCAGTCATCCCCTAATATTTCAATCCCCTAAAAAACACTACCGCCCATCAGCTGCACATTTGCCATGCACAAAATACCAACAAAAACAGCACATTGACTGTCTCATTTCTTGGCTATGAACCTGATTCCTTACCAACCCCACACCCAAGCACAGCTGAAATCAGCGTGCCCATCAAATCACTACGTCAACGGCAACTCAACATAGGCCCACAATTGTCCACTGGAAAAGCTCAGGATGGTATGAATCAAAGCACCAAACATATCTCCTCTCATCTAACCAGACATTTCCAGCAAATTCCAACATTTAGCCCTACTACAAATTTTCAAATAAGGCAAAAATTATTTTTAAAAACACCGGTCCTTGCACTGCCTGAACTGCCCAATTTAAATATGTAACATGACCTGTCAGAGAAACTGTCCCACCTGAGCACCATTCAATCTGCCATCAGTGCAATCCTTAAACACTAGCTAAGTCAAACCCAAAGTGACACCATTGAATGTTGCTGCATCTTTATGTTATGGCCCATTATGTGAAGCGCGTTGTTGATGTTTTGGATCATGCATATCTGATGCCATTAAATAAAAAAAACAGACTAGATATGGTCAGAATGCCTCCAAAATTGGCATGTACATCAAGTAATGTATCTGATTTCAGAAATATTGCATTTGAGACACAGGCACATGAAAGGTTTTTTTTCATATTTTTTCCATTACCCACCCCCCTACTTTTTCTGTTTTTCCAAGTTTACACACATATGCGATACAGTCAAACTGACTTCTGGTGGGCTGGACAACTGAAAAAGGTTACCATGACACTGACATTGATGAAAAATGAGCTTTCAGACCCAAGGCCATTTCCTTGTGTATCGCAGGGCAGCCAAAAAGACAACGCATCCTCATTGACCCTGTTGTCTGGTGACAACAAGCTGGAAGAGGCCTGTAACCAGCTGCATAGCCCTATATTATGCTTGCAATCTTTTCCTCAGGCAAAAGGAGTCATGAAAGCTCTGCAATTTAAACATTAAGTTTACTGAGCTAACCCACAGACGAAAGACTACACAAAACAGCCAAAACTAAGCTACCCAGGACACACCGCATACCCAAACAAATGTCTGGAGTGCTTATTTAGGAGGTAGCAGAGAAAAATGGTTTTGTACGGTTCATTTTTATATAAAACACACTTGTCAGAGTCTCAAAAGACCTCAACTCATGTTGCAAATGCAGTAGGCATGTGTGTGCCAAACCTGTGAACACTCCTGTAAAAACCTGCAACTGCTGGTCCCATAACAATGCACTCAAAGGAGCTTCACGCAGTGTGCAAGTGCTTGTGTTTGGCTCAGAATAGACACCAGAGACATCCCTCATGACAATTACAGCAGAATGACACCTCAGATGCAGCCAGTGTAGCTGGATCATGCAATTCTGCATGTCACACTATTTTGGCGGCTTATTTCACTCTGAGGTCAGCAGTCTGATAAAATGAACATGCTGACACTGTTTCATTGTAGTTTCATCTTAACCTTTGACCTTAATCCCCCACTCCCCCCACCTTCAACCCAATCCCCCCAACCCCCCCCCCCCCAACCCTACCCCACCCACCCCACCCCACAACTTCAATAACTGAAAGAGTGCATTTTTTAAAACGCATCAATCAAACTGAACGCCCCAAACCCCACCCCGTTCAAGGTCAAGGTCAAAGGGCATAGCTCAAGGTCAAAGGTCAGACTCATGACTACCTGTAAGACAAAAAATAAATGAACAAACACACTAAACATAACTCACAGTGCAGGAAAACAGGGTGTTGCAACGCAAAACATGCAAAAACGCCAATAAAACTGCAAGCGCAGCGATTTTTTTTGGAAAAATTTCAAATTTTTCATGATTTTCTCAATTTTCCAACTGCAAAAGTCCAAACTCAATGATATGGTTACATTAAGCCAGTTTCCGATCACATATGGCATGTGGTTCCTCTGACAGGCCACGGAACACAGTGCCGTTTCCGTACTGTCCAGTCTCTTAAGGCCCCGCCACACGTGCCGGTTGGGCCCCGATTTTGAAGCCGATTCCGATCCGATTGCGATCGGATGACGTCAATTATCCGATCCGGTCCCAATCGGCTGGGAATCGGGTGTCTAGAACCTGCTCTATTTTTCCGATCCGAATCGGCCCCGGTTGTAAGCTTCAACCAATCAGAGCGCGTCTCGCAAAGCATATCGTTTCACTTTGCAAATGGCGGAACACGCCTGTTGTGATCAGTACCACCGCCGTTGCTGATGTTTCGCACGCCTCTTCCCGAATATGATGCAAAACTGCTGATAATGCAAGCACATAATCATCACTGTCAAAACTAGCAGTCATTTTGCAGAACAGGTACGACTTTGATCTTCGGTTCAAACCGGTCGGCTAAACAAGTCGGGAAATGTGTGGC
>BTPG01000001.1:161060916-161088416 GCA_036245525.1 Semisulcospira habei | reverse complement strand
ATCGACAGTCAGCTAAAATGGCAAGCTCATACAGACGCCTTATGCAAAATAGTAGCTAAAAATCTCTTTATGTTATCAAAACTGAAATATTATACTGATTCAGATACCCGTAAACTATTTTATAACTCTCACATACGTTCTTATATCGATTACGCGTCAACGGTATGGTATGGATGTAGTGAAGTCCATTTAAAGAGACTCAATTCTCTACACAGACGAGCGGCCAAAATAATCTGCCCTGATCCACACCTAAGCTCTGAAGAAAAGCTCTCAAAAGCAGGTCTCCTGCCTCTTCAAGGTCATTTTAAATATAACAAAGCAATCTTTATGTTCAAAGTGTGGAAACGCAAAACACCTGAGTACATCTCCACTTTGTTCCGTAAGTCTGAGTCCAAGCTTGGAAACATCAGAAAACTTTTCATAGTCCCAAAACCAAGGATCGATCTATGTAAAACTAGCTTATCCTTCTCAGGGGCACTTATCTGGAATGCTTTTCCCGACCATGTAAAATCCACCTCCTCGCTAGCCTGTTTTAAAAAGGGTCTCTGCAAATATTTTGTGGATCACTCGTAGGGATGCCTTAACCCCTTGTATTATATGTTTCTTTTTATGCTGGGTCCAACTTATTCCCAATTAAGTCTGTTATCCTTTTCATTTATCATTTGGACTGCTTAGCTCTGTCCAACTTATTCCCAATTAAGTATGTTATCCTTTTCATTTATCATTTGGACTACTTAGCTCCGTCTATGTGTGAAGGGGGGCGGGTGGAGTGGGGGGGGGGGTCTATGTAAACAGTGTTGTCATCTGTTTGCAAGTATTATGTTTACTTATAATATATGTATGTATATTTGTAGTTAGTCTTGTAGTTACTAGCAACGGCAGGTTTGTAAAATGGCTGTGTCGATGACGACGTCAATGCCTAAACCGTTGTAAAATAAAGTTTCATTGATTCATTGATTCATTGATTCATTGATTCTCTCTCTCTCTCTCTCTCTCTCTCTCTCTCTCTCTCTCTCTCTCTCTCTCTCTCTCTCTCTCTCTCTCTCTCTCTCTCCTCTCTCTCCCTCCCTCCCTCCCTCCCTCCCTCCCTCTCCTCTCTCTCTCTCTCTCTAGTCTCTCTCTCTCTCTCTCTCTCTCTCTCTCTCTCTCTCTCTCTCTCTCTCTCTCTCTCTCTCTCTCTCTCTCTCTCTCTCTCTCTCTCTATGTGTTTGTAGAGTAGCAACGGCAAGTATGAAAAATGGCACACGTGCTAATTACTTCATCCGTTGTTGAGAAATAAAGTTTCATTTCATTTCTCTCTCTCTCTCTCTCTCTCTCTCTCTCTCTCTCTCTCTCTCTCTCTCTCTCTCTCTCTCTCTCTCTCTCTCTCTCTCTCTCTCTCTCTCTCTCACACACACACACACACACACACACACACACACACACACACACACACACACACACACACAAACATGCGCGCATCTCCAGGAGGAATAGATCCTCATGCGCCTTGAGGGCTTATGATGATCTATGCCTCTTGGAGATGTTTGGAGCGCGCGCGCACGCACGCACGAACTAACACGTAAACACACATCGACGCGCTTTCAGAAGAGCATGCAGGTGACCCGTGTACTTAGTATATCATGTAGCTAGGTAAAGTCAACCTGCTTTCATTGAAATTGTACCCTGAAGTTCTAGTTTTGTCACCATTTTCTCAAGCCATTGAAGCGAAGTGAAACTCATATCACGTAAAATATAAAATTACGTAAAATCTCAAACTTACGTCATGACAAGTGACGTTTGACAAATCAATTACACGTATGTCCTGCGCCCCTTATAGAACTCACTGAGCTTTGGCGGATCTGCGAGAATTTTTCAATAGGAGATAATTCAACATCAGAATCAGGTCAAAGACAAAAGGTAGAGACCATTGATGGCGAGGACAGCTCTCATATAGAATGGACTTTGTGGTTTATGGTTCATCTCATCTTGTTTATTATCTCAGTCGAGTGTGTTTAAAAACGTCAGTATCCTAATAGTGTACTCGAGTAGAATGCGGTTTTATACAACCAGGAAAGAGAGCTTTTCAGTATCACCTAAACACCAGAGTAAGAGTCTATTTCTTACACATCTTTTCTTCTTTTTTTTTTTTTCTCTTTCTTTTTGTTGCAGCAATCCGTTCTGAGTTGGTTTCAGTATGCACTAGACAGCAAGACAACATCCACCTTGAAATAATGCTTCGAAATGCGACGGACTGTAAATAACAGACAAATATTCGTATATGATGACGTAACAGCGCAATGCATGACGCCAGAGTGCCAATCGTCACCATAATATGACATCATTGCACGTGAGCGAAAAGCAATGTGAAGATCAGTTACTTCCCGAGGGGAGAGGGAGGGGTGGGTAGTGAGAGGGTGTGGTTCCAACTTTTTGTTCGGGACTTTTTAACCTTAGGCAGATGGAGCTCAGAGGACAGACCTTCCTTACCACTGGCCGAAAACATGAAAAAGCTGGGGGAGGGGTGACGGGGCCTGAGGACCTTTGCTTTTTGGGGGTGGCCCTTAAGCATGTGTCTGTATTTCACATTAGCACTTATATGTCAGTCCCGTTTGCAAGATTAGCAACGACTTTCACATATCAATCTATAGACACCACACTCCCCCCCCCCCCCCCCCCACCTCCTTCTGGGGAATTCCTTCACCTTGAAATAGCTTTCGTAGCTTCCGATCTGTGCAGAAAAAAATTGGGAATTTTGCTGACTTCAGGTGTGGAAAAGTCACAGTTGAATAGCGACTGTAGTAGCTTGTTCGCCGTGTGCAGTGTGGTCACGTTCACGTCTCTGTTAGTGACAACAAATAACAATCTGACATAAGAAATGATGAAAAGAATATATCCAGGCATCAAGATAAAAAAAATCAACAAACAAACAATTTTTTTTAAACCGTAGGGAGGGTAGATGCGCGCGTTTTTCTAACTCGATTAAATATTTTCCGAATTCAACTCCAGATTTAAAGTTTGTGTCATCATCATCATAATAACAATAATCACTATTATTATTATTATTATTATTATTATTATTATTATTATTATTATTATTATTATTATTATTATTATTATTATTATTACTGCTGCTACTGTTATTATTATTGTTATTATTATGTCGTTATTATTTGATTACGATGATGATGACTCTACCATTCCTTATCTCCTAGAGTTTGATGCCCAGGAAGATACAGTGTTTAGACAATGGCAGTTGAGTTGGTTGTATGAGGCTGTTTCACCGAGCGGCGATACTTAGTGAGCCGTAATGCAAGGTTCATCCATCTAGCATTCTGATCATCAAAAATGACCCGAGGTGAAAACTCATCCATAATTTATCGATAACCCACGACAGCCCAATTGTTGAAGAAGTTACTGCGACACGGTTGGGGAGGGCCGGGGAGGGGGTGGGGGGGCTGGGGGAGGGAGGAATTCAACATTAAAAGTTGGCGTGGCCATTTGCATCTTCCGAGTGTGATTACGCGGTAAGAAAAACAGATATCTCTATTATTACAAGGCTCGACAAAGAAAGAAATATACTAACGAGCAAAAGAAATGCGACGTTTTTGGAATCATCGGAAACACTAAAGATGATTCCAAAAAAGTCGCATTCTTTTGCCCGTCAGTATATATGCAAATTCTTATCTTAAAAATATTTTAATTTATTTTGTTTTTAAAAACACACGAGCCACAACGTAATTCTTCCTAATACTATGTCGTCTGATAAGCGCTTCGACTGTCAAACTAGGCTTGTCAACCTCAGTCACGTTCAATCAAAGATTCGAAACATAACTGATCTTGTAAACAGAACGCTTCAGTATGCTGCGATATCGTAACTTCACAGGGGCGGATCAGTTACCTCGAGGTGTGTGTGGGGGGGGGGGGGGGGAGGGGGGTTCCAAATTTTTTGTTTGGTACCTTTTCAGTCTGACACAAAAGACCTCCCCAACCTTACTTCCAGTGGCCGAAACATCGAACAGATGAAATGAAATGAAACTTTATTTTTAAACAAGGAGGGAACTTTATAGCATTTTACAGAAAACATTTTTTTAAAGGGGGGGGGGTTGCCGGAACTCCTCAACCCCCCCCCCTCCCCCCTCAACCCCCCGCCCCCCTCGCACCCGCCCCCCCCCCCCCCAATCTGGCTCAGAAGAAGATATGTAACAAAATATGTCGAGAAGTTACAATAGCAAAGCTTTTTCAAACCTTTCTTTACAATATCATTTTGATCTATTATAATGTATCCTCGTGAAAGTGCTCATGCTGCATGGAATTTTCGTAAAACTAATTTAGCACGGACAAACAAGAAGATATGTCTCGATCATTAAAATTATTTTGCCAAGGATCAAGCATCTCAACACAGTCAGAAAACTGTCTGCAACAGATACTGCTGACAGTATTATGTATGGGTCCTTTGTGTACTAATTTAGAGCTTTATGATGTAAATACAATGCCAAATGTCGAAATTCATCGTTTGGTGGGTGTTTTGTACCCGAGAGCGCAGATTATCGTCTGCATCGGCCTCGTTTTGAATTTGTGCATATTTACTAGCCTACGTCACAAGGCAGAACCCGGTCAATACTGCAGACGAGGTCATCGGCGTGAGTACACACGTGTCAGTGTACACAGTGTCATGTACTGATGTTCTCCGGCATCCCTTTGACATAATTTTCCACGAGAATGTAAAATAAACCTTCCATACTCGCTATGCTGTCAAAATCAATGCGGGTTCCGCTTGACCTACTACCCTTACTAACGATTGTGCTTGGGGCGTGGCTTGTTCGACTCGGTCTTCGCGCCAAGCGACTGAGCCAGCGTCACCTAGTTTGACCTTTGATCTTTTATCCCTGGGAAACACGAAACAGGACAGTGGTGTTTACACCCACTTTCTGCACTGCAATTTCACATCTCACACATCGAAGTCTACGTAACTGAAAGCATCTCTGGAAACGACAAATGCACCATCGCAGCAGAAACACTACCTATGTGAATCGAGTGAATGAGAGCCCGCACAGACAATAACCTGTCACCACCAGCGATGTCAGTGCCGCAACTTTGACACACACCGTAGTTTTCAGATCCTTGCAGCATAAAATCTGATGGACTAGCTCGTAACTTTATGATAAAACAGGTTTAAAATCTTGCGAAATCAGTAAGAGATAAACTCTACTGAAGATCATAAATTCTGAAAATCACTAGCGCTCGCGGAACTACAGGAAGATCGACAAAGACCGTAGATTACTTACTGATTAACATAGCAGGAAAGGGACAAATTCCGGTTGGGCGGTCAAGCCAAGTTGTATATTCCCTTCACCGATGTCAGTTCTACTTTGGGGTATCTTGTCTCTCTTCCTCCTTCTTCTCTTCAATTCTGAGTCTGTCATTGTCGGCCGACGCGAGTCGACTGATACTTTCTTTTTTTTCTTCGCTGTTTCATCCGCCATCTTGTCTCTGATTGGTTATAATTATGCAGATGACCTAAGGTCGTATAGAATAGTTATGACGTCAGCTACCATCGCCTATCAGAAGCAATCTTTTCACGGGGTCCTGTCACAAGATTCCGGTGGCCTCTTTTCGCTTTGAGCGGACGAAAGAAAGCATTTGGTGGGACAATAGGGTGGTCACTGTCTAAGTGGGTGTGTGTACTGAATCCCAGTAAAAGCTTTTTGCGAACTGAAGCATTAAATAAGGTCAGGAGTGCCCCTTTAAAGTTCAATGGTGGTGCTAGAATAGTTTGGCGACTGTAGGCGCCGAACTATTCTGGCACCACCCTTGCTCTATTATGATCGACCTGTCTTCATAATTCCCGCCGTGAGATGGCCTCATTCAGCAACTGAACATTGTTGTACCAAATGGGGAGGAAACTTACGATTTTTGTGCTAAGAGTTCTGTCCCTTGACCTTCTCCGATAGAATACGTACCGTTATTTGGCAAAGCCACTATGTGCAATTTATTTTATTTTATTTTATTTTATTTTATTTTATTTTTATTTATTTTATTTATTTATTATTTTGTTGTTGTTTTTAGAAAAGAGAGAATTTCGTTGTCAATGTTCATCCGATGGAAATCTCGCTTTCCTCAAAAATACCCGCCGTGAGATGGCCTTAGTTGCCTGCTCGGCGTTAAACCCAAATAACTAACTAACTAATTTCCTCAAAAATAGACTTACTGGCGTTAGGCATTTAACTCATTGGAGACGTGCCGCATGTGGATACTCCAATGAGTTAACGGCAGATACATGTATTATCGATCGGAAATCTTCACATGGGAATGGGACATATAAATTATAGCCGGATTCCGAATCAGGTGTTTGTACTCACCCTTTGTAGAGAGTGTAAAGCGGTTCATACACATAGTACACGTCGGGACTGTGGTTGATTATATCCCCTGTCAGGCTTGATCCACTTCTGGCGTATGCGAAAAGGAGGACTTTTTGTGGTTGCCATTCTTCTTCAACTGTAGACCTCCACATTCCTGGATTGTGCCACTTTGGTTTTACTGCAAATATCACCATCGTCGTCATCATCTCTGAAATTATATTTCTTCTTGTAGTAGTAGTAATAATAATAATAATAATAATAATAATAATAATAATAATAATAATAATAATAACAACAAAAACAACACTAGCAATAGTTACTATTAATATTAATATAGTATTATTAATATCAATAGTAGTAGTAGTAGTAGTAGTAGTAGTAGTAGTAGTAGTAGTAGTAGTAGTAGTAGTAGTAAAATTATTATTATTATTATTATTATTATAATTATTATTATTATTATTTTCTGCAGTGTTTTAATTATATAATGTCTGATAGCTACCGATGTATATCGATTGTGAAAACTGTGAGAAAGTCACTCATTATCAGATACCTGCATGCAAACGCAATAAACAGACAATGATATCTACCTAGGGTGATATATGCAAATATTGATCTAGATATAATCAGGTACATGCATATAAATAATGAAATACTCTGTAAATATAACTGAGTGTGACAAAAATAGTTATAATCCTGTACATGCATATATTCCAATACATGGCAGCTATAACTATAAGAGTGTGATACATAGATATAATCAAGTGCAAGCATATAGTAGTGTGTAAATATCACTGATGTCTACCGAGTGTGTAGACTGTGAGGTAGACAACCATCGCCACTGCACCGAGGCCCAAAAACAGAGTCCTCCGGTATTTCACAAGTTTTGCTGTCATGGTCACCCTTCAAAACACACCCTCATGTCCTGCAAAACTACACAGGAAAAACAACAACACCGTTTTAACACATCCTTTAACTCATTCGAGAAGTGCCGCCTCCGGATACGCGGCGTAAGCCGCGTATCCGGAGGCGGCACGTCTCGAATGAGTTAATCCTTATCTACTGTCATCGGCTACAAACGGTGAGCCCTGAGGTTCAGTCGCATGACTGTCAAAGGGTGTAACGTAGCCTCTTCGTAAGGTGACCAAATGACGTCTGTATGATGTCAACCACGATACAAGGGACGTCCGCATGCACGATTCTCAGTGATATTCATGAGGTGAAGCTCTCAGAAAGCCTCGTTTTCGTTTTGTGACTTTCACACAGTGGTGTGACGTTATTTTGAAGTTCACGTCACTGCATGTCTCGAATCCAAGAGAGATGTGGCATTCTAGAACAATGAAAGTTGAAAACTGCAAAGAATGACGTCGAAAGAACGTTGTAGGTCGCGGCGACCCAAGAGGTGAAGGTCTCAGGAAGCCTCGCTTTTGCTCGCTCATTTTCTTAAGGTTGTAGGACACACCTGTTTCGCGCATCTTTTCTGCGCATTTAGATACCGCTATCTTGCGTCTGCCGTGACCTGAGACTAGAGGTCACCGAAAAAAACCGCCGTACGGCAAGTCGTATTGCCAACAAGCTCAATTTATCGATAATTGACAAAAGATATATACTGTCTGAAATAGGTGTGTACGCTGACTGTTTCTATGCGTAAAATGTTTTGTTTCCTCAGAAATAAGATACTTTTGCATAAGTTGCGACAAGTCATCGAGCGTAAGGCATAACCTGCGTAATAGCGCCAAGCAACACGCAATTTCGGGAATCTGAAATTTAAAAAAAAAAAAGAACGGGCCAACCAAAGACGGGAAGCAGTCTACGTGGCAGCCAGGAAAACAACAAAATCTCTTCAGACACGAAAAGGTAAACTTAATTAGAAAAAAGGGTGGTGGTGTTTGCTAAGCGATTAGAACACGAGGTACTAGCAGAAGCAAACTCGTAATATAAGTGGCATATCTCACTGGTTCAGCGTCCAACCCTTTTATGCACCGCCGTGAGATATCACCTGCACGGCGTAAAACCCTCATAGCTAACTGTCCGTGTATGCATGGAAATTTAAGTCCCCACAGTACTAGTGCCGTCGTCACTGCCTACCTGCAATGAAGAAGACTACATTTTATTGTGGGTTGAGAAGGGGGGGGGGGGGGGGGCATTCCGGCCATGTCAGTCACCACCTAGAAGTAGAACATTTCCATACATTTTCGGAGAGCCTTTATTAATAAGTGGAGGGTATGTAGTCGACATTGTAGTTATATTAAACCAGTGCCAGTGCTTATTATCTAGGAAAACGTACTGTGTGTAGAAAAAAGTCCTGCTAAGGGAGAATTTGGCATTATGAACCTCTAACTCAGTAAATGCTTCCAGTACTTAGTAACTTAATTTGCTCATCCATTCCCTTGCTGTCTTATAAAGGCTATATTACAGATTAGGATATAAGTCCAGCATTTTTTTGTTTTGTTTTGTTCAAGGATGGTGCCAGAATAGCTTGGCGGATGAGACGCCGATCGATTTTGGCACCACTCTTGAACTATCATAGTCACATTTATGTCAAGCAGTGGGTGTATCGGCAAGCCTATTGCAGACAGAGCAGACCAACTCGACAGATGGGCCGAGTATTTTGAAGAGTTACTGAACAGACCTAGCCCACCCGACCCCCCCGACATCCAGCCGGCAGAGACCGACCTACCCATCAGCTGTGACAGACCCAGCCGGGAAGAGATCAGAAAAGCAGTGGCATTTTTGAAGAATGGCAAAGCAGCAGGGCCAGATGGCATCCCAGCGGAGTCTCTGAAAGCAGACCTAGAGACAACAGTTGAGATGCTGTACCCACTGTTTGGAAAAATCTGGGAAGAGGAGGTGATGCCAGCTGACTGGAAGGAGGGGTACCTAATCAAGCTTCCCAAGAAAGGCGACCTCAGCAAGTGTTCCAACTACAGAGGAATCACCTTGCTGTCAGTACCAGGAAAGGTCTTCAACAGGATCATCCTAGAGAGAATGAAGAGCTCCGTTGACCCCCAGCTGAGAGACCAGCAAGCAGGATTCAGGAAGAACCGATCATGTACAGACCAGATCGCCACTCTCCGCATCATCGTGGAACAGTCTCTGGAGTGGAGCTCCCCGCTGTACGTCAACTTTGTGGATTATGAGAAAGCATTTGACAGCGTGGACCGAGAGACTCTGTGGAAACTCCTACGACACTACGGTGTACCCACAAAGCTCGTCCGCCTGATCAAGAGCAGCTATGATGGCATGACATGTCGCGTGATCCACGAAGGGCAGTTCACCAGAGAGCTCCAGGTCAGAACTGGTGTCAGGCAGGGGTGTCTGCTGTCTCCGTTCCTCTTCCTACTGGCCATAGACTGGGTCATGAAGATGACCACAGAGCACAGACGAAGTGGAATACAGTGGACACTGTGGACACAGCTTGACGACCTCGATTTTGCAGACGACTTGGCATTACTGTCCCACACTCATCAACAAATGCAGGACAAGACCACGAGGCTTGCTGACATCTCGTCCCAAGTGGGCCTCACCATTCACAAACAAAAAACAAAGACAATGAGGCTGAACGCAACCAGGGAAGAACCAGTCTTGCTTGCTGGCACCCCGTTGGAGGAGGTGGAGTCCTTCACCTATCTCGGGAGCATCATAGACAAAAAAGGCGGCACTGATGCAGATGTCAGAGCACGAATCGGTAAAGCCAGAGCAGCCTTTCTCCAGTTGAAAAAAGTGTGGAGTTCCAGAGAGCTGTCACAACACACCAAAGTCCGGATTTTCAACTCCAATGTAAAAGCAGTTCTCCTATATGGAGCAGAGACATGGAGATTGACAAAAACCACAGTCAACAGAGTACAGACCTTCATGAACAGTTGCCTTAGAAGAATTTTGAAAATCCACTGGCCAGAGAAGATCAGCAACGTCAGACTCTGGGAGAGAACAGAGCAGATAACAGCAGAGAATGAAATTGGGCGAAGAAGATGGGGATGGATCGGTCACAGTCTGAGAAAGCCAGCTTCCAGTATCACTAGGCAGGCATTGTCATGGAACCCCCAGGGAAAGAGGAAAAGAGGTAGGCCGAGAAACTCCTGGCATCGAGACCTCCAAGCAGACATCAAGAGACTGGGAACCACCTGGAGTAGAATCGAAGGAGAAGCACAGGACAGGAGTTGCTGGAGGTCTCTCGTCGACGGCCTATACCCGGGTAGGGGTGACAGGCGTAAGTAAGTAAGTAAGTGGGTGTATCAGGAGTAAAAGGGTTACCTAGTACTTTGTAGGTATGTATGTATGTTAAATTAAACCTACGCTACTTTGACTGAAACCCTAATATTTGTTGACTACCATTTTGGATGACCTTGGAATGTGTGATATATGCTTATTTATTTTTTCATTGTATGATTGCGGTTTGTATCAAAGTTTTTGCAATTTCCCTATCAAATTTGGCACAAGGGTAGCTGATGATGAAATCTTCCTCATCCTATAGATACTAATTTGGTTGACTCCTTACACAGGTCAAGAGTCACAGAAGGTTGACAAACTTTAGAAAAATGCATAATTGTAATTTGTAGAGAAAATACAAATGTCACTAGTACAAAAGCAAGCCTTTATGTTGAGACTTGTGACACTTATGTCAGCTACCTCAGTTTTGAAAAGGTCACACAGTTTATACTTATAGCTATATGTGAATTAGTTATGCACATGAGGCGTACAGACTTTGCAATTCTTGTTTGTTCTTTGCGGTGTACACAGTTTGTTTATTTATTTTGAAAGTAATAATCTGCTCCTGCATTTAGTTCACACAAAGTGAAATTATCATGCTGCCGAACAACACAGTAATACTAATAATCGTGTATTTCATTTCAGGCCAATACTGCTGTTGACCTCTCACTGTGGAGTCTCAGTACTCTCACCCAGAGGACTTACTTGCAAACAAGCGCATAAGTATGACGCCTACACCAAGGCCACAGCTCAAGTGAAGTGAAGGAAGGCGACACGTATTCTCCTGGACTCAAGGTAGATCATACCGGTAGATCTGTGACTAGAATCAGGTGCAGAACAAAACACAACTATGGTGTGATTGTGAATGAACACATCATACTGTAATGCTTTCTGTCATTGGCTCATGTGTGCAGCAAGTGTGAGGCTATGTTCTGGGCCATTCATCGTCCATGGTAAACAGTAATGTTGGCATTTTCTTGGAGACTATTTAAACCACAGTCTTCAACGTGGCCCAAGGATACTTTGTGGCAAGACCTGTCTTAGCATACCAGTTTGAGTTAAGACCAAAGGTCATGAGAAATCAAGAAATAGGTAAAAAATAGCCATATGTTGACAATAGATATTTTTTCTCAAATATTATGCACAAGTACAAAAGCCAGCCCTTTTCTGATGCGTAGACTCATGGCACTTAAATTTCAGTCACCTTTTGGAAAGGTCACACAGTTCAGATTATGTAATTTAATGCACATGAGCGATCCAGGCTTCACCATTGTTGTTTGTGGTGTTTACAGTTTATTTCACATGAGTTTGAAGGTAGTAATGTGTAAACTAAATGTAGGGGCATATTGGGCAGGGGTGGGGGGGGGGGAGCCCTGCCCTCCCGCCCTGGCCCCGAATTGTTTATAATGCTATAACAAAGTCCCTTTTTGGGGAGTTTGGAACCAACCCACCCTGAAATAAGATCAGATGTAAAATTGGCATGCTGCTAAACAACACGTTAATAAACATGTATTTCATTTCAGGTCAATGCTGCTGTTGACGTCGCACTGCAGAGTCGCACCCAGAGGGTATACTTTCAAAACAAGCACAGAACACAGAAGTATGACGCCTACACCAAGAAGAGGCAGGAGCTAGTCAGGTCATGTTTGCTCAAAAGGAGAAGGTCACAGCTGAAAGCAGGCAATGCCAGTTCCAGTAGATCAACTATTCTCCTGGACTCGAGGTAAATCATACCGGTTGATTTGTGAATAGAATCAGGTTCATAACAAAACACAACTGGTGTGAATAAACACATCATACTGTAATGCTTTCTTTCATTTTGAAGATGGTGTAGTACAGTACCAGCATTCTCTACAACACCGAATGCTAAAATCACTTGCTGTCAACAAGTGGCACCATATTGCATTTGATTTGGAAACTAGAGGCTTGTGCAAGTCTGCAAATACTGTCATTTTCTTTAATAAGCACTTAGTGCACACAGAATGATAAGAAAACACTGAATACCAGCTTTTAATAATAAATAATAATAATACCGTTATTATATAGGCGCTTTTTCTCAATTTTGGGGAAATCGACTCAAAGCGCCGCGCCTGAAACCCAACACACACATTCACGAAACAGACACGGATTTATGCCATTTAAGACAAACACAGTACAAACACAGTACAAGACAGACAAAGGGCCAGTTCAGCTACTGAAGTTACTGAGATTTTTGATCGCTTGTATTTGAAATTTGTAAAGTGGACTGAGACCGGTACCAAAGTGTGGGGGTGGTGGGGTGGGTTTTTGGTCCAGTGTGTACTGTTGCTAAACAGCAATATGTTAAACGTGTCCTGTATGAAACATTTTCTGCAAGTTACACTGTGATGCTGATTCTAGATATATTTATACACCCATTGTGGTCATTTAAAGCTCAGTTGTGTCTCATATGTGGCTCACGTGTGATAGCAAAACTAAGTGTTTGTAATGGGTCATCCGTCGACTGTCTGTTATCTGTGGGCAACTGTAACATTGGTATTTCCTCAGAGACTATTTAAGCCTCAGACGTCCAACTTGGCACCAGGGTACTTTGTGGTACAATCTTTCTAAACATACCAACTGCTGTGACCTTTCAAAGGTCAGGGTCACGGGGGGAGGGGGGGGGGGTCCAGAAAGGGGTAAAAAATGGTCAGATTTTGACACAAATTGTTTCTCCTCACGCAAGGTCACACAGGTTGGACGTATTATGTGGATTGGTCATACACGTAAACCATAAGGACATTCATTGTCTTTCTTGTTCTTGCTCTGAATACTGTCATAATTATTATGCATGTATGTACTTTGTAAAAATACTTGCAAACACATATATATGCACGCATAATGTGCATTTCAAAACTTTTTTTTTGATTCTAAATTATCTTTTGCAGGTTGCAATAGCCACATTGAAGAAGAGTTCAGCGGGTACGTCTCTCCGGGATGGCCAACCGACAGGAAGGCAAAGGAAGTGAACTGATTGTCCTGTGGGCAAACGTCCTGTTATTTTGCTGTCCATCCACAATGCTGGCCACAATGCCAAGGTTTTGGACAGTCACATCCTTCGCAATGCAGCAAACGCCTTTGCCTTACTGCACTCTCCTGTCATGTCACGATTTGGAAACGCAGCTTAATTTGTATTTTTGATTATCCAGGGAAAAAACCCTTTACTGCCAATGTGTTCATTTTTCGAAGACATTTCAGCATATAAACAGGTCTTTTTTGTGACAAGTTCCGAAATACTGGCATACATCAGTCATTCAAAATATGTACTCCACAGCTGACTATTATGGGTTAGGAAACAGTGGTACAGATAGATTTTTTTTGCAGCGTCGGTGTGAAACAAGGAGAAAACTTATCACTGCTCCGCTTTGCATGATTATAAATGATATACATTCTGAAAATGGTCATTGGCCTCAGAGTATAACACCCATGGGTCCTTTCTGAAGAGGGGGTGTGCCAAAATATAGAAATGCAGCCAGGGGGGGGGGGGGGTGCGGGGGGAGGGGGGGTAGGTATGTAGTATATATATACATATGTCATTAAACCCTCTGCTCAAAATATACCAAATGTGGACTTGCTCAATGAAAATCGCAATACTTCTAAAGAGTGAGTTGACCATGTAGTTCTTGCATTGCCCTCCATCTGTCACAGCAGTTTTCATTGGTTGGGTGATAACTGATCATAGGCATATGATATGTACTGTACTTTGTGTTTGTTTTATTATTTTTTCTTCCTCTGTCAATCGTTGACTTTCAGCTGTGTAGCTTTACTTATCGTATCAGAATTGCTAATCACATGGTTCATTTCACACGTTTTCCAGACGTACTGTACATGACACATACCAGCAAACAGAATGACCTAACTATGATCTGTGTCCATACAAGTCATTTGTGCTGTCTAAGGAACATGTGTACATGTGTAGTTAATTTTTGAGCGCAGTCATGTAAGTTCTTTTGTGATTTTTCTCATGCCCCCAGCAGGTCCAAAATTAAATAAACAAAGTAAAACTGAAGCCAACATTGTGCACAGTACCAGGTTGTGTGTGGTAGCTGCTATGCAATGTGCAATCAGTTGTGACACGATAGCCTGCACCATGTTGAGTTTTTGAAGAGTATTGCTTATATTAATGGCCGGCATGGTGCAGACTGTAGTAGTGTGAGGACAAAATAGGCCGTGAGGCCTTTGCAAATGTCCTTTCTTTCTGAAGTTACTTTATGAGTCTGCTATTCATGAAATTTTCCTATAAATCATTCATCATATGTATAGAAAAACTCTTTAAATTTTGGTAATTCGTCCATCTGGTTTGTAAAGAATTTATGTTAGGTGCTTTTTTTAATGAAACTGGTAACTCATTCCAAACAATGGCAACTCTTTTAGAAAAACAAAACTTTCGCAGGTTAGTGTTGCAGTGCCTTACAAAGAATTTACCTTCAGCGTTTCGGGTTGTATTGCAGGCACTCTGCCAGCGTAGCACTGATGTATTTTGCAGTGTTGTGATATGGTCGACTGCACAGACTTTGTATCAAGAGCAGTAAAAGTATTGTTTGGTGTGCATGCCTATATTATGCAGACTAGGTGACACAGTGCATTTTACCCTTGTTATGCAGTTGTTACGGTATTTTATGTTGACATCAGCATTGTGCAGTATATGTTATGGGGCATGAGACTGCATTTCACTTAGTTGTGCTGCAATGGGACAGAGTGTGGTACTGGTAACAGTATTGTTTGATTTTGTGTTATGTGTGTAGTGTAGTGGTGGCTGGACACTGAATTTCACTGTTATAACGTAGTGGGATGTGCAATGTTGAGTTATATCAGGACTTCAGTGATGCTCTCTCTCTCTCTCTATGTATGTTATGTATGTAATGTATTTATGTATGTATGTATGTATATATATATATATATATATATATATATATATATATATATATATATATATATATATATATATATATATATATATATATATTGTGTTAAGCATTCCGTGTCATCAGTGAAATTTTAATACAGAATAAGATGGCCGTCAGCCGGGAACGCAAAAACTCTTCGTGTTATATATATATGAGGGAAATAATATATGTAGTGGAAGGCTCTAAATGATAAGTCCTAGTCTGTCATTCCTTCTCTCCTATCCCCCTTCTTTTATATACTCCCCCACCCGGGTCTGCCCTGGGGGACTTGGGTGGGGTTAGGTATTTTTTAGTTCCCAGGGTCACCCTGGTCAGCCCCACAGGGTGGGTTTTTCTCTCTATTCTGGGGCATGTGTTTCTGTCTACCCTTTGTCCATTCACCTGTATTTGCCTTTTTAAAACTCTCCCTACTGTCTGCACTGCCTGTAGCTCTTGATATTGGATGTGTGTTGCTAAATGGTCTTAGCTTTATTTAGGCCCCATGTGTTAGGTTTATTTAACGTATTTGACCAGATGGCGACATACATTCAATGTTCTGTTTATTTATTTTTTTTCACAAGCAGTGCAGGCACGTCCTGAGAAAGCCTTGTTGCTGTCGGGACGTTAAGCAATGTACAATCAGAATCAATTCTTTTATATACTGTGTAGTTGGCTCCCAAATAAATACCTCATGAGCAAGTGGTTGCCGGTGTCAGTCTCGGTTGGCATGCACACAACTGAAAATGACTTCAGCTCCACTGTTCTCCACCCACTAGCTTGTATAAAGTCAGCACTTTGTCAATGTAAATGTGAATAATGTAGTGGAAATATGTTGTTCCACAGTAAAGCTGTATTTTGTGGGGGAGCTGGGTGGCTCGGTGGTAGTGTGTTTGACTCTCATCCCAAAGGTCCTGGCTTCGAATACAGCTTGGGTCAAAATTTGTTCAGACCCTATTTCTGTGACCCATCTTTGAAATCACCTTATGGACAAAAGATGTTAAGCCCTAAACATTTAACATTTTGTATTTGAGGTAGTTACTTTTGTATGGGTGCCTATGTGCATTGTAGCCTAATATGCTTTCAACATACTTGACTGTACATGTATACTTTAAATGAATGTCTGCAAATACAGCGTTTCTTTTGAAAATAAACAAAGATATTATTCTTTACTCACAATGATCATGTGCAAACATAACGGGGCATATTGAAACATGTGACATTTGTTTTGTTTCCTTATAATTTGTAACCAAAAACTGCTGGGAAACTGAGATTCAGCTGGAGACACAGGTACATCCACTACCAATCTGTTGACAAACATCTTTCAACCAGAGATGTTCACCGACCTGCTTTCACGGATACACCAAAGGAGCATGTAGCATTGCTTGCAGCAGGTATATTAAAACAAATTCACATTATTCATTAATTAATGTTTGTAGATGATGCCAGAAAAATAAAAATAAAAACACTCTGTGATAACACTCTTTGGTGTGCTTTTTCATCAGTGAATCTGTGAATGATTGAATGAATGTAAACATGCTCACAATGCCTGGCTGAAAAAAAATAAATGAACAAATGTACCGAGGTAACCAGTATGCATTTTTATCCAAGACTGAAAGTGGTTTGTTGGTTGGTTCATGGTTTAACATCCACATTACAACGGTGATGATAATGGCATATTTTACATTAAAAAAAAGAACATATATATAATATATATATATATATATATATATATATATATATATATATATATATATATATATATATATATATATATATATATATATATATATATATTGTGTGTGTGCGTTTGTTTCATTTAGCGAAGTAGCAACTGTATTGGTTTCAAATTTTTGAGCAGGGAAAAAATATCCATCTACGGGGATTGAACCCTGGTTACCTTGCGTGGCAAAATGAGTATTTTACCACTGCACTAACTCAACTACTAAGTGATAACTGGTGCATTTAATTACTTATAGATAAACCTTCTCATCCCGTATCTCCCGTTGTTGTTTGTTCCAGTTTACTTTCTCAATGTCACTAATAGTGATCGAAGACTAGTAGTTTGCAACAGTTTGGGCGTAGGTTATACTTGTTGGTTTGGTAGTTGATTTCCTCTTTTCTCATGCGGGCTTGGGACGGCTACGGCGGAGATATGATCTGCCGGAAGTCAGACATCGCTTGTATCCCTTTTTGAAAACGCACTCGCAAACGACCCAAAGTGCCAATTTTTGCGCGGGACCCCCCCATTTTTTCATAAATAATGTGTGTGATATGATCTAAAGTACGATTTTATCGAATAAAAAGGGCCTGCGCAATTGCCCAACATTGCAAACACTTGAAATGTTATTGATAACATCCGGGCAATCTGCGAATTTACAACATAAACTTTTCTCGATTACAGTTAGAATTCCAATTATCAGAACACACTTTTTTTACGAGAAAATACTAACATACTTTATGAAGTGACCAAAATGTTTCTTTATCATTTTAACACACTATTCGATAAATTTTTGTTGTGTTCTGAAATCAGCTATTTTGCGTGTTTTTGCTGATGGGGTAGGTCACGCAGAAGTCTCAAACTTACAAATATGCCCGTGACCATGGGTCTTTCAGGGTGGCAATAGTCTCCAGACTCAATAAGGCTCTCAAAAAACCCTATAAGCGGCAGTTTTCAATTAAAAAATGTAGGTATAGTATACAACCTTAAAAGCAGTCAGTATATTTGAAGTCAATTTGGGAGTTGCATTACATTTCATCGGCCATGATAGATACAGTGTGGTGCCAAAATGGCTTGGCGCCTGCAGGCGCAGGCTACTCTGGCACCACCCCTTAATTATCACCGTCCATTCATATCCTCTCGCAGTGTGTCATAGCCTAATTGGTTTTATACAATTCTCGACCATGTGTTACAAGGCGGCCTCAATGCACGAGTAGCGATACGGGTTGTGCGGTCTCCGTCCACTTTTAACTATTCCGCTGCAATGCCATGTAACGATCAGCCAACTAGGCGCTGGGAAAATAAAAGCGGCACAACTGTGACACCACTTCAAAGAGAAAAGAATGTATCGATTCTTATGTTAAACCCATTTAAAATAAAATATTTAAAAAGTCGTTTCATAAATAAATTGTATTATCCCTGACCTCCGGTTACGAAAGGTAAATCAGTGAGCTCAGTTCGACCGATAAAATGTGAGCTAAAGCTCGCATTTTATCGGTCGAACTGAGCACGAGTGATTAATTTTGCGTATTAGGATGGTCAGGCATACTTTAATCTCCATTGAAAACCATTGCACTGCCGGATGTCCACTTCAGCTTTCAGAGGCATGTGAATGGACTGAGGGAAAGCTAGAAGCTGCAAGAATCCCCGTTAACCCGTGTAACTGTGGTGGCTCATGAGCGTCTGTGCCCTCAATTCACGTGCGAGTTGTTCGGTTGTGTTCACGTGTTCTGATACGGGCGGTGCGGTCCCCGTCGCACCTTTAACTGCTCCGTTGTAACGCTGCAGACATTTTCTCCCAGGAGACACCGTGCGTAGTGGGAAATGGAACGGCTTTGATCGCTAGTTCAGACAGCAGCTGGTGCCGAGGCATATCACATATAGAATGTGCACATACCAAAGGACATACAAACGGTTAGACTCCCCTGCCCCCTCCTATCAGGCACCCAATCGCCATATAGAATGTGACGGTGACAGACGCTGTAGGGTTCGACTCAATAACGTGATCAACTTTACCGCAGAGTTTTCCGATAACAAGGCATTGGGGGAGGTGGCGGGGCTAGGGGGGGGGGGGGGGGGGGGGGGGGGGGTGGGGGGGGGGGTGGGGGGGTGTGAGGGGTAGGCATTTATAAAATGAAGAGCGGTCAACCCGTTCAGTACAAGCTGACGTGGACTGTTTCTGCAATCTTCGTTAATTCAACTTTTTTTTTTACCTAGCTGTCCCAGAAACATGGGTTCAAAGTGGTGTCAGCAAGGTATAGATCCTCATGAGCCCCCGCAAATGCGGGGGCTCATGTGGATCTATACCTCTTGCACTTGGTTGGTGTTCAGGTTTCTCAGCAGTCAGCGATTTAATATAGAGATTAAATTATGCATATCGTCCCCTTACGCAAAATAAATTACGATTGTGCAGTTCGACCGATAACACCAAGGGAGATCAAATATTAAGGCGAGCTAGGACACCTCAACGCAATTTTTTATTTAAAAAAACAAAACCATTTATGGACATATGCTTTATTGTATATCATATAATCAGTCTCTCCTGAACGCTCCGACGCGTTCGTTTAGTCAGGTATGCTCACCGTTGTCATGGCAACGAACACTAAGTGACGGTTACGCCTGGTTGTTAAAGAAGCAAATTTCAGTTACTGAATACTTCTGAAAAGCAAAATTTGGTCAAAATATCAAATGATATCATCATTACGAAATGTCAATGTCGATTTTGAATATCTTCCCTGGTTTTGAAGATTTTTTTTTTTATATGAGTGGTTTGGTTTTGGTCAGTTTTTGAGTACTTTCGCCAATGGAAGCTATTCATAACTTGCAAACTGCTCCAAAATTCAAAAAACGGCTCTGGCATGTTGCAACTAATCTAATTTTCCAGTCACGTGTAAAATTTTAGACTGATATGACAGCCACATTTAGAGAAATGTACTTCAGCAGTATGTACCACCCTCCACCCCACCCTCCACCCCACCCCACCCCCCACCCACCCCCCTCCGCCCACCCACCCATCCACCCACCCCCAAAAAAATTACGTTTTCGAGAAAACAGCAAAAACAAGTTTCAACAAGGTGCCGTTTTTTCCCCACCATACACAGCTCTAACATGTCACCTGAAATAGTTGACATGATGATTTTCACACGATAAAACCTGTGTGCAGTGCAGACAGGCAAACTTTCCAGAAACCCAGTGTGTACTATGACCTACTTCCCCCCCCCCCCCCCCCCCCCCCCCCCCGATGCTTTAGTTTCGCATGCTTAGTGTGTATTGCTTGTTGTACTCAGCCTGCACCCTTACTGCGACCAATTTGTTAAAAAGCACTAATGTCACAACTGCTTGGTGACAGTAAACCATTTTAATAACATTCTAAATTGCTAGGATCACCCAGCAAACCCAGGTGGATTAGGTATTGTGAATCAACGTCACCTCAAGTTGACACAATGCTGCACTATTGCATCACCGTGACAGTGCCGTGGCAGGACCTATTAAAAGCAAAGAAGTACCCAACGGAGAAAGAAACACGCTTAGAAAAGACGGGTACAACACAATTTATTAATATTTCGGGTAAATACCCTTTGTCAAAATAGACAAACAAACAAACAGAGAGATTAGCCGCTACTTATCTTCATTGGCAGAAAGAATGTGGCAACTGAAGGAGGTGACGTAAAAGAAAGAAAAGGAAGAACAAAAGTGCGGAAAAAGTAAAAATGACGTCAACTATTAAAAGCAGTATAAACACCTTTTAAATGGCGTTTTGAAATTAGGCATTAGTCTTCTGGTTGAAAAAGAATCACTGACTTCATACCTTCAACGATTATCGAGCTTACGCTGTCATGGACATGCGGTATGCTATTTACCTATTTTCACCACCCAACTCAGGGCCGGACCCGGGGGGGGGGGGGGGTTACCTGGGTTCCGGAACCCCCCTCCCAACTAAAAAAAAAAAAAAAAAAAAAAAAAAAAAAAAAAAAAAAAAAAAAAAAAAACCAGTGAATTTTTTTTTTTATGCAAAGGGAGTTCCAAAGTTGTTGTTTTTTTTTTTTTTAATTGTTTTTAAAACATTGCAGTTTTTAGTCACTTTTGATCCAAGGCACAAAGAGTTATTTATAGACAATTCAACGGAAATCCATTTCAAGGGATCCGTTTAAACGTCCAAAACGTTTTCCCGTTGAAACGACCAAGTAACCCAACCCCTAACCCTATTATTAGTAAATGCAGCCATATTTTCTTGTTCTGGCCGCAAGCCTCTTCCAGCGCCTTCACCTTGATACAGCCCTAATCCCCCAAAAACGACTTTTTAGAAAGATTAATTAAGACGCTAAGTTGATAATTATGATAATTCGTTGTAACGAACATCCGTTAAAACGACCATCATTGAATCGTCCAAAAACATCGTTGAAATGGATTTCCGTTGAATCAACCAGGTACCCAAAAGAGTTGCTCTCCTTCAGTGCACGTCTTTCCGAGAAAGATCAGTGAAAAGACGTCTGACGTCATTAAGGTTTGTGGGGGGAAGTTTAAATCTAGATCTATTTTCTTTGGTAACACTTCACTTTTGCTGTCTCCTCGAAAATGCCGAAACTGAAAAAAACAGATGCTGATGGCAGTAGGCGACTGTCATGCTGGTTTTCATCAAGCTCCATTTCAGAAGGTGGGTACATTTTTAAATCCAATTTTGTCTCATAAAAGAAATGTAGTCAGTAGAACTAGGTAAAATTCACCCATTCCGAATTCGATTCAAATGAGCACGTGGCGATGGCGCCGGTACTTCCTTCCTGTGAGTGTAGCCTACGCTGTAGGAGCTGATACTAGCTGCATATAATGAATATCATAGATATAAAACAGCCCCACTTATTAAAATACCAAAACAGGTAACAATTAAAGTAATGCATAGCCTAAAATTTATTTCACAAAGTATTATGATATATAACTTTAAAAATGTCAATTTAAAAAATAAAGATATCGGCATCAATGATCAATATTGCTTTTATATTTATAAAAAAAATCTTTGGACGGCAAAATATCGTTTTCAATAACAAAACCAAGGGCTAAGTTATAAGGTATCGTTATCACTAGTGCAGCTTACTAGCTATGTATTGTGACGTAAATCTCTTCGGAGAGCAAAACAGAACCGTCTTGATGGCTGACTATGGAAACCATAGCCTATCTGACACCACTTGTTGACAGCGTCGCCATCAATTGTGACGGCAACATAGCCTTTCCAGGTGCGAAACCGTCATGACGACTTCGGTTTCTGGAACGACAAGAAGCCATCATGACGGCATCCCAACCACTGCCTTTTTTACATAATAAAATGGAAAATAAAAATGTGCTGAAATTTTGCCAACTGCTGAAAATCAGCAAATTTGTTAACAGTTCCTATGCCTGTGAACAACGTGCTACAAAATAAGATTATTCACCCTTAGGCCTTTTGTTGATGAAATTTAAAATAAGCTAAGAACTAGTCAGAAAACCACTGTTTTTCTTTTTTTTTATATTAAATTATTATTATAAAATTGTAGTAGACGTGTTAACACCTGCAATGCATAATCATATATAAGATGTTGAAAAGACGGTTCTATTTTATTTTACATTTTTGTTGTTGCTTTTAGGATAAAATTTCATGTTTTAATTTTTATGTTATGTCTTTGTTTTTTCTTTTTTTTTTTCTTTTTGTTTGTTGTTGTTGAGTAAATTGTAAAGCGCTTAGAGCTGTTTACAGGTAAGCGCTATATAAGAAAACTTTTAATAATAATAATAATAATAATAATAATAATAATAATAATAATAATAATAAAAGTTGTTTTTCTAAACGGCAGATGATGCAGTTCCTCGAAAGAGACAAAAATCAACCCAAAGTGAGACCACTGGCAGTGGAGTTCGAAACAGTGACATGGGAACAAGTAAAAGCAGTGTTGGTGAGTAATTTACTGCCCCCCCCCCCCCCCCCCCCCCCCCCCCCCCTCTCCAAAAAAAAAAAAAAAAAATTAAATACAACCTGAAATTGATACGTGATTGAGTGTTTCAATTTAATAATTAATATTAAACAAAATGACTGGTGGGTTCCATTGGCTATCATTAGCCTGAAGAAGACTCTACGAGTCATAAGGTAGCAAAGATTTTGTCCATCATTTGGGGGGAGGGGTCTAAAAAGAAAAGCTGTTATTTCAGATCATAAATATATATCTAAGCTTGACTGAACTGTGTAAACGAAGACATATATATGCTTTAAATGTAATTATCTTGTTGCAGGTCTCTCTCTCTCTCTCTCTCTCTCTCTCTCTCTCTCTCTCTCTCTCTCTCTCTCTCTGATCTCTCTCTCTCTCTCTCTCTCTCTCTCTCTCTCTCTCTCTCTCTCTCTCTCTCTCTCTCTCTCTCTCTCTCACAGTTACACACACAATCATTTTAGTATTTCAGACTTCTCATAGACCCAACTTTTATTTGTATTTCAGACTCCTCCTCAAGCATTGATCAGCCTGCCGGGGGCCTGCTTTCTGAATCCTCTGCCATGCCAATGACCAACCAGCCTGCTGTGAGCCTGCTTTCTGACTCCTCTTCAGATTTCTCCTCTCAGATCACCAGCAACAAAAATATCGATTTTGGTGAAGTCAATTTCATGAAACACACGCGAGTCGTTTCACTGTCAAACAGTGACAAGGAGCATCTTCTAAGGCAACACTGGAGACCATCACCTGGTTTTCAGTTTCCAACAACAGTGATAAACAACAAGAACCGAAAATTTCAGCATGAGTGGTTGCAAAAGTACTCCTGGCTTGTGTATTCTCCTTTCGAGGATTGGGCTTACTGCAAGTATTGCCTATTATTTGCAAAGTCTACTGAAAACCTGGGCAAGTTTGTGAAGACGCCATGCAAGAACTGGAATAAAGCCTGTGGTCTGATCAAAAAGCACTCGTTATCACAACACCACAAAGATGCAATGGCAAATGGAGAGCAGTTTTTGACAATCATGGATAAACCAGAGCAGAGCATCGCCAGTGAAATCAATCAGAAAAATGCAGAAAACATCGCTGCAAATCGACAAGTTCTGACAAGCCTCTTCAGGATTGTTGAAGTGTGTGGAAGACAGGAGTTAGCTCTGAGGGGCAACTGTGATGATGGCATTCTTCAGAGTGAGAACAGAAGCAATTTCAATGCCCTTTTGAATCTGTGCATCAATGCAGGAGATGAAACTCTCCGGAAACTTCTAGATACATGCGATAAGAAGGCCATATACATTTCAAAAAGTACACAAAACAGACTGATAGAGGTTCTTGGTGATCAGATCCGCAACAAGATTCTTGCAGAAATTATTGCAGCAAAACAGTTTACCGTGCTTGCTGACGAAGTCACAGACAGCTCAAATTGGGAACAACTTTCAATTATATTGAGATTCGTCGATGGAAGTCTGAAAGTTCGTGAAGAGTTCCTGGCCTTTGTCCAGTGCAGAGATATCACAGGTGAAACACTTTACAACAAGATTGTTGAGTGTCTGGCCTTGTGGGGGCTTGATTTCAACAATGTTAGAGGACAAGGTTATGACGGGGCCGCAAACATGGCAGGAAAGTTTAAAGGAGTGCAGGCACGTTTTCAAGCAAGGAACAACAAAGCACTGTACTTTCACTGTGCTTGAGTCTGCATTGTAAAAGCATGCGGCTTGCCTGCAGTGAAAAACATGATGGGAGCACTGAGGGAACTGTCACTGTTTTTCTCAAACTCTCCAAAGAGACAAAGAAAACTTGAAGATACCATCGAAGCATCTCAGCCTGACACGACAAAGACAAAGCTTGTTGATCTGTGCAGAACAAGATGGGTAGAAAAACATGAAGCACTGGAGGTTTACACATCTCTCTTCCTGGTTGTTCACGACTGTTTGGGACAAATGTGTGAAGACAGTGACATTTGGGACAGTGAGACATTGACCAAGGCAACTGGCTTTCTCCACACCTTGAGCAGCAGTGTTTTCCTCGTTGCATTCGTTGTCGTCCGCAATTGTTTGCGTTACTTAAAACCCTTGACAGTGAAGCTCCAGAAAAGAACAAAAGATGTTGTCGATGCCTACAGGGAAATCAAAGAGGTCAGTAACTGCATGTCTTCTATTAGAAGAGATGTCGACACAGCGTTCGTTGCCTGGTTTGGTGAAGTCAGCAAAATGGCAAATGCTTTGACAACTGATGTTGTTGTTCCTCGTCAAGCATCCCGCCAGACACTCCGTGACAACCAACCTGCGGCCACTCCAGAAGAATATTTCAAGATTAGCATTGACATTCCTTTCTTGGAACACCTGTCAACCGAATTGAACTCGAGGTTAAAAAATGCTGACCTAGCAGTTGATGGTCTCTGTCTGGTGCCAAGCACTTTAATAGACAACCAGGATGGTTTCATGCAGGTTCCAGAAGGGGTGAAGACACTGGCAATGTTGTGGGAGTCTGACCTACCAGACAACGCTACCCTTGATGCAGAATACCAACGGTGGGTTTGCAAATGGCGAAGTGCTGCTGAGAATGCGACAGCTATCATCCCATCCACGGCATCAGAAGCACTGAAACACTGTGACAGGGATTTTTATCCCAACCTGTTCATCATGCTAAAGAACCTTTGCATCCTGCCTGTCACTACTGCCGAGTGTGAGCGTTCAAACAGTCAGTTGCGCAACCTGAAAAACTACCTGCGCTCTACAATGGGGCAACAGAGACTCAATGCACTTGCTTTACTGAAAGTGCACAGGGATGTTGATATTGACTTCAAAGAGGCAGTGAACTGTTTTGCCAGAAGATACAATTCACAAATGGTACTAATGCCGAGGAACCTAGTGCAGCAAGACTGAAAGTGAAAGCAGGGCCCTGATGTTCATAAACTACAAGGTAAAGCTTTATACCGTTAACGATCAACGAAAAGTAGTGAATAATAATAGTATACAAAACATCTCTGTTGATAAATAAATGTGTGTGTGTGTGTGTGTGTGTGTGTGTGTGGGGGTGGGTGTTTTTTTAAGGGAAGGGCAGGTGATAATTTTTGTACCCCAGAGTTTGTCAGTTCGATTGTTCAAAAAGCTCAAAGTCCCCAGACCATCACAAATGACTTTTTCAAGGCTCAGATTGCACCAGATTGCACCATTTTGCATCCTTGAAAAAAAAAAATTCCGGGGGGGCATGCCCCCGGACCCCCCTAGAAGGCTCGGCGCTTCGCGCCTTCGCTTTATACTGAATCTGTAACCCCCCCCATCGACTTTTCCCAGGTCCGGCCCTGCAACTATCATAAAACCACCTGCAGCGATTTCTGCGTCACGTAAGTTGGTAGATAACCCAGCGGTGCGATCGATGCAATAGGCAGGGCGAAGTATTGTGCCCTAGTAGAGCAAAAGAAAATCCATTTTTGTGAAAAGCGAGATTTGTATTGTATTACAATAAAAAGTTCGCTTTTCACTAAATGTCTGTGTGACCATTTTTGCGAAAAGCGAGATTCTTATTGAAAAGAAAAGGGAGACTGCAGTGCTAATATTATACGAAGATTACAAAGTAAAGTAGATAAAAGCAAGTGTGCATGATCGACCAATCCACCTTGGCCAAAGCATAAAAAAGATAAGAAAGAGGGGGTGCGCTAAGCAAGTGACTGGAAGCAATGCATATGGAAGCCCCTCCCCCCCCCCCCCCGAAGGGGGGCGTTTCACATATCCCACTGTTCCAGCTCCTTGGTACATGGAGATTTAAATCTAGGTCCCCCAAGGGGGGTCCAGATATATATAGCCGGTGTGGACAGCTGTTTCGGTCTTGGCGATCTCGTCAACACACCATTCGGCATACTGTTGGAAGGCAGGAACTTTTTCCTACCTGCAAAGACAGCCACATTTTACTGTGGTGTCTGCAGGGGCATACATTCCATGCCTCCACCTATTGCCAAGCACCTAAGAGAGAACCTACTAAAAGGGAGAAGGGGTTGCAGTCGACATTGTAGCAATTTAAAAGAAAAGGGGAGACTGCCAGTGCTAATAGTATAGGAAGAATTACAAAGTAAAGTAGATAAAAACACTGTCAGGGGAGAGAAGTGTGCATGATCGACCAACGATCAAAGACCCACTTTGGTCGAAGAGCAACACCAACAAAAAAAGCAAAAAAGAAAAGATAGGAAAGAGGGGAGTGCCCTAAGCAAGTGACTGGAAGCAATGCATACGGAAGCCACCCCCCCCCCCCCCTTAATCCTTGTGATTATGTACCTTTATGTTTGTCTGTGTGTGTGCGTGTGTATTGCAGAATCCTTTGTTTCTCTGACTTTATGACCCCCTCCACTCCCACCCTAATTGTAAAGTGCTTAGAGCTTAATTTAAGATAAGCG
>BTPG01000001.1:161053416-161055916 GCA_036245525.1 Semisulcospira habei | reverse complement strand
AAAAACAAAAACTCGGAACAAAACACAAGCTGAGATGCAATGTGTGCTGCGGCCCTCAATCCCTGGAGCAAAACGTCTTTGGGCCCACGACGGCCGCAATCTGCCTGCGCACAGTCGTGTGCGGGCGCACTGCGGCCGTCGTGGACCCGAGGACCTTTGCTTGCTCGGAATTCAAGTCTGATCGAGTTTGTTCAGTTTGCTGCAGTGAAGTGTTTCACGTCAGTTTTGACTCATTGGGATATCCATAGCTCTCCCGCTTCCGGTCTGCGTCACAGAAAGTACGGAAGTATGCTCTTGTAAGCGATACCGGCTGTTTTGATAGCATACAGGCTGGAGCGCGCTGTGACCTTTTGTGCAAGCTGGGGGAGCAAGGATTCAAAATCGACACTGCCCATGTCTGTTAAACACATGTCGACAATAATCTGAAAAGGACTGGTCGGTTGAAAAATGGAACGCTGAGTTGATCACGGTTGCGGTATGCAGCACTGCCGTCATTTCGCAAAAGCCACCCATTAGTAAAACGTCTTCGGGCCCACAACGACCGCAGTAGGCCCGAGAACCTTCGCCTCCTGAGCAGGTTGTGCGTTTTTGAGAGTTTGCGAGATTTTCGTTATGTAAAAAGACGTCAGTACAATTGAATAACAATACAAATCTCCTTTTTCTTAGAAATGGACACAATGGCTTTTGTCAGAGCATGACGGCAGAGCATAATTATCTTCTAAAATGAATTACTGAACAGACGATCAGTTGAACCGTTTTAGTTTCCCGATTCACCCATTAACCTCTTCACTGCCAGTGGACGCAACTTGATGTCTTTAACCCTTTTCATCCAAATACACTTTTGCTTGAATTAAATTTCACTATGATAGTTCAAGAGTGATGCATGAATAACTTGGCGCCTAATCTGCTATAGAGCCTTCATAGGACAATAAGGAATTTTTTTTTTTTTTTAATCAGCCTCAGGATGTAAGGAGTTATATGCGCGTCAGACTCAACACTGACTCCAGTCACTCAGTCCAAAGAACACAGATATGAGTAGGTCAGCAAGAGGCGAAAGAACCTCATGAGCCCCCGCTTCAGCGGGGGCTCATGAGATTCTTTCGCCTCTTGCAGCTGGGTGGTGCTCGCAGTTGTTCATCCCGGCAGTGAGACACCAAAACAAAATAACGGAGGAAGGACTGAAGAAACTACCCTGTGTATTGAAATCCCACCAAAGACAATACTGCACTGATTTAAAGTGCCGTGAGAATAATATTATGTTCGAGAATATTTGTCATGTATGTAACCCCTTTACTGCTGATAAAAAGGTGAACACGATCCAACTGCAAGAGACATAGATCCTCAGGAGTCCCAGAGGCTCATGACGATCTGGGATCATGTGCTTCTTTTGCTGAGACCAATTTACATCCATGTTTATTTAGACGGTTTTGGGGGCTTTTGGTCGTTGAATGAACAAAGCGCGGATATCAAAAATAAAATGTACTTACCATGGCAAGGAAGTGGTTAATGTTCTTCTGATTATTTTATTTCTTTTTTTTTTCAATTATTTTTTTTTCTTCTTTATTTCTTCTTTCTCCTGTGGGAGGAGGTATATTTCTTAAATTGTGTCCCTTCTCGTCTTTTTGGCTTTTCCCCTTCAGAATGGCTCTTTCCCTAGAGCAGACTTGAAAGGATATTTTATTTCAGGGTAGCTCATGAAGATCTATGCCTTTTGCACACCAAAGACGTTCGCTAGAAGGCTGTCAGTTGACTACAGCACATCGTACAACAGCTTGACCCAATTTTCTAGTCTGGTTGGATCACTGGGGGGGGAGGGGGGGGGGGAGTTCGTTGGTTTCTGTGGTGTGTCAGTCGTTCTTTGCGCCCGGCGTTTGAGTGTGGTAAAAATGCCTTGTACACGTTTTTTGTATCGTACTATCTTCGGGGCCGGGTATTCGCATTTGTTCTATGCGTTAGGTAATTTGGATTCCCAGATTTTGTTGCGACTTTTGTGCGTTGTTATTGGTGGGGAGGTACACGTTGTATTAAGTCCGTTCGTGACTGTGTAGTTTCCTTCCTTGTTTTTTCCCCCCGCGCGGTAGGTTCTGCCCCTTTTGCTTTCGATTCATAGCGTTATTTCCTTAAGGTTCTTTTCATGAGTTTCCTGTTCCGAGTGTGTTTCTAGGCCAGTTTTTGGCGAGTTGTTCCGTCCAGGCCTCAATGGTTTGCCTGTCAGTTTTGGGTCTTGAAACTGGGCGTCGTTTGTCTGGTGAGCGTGAGTTAGTCTCATATCACACCTTGGTCCACGCGCTCTCAGTTTCAGCCTTGGCGTGTGCCGTTATCGTGGGCCCCGCGCCGTTATGCGCGTTTGTTTCGGGCGGTGTAATCAATGGTCCTTCGGGTTGTTGGTTCGAGCCCTGTTGCGTTCGCCTTCACTCGTTACCGGTGTGTCCCGTGTTCCAGAATGTTGCGTTTGCAGTTTGTTCATTGCTCGTCGCGCGCTTAGGTTACCCTTCCCTTG
>BTPG01000001.1:161039039-161052916 GCA_036245525.1 Semisulcospira habei | reverse complement strand
ACAGGTCACGGACCGCAGTGCCGTTTCCGTACTGTCCAGTCTTGGGCCTTACTAGTCAGTCCCAGTCATCCCCTAATTTTTCAATTCCCTAAAAAAAACACTACCGCCCACCAGCTGCACATTTGCCAAGCACAAAATACAAAAAAAAAAAAAAAAAAAAAAAAAAAAAACAGCACATCACCCGTCTCATTTCTTGGCTATGAGACTGGTTCCTTACCAACCCCACGCCCAAGCACAGCTGAAATCAGCGTGCCCCTCAAATCACTACGTCAATGGCAACACAACATAGACCCAAAATTGTCCACTGGATAAGCTCAGGATAGATGAATCAAAGCACCAAACATGTCTCCTCTCAGCTAACCAGAAATTTCCAGCAAATTCCAACATTCAGCCCTACTACAAATTTTCAAACAAGACAAAAATTATTTTTAAAAACACCCCTCTTACTGCCTCAACTGGCCAAATTTGACTGTATAATGTGACCTAGTCCCATGTCCGGCAGTGTTTTCAAAAGCGGGTCAGACTCGGTATGATTGTACTGGCTTCTCTACGCATCACGGCAACTGAGTAAACTGATTCGCCTCACGGTATTGTTTCCGGCCTAATCTAACTTGAAGTGCAATTCAGTCAGTTTCGGGTTATCTGCACAAGTGCTTCAGTGTTTGTCAACTTGATTTCATCAGCAAGCTGTGAAACCAATTATGTACTTTTGTTGACAAGCACTGTCGGTCGAAAAGTGAAGTATTCAAGTTATTTCCGGGCTGGTGCGTCAGTTGGGGGGGGGTGAGGTAGAGGGGGTGGGGGGGGGGGCGGGGGGCTGATGGAACAGCCCGCGGTGCCGGTATGGGGACGTATTGAGGTTAAGCCGGTCACATACTCTTATGGCTGATTACCGACAGTCTTCCACGACGGCTAAACAGATTGATCAGTTGACAAGTGGAACGTTACGGCACCTTACGTAGTTAGTATTGAATAACACCGTAATTGATGCTATAACTGCCCTGGTAGGTCAAGCCGCGTGGCCAGCCGGTTCAAGTTTACTCAGCCGGTGCAATTGAGTAAATAAGGAAGTGTAGTAAACAGGCCACTGCTTATCAGTTGCCCGCCCGGGACTACAAGAGGTATAGATTCTCATGGGCCCCTACGGCCGCAGAGCCTCATGAGAATCTATCTATGATTATTGGGTTGACATGCCTCGGATAGGCTGGAGGGCGACCCATTAGCCGAAAACACCCAGGTGGATGTTCAATACCATTGCCAATGGGAATTGTCACGATGATGGTATTGTCTAATTCCACTGTGGCCTGTGTGACGCGGCGGGACTGCATGACGTCATCGGCGATGACTAGGCCGCCGTGATGTTAGCCGACCAGGGCGGGGGGACGGGGGGGGGGGGGGGGGGGAGGGGGGTCACGAGTGATGGGGGAGTTGCCGGGAGGGCTTAACTGAACCTGTCACTACTCAATAACGTAGTAGTGGAAATACAGAAGCGGCAGTTAGCCGCAACAGTTCTAACTCAGACTCCAAAAAGCCTAATCATTTTGATTCGATGGAATGTGAGCTCGCGCTCTTCTCGGTTTCGGTCCCATTTTTCCAGCAGAGCGGTTTGTTTATAATTGCTGTCATCGCGTCTAATACACTATGGAAGGCAGTCACTGAATCAGCTCGCGCAGATTCTTGTATGTAAGGACCAGCATAATGATAGAGGCAGGCAAGAGGGAGGATTCTCATTTGCTTTCGCATCTACGGGCGCCATGAGGATCTATGTTTATTCCAGACAGGAGGTGTTTATCTTGGAGTGTATCTCGGACAGTGTGATAGTGGTCCTTTCTACAGATGAGAAAAGGCATAGATCCTCAAGAGTCCGACACGCAAGTTACAGGACCGTGACCCATGAGAATATGTGCCTAAGTTTTGCTTATTCCTGTTCACACAATTTTAATTTCCAGGCTGAGTGGGGTAAAGGGAGCGAGAAGGGCTATTCATTGTGGTTTGCAGTGAGTTTCAGCCGTTTCTTTTGTTTTTCAGTAACCGTACATCAATGACCATATTATAAAATTAATGAACACACTTTTTCCCCCTCTTTTGTTCTGGTAAAGACAGTCGGGTTCACTACGGAATATACTTGAATCTGCTGAGGCACATAATTATAATTCTGAAAACTCAGAAATTTAAAAGCCAGGTCACTTACAAATTTAAAATATGTACTGACACAGTTCTAACCGATTCCAAAAAGCCTAATCATTTTCATTCGATGGAATGTGAGCTCGAGCTATTCTGTTTCTGTCCCCTTTTTTCAGCAGAGCGGTTTGTTTATAATTGCTGTCAACGCGTCTATTACACTATGGAAGGCAGTCAGTGAACCAACTCGCGTAGCTTCTTGTATGTAAGGACCAGCGTAATGATAGAGCCAGGCAAGAGGCATGATTCTCATTAGCTTTCGCATCTGCGGGCGCCATGCGGATCTATGTTTATTCCAGACTGACAGAAGGTGCGTATCAGTGAGTGTATCTAATTCAGTGTGATAGTGGCCCTTTCTACTGATGAGAAAAGGCATAGATCCACAGAGGTCAGTCATGCAAGTTACAGGATCGTGACGCATGAGAATCTGTGCCTAAGTTTTGCTTTTTCAGTTCACACAATTTTAATTTCCAGGCTGAGTGGGGGAGGGGGACGGAGATGCGCTTTGTGGTTTGCAGTGAGTTTCAGCCGTTTCTTTTTGTTTTTCAGTAACCGTACATCAATGACCGTATAAATAAACACACTTTCCCGCCCTCTATCGTTCTGTTAAGGACAGATTCGGGTTCACTACGGAATATACTTGGATCTGCTGAGGCACATATTATACGGGCAGAAATTTAAAAGCCATGTTACAAATTAAAAATATATACTAAAATGGGCTTGGATAGGGGTATTATTTGGCTGAGGGCTGGGGACAGTACAAGGCTTTAACCAGCCTTGAAGGCCGCTTTCATCGGAACTGCCCGTCAGATGGTATGGCAGAAGGTTCTCTGTTCCGTCTGATGTGCACAGAGACAAATGAACCTATCAAGAAACATTCATTCCACCGTTACCGCATACTTTCACGAGGATAAATATATTCTTGTTTTTACATCAGACGGATGGCATTCACTGCCTAGCAATGTTCGCCCATAACCAAAGACAAAACTCCCCAAGAGGCATAGATCTTCATGAGTTCCGCGCAGAGTGCGGGGGCTTGTGAGAAGCTAAATGTACTGTATGTATCTTGGTGGCTAGTGTCACAATTGCCTCTATGCTGCTATGTTTACGCAGCGGGGATGAAATCGCGACCACCGAGCCCAAAACAAAACACCCATGGCTGTCAACACGTGCGATTCGACGACCGTCCCGGCACTGCCGCGTAGAATAGCCGTAGAATAGCGCGATGCGCATGCTCCCTTTAGGTTCACGGCAGTGCAAACTCGAGTTTGGAGACTAACTGGCAAGACTACTGTGAGTTGGGTAATTTATCTGTGCATCAGCAAAACTTCATCACGTCAGTCTCAGTATCACTGTTGAACGCAACGTCGGAGTTCCACTTTTCATTTTCTTCTCTTTTTGTGTAGTCAGTGTGCTCACTGAGACTCACGTAGTCACAGCTATTTTTGTCTCCTGCAAGCTTGGAATTTAGTGTGTACATGGCGCCAGTAGTAAGAGGCGAGGCTGGGTAGCACGGCAGAACGTTTAGACAAAGGCCAGACGTTGTACTCAGTGACCGCACCTCGCCTAGTGTCGGTTTTTCCCTTCTTTCCAGACCTCTGCTACGGTGCCAGACAGCTGGTTACTGCGGAGTATTTTCCCCTGACAAGAGATTTGTTGGATTTTGTTTTGTTAACTACGTAGTCTTGTAAAAGTACGATCTGCAAGAGGATTTTATAACAATATAGTGTTTGAAGTGCTCTAAATGTTGGTAATAGTTTCAGAACTGACAAAAGCGTATTCAGCTAGGAAAGTAATGTTCGCATGGAAGAATGCTTCACCGTTTTGTACGACGTAATGATTTTGAACGGGCGAGCCACTTTTTACTACCCGTTAGTTTGACTAGCATAAACTCCGCTGCGCTCAGCACCCTACGGATTGGAGCACAGTGTGTCCTCGGTCTGCGGAGATAGGTGGATTTGAGCGGTTGTTATCCACGACTGCTTCTACAGTTGCTGTTTCGACTTTGCCGATTTTTCCAGAGTTCTCTCTACAAACCAGCATTTTGGACTCTGTCATTTTTCTGAGCCCTCCCTTGAACGGGAATCCCGGACTCTGTCGGGTTTTTTTTTTTTGAGTCCTGGGACTTTGCCATTTTTCTGGCGGCTCTACTTTGTAACGGGCGCTTCGGACTCTGCCATTGATAACGGACGTCTCGGACTGTCGTTTTTCCGAGGCTTGCCTTTATCAAAGGACCTTTTGGACTCTGCCATTTTTTGTCGTTTTTCCGAGGCTTCCCTTTACAAAGGGCGTTTTGGACTCTGTTATTTTTGGGGCTCTTCTTTTGTAACAGGCGCCTCGGACTCTGTCGTTTTCCGAGGCTTCCCTTTACAAAGGGCGCTTTGGACTTGAGTCATTTTAGTACAGGTCTTCTTTTACCAAAGGCCTCTCCAACTTAGCTACTTTTATAGACTTTCTTTTATAAAGGGCACTTTGGACTTTGTCATTTTTGCCGAGGCTTCCTTTTATCTAATGGCCTTAGTTATTTTACTAGATTCTCCTTTGTTCGGACTTTGTCATTCTTTAGAGACACGACTTAGATATTAGTACTTTGCTGCGCTACTGTAGTAACGTCTGATGACATAGTTGTGACCAGCAGAGAATATATTTCAGTTTCTCAAACGGCCTCATGCCGGGGCATTTGTTGTCGCTTTATCACTATTAGCCTGTACTGCAATATAGTCTATACGAAATGCGATCTTCGTTTCACATGTCTTATTGTAGTTAGTATCGAGTGCGAGTGCGGACTGTGCTTGTGTGTGTGAACTTGGCATCCTGACACGAGCAAACATTTGCATACACATTCACTGGTCACACAAACATTGCACACGGTCAGCGACGCTACAGAATTTGGTGTCGAAGGCTGGGGTGAGGCGACACTACATGAGCACATTGAATCTGCCACACGGATTGTTGTAGCCAGCCCAAAACTCTCGCGACTGAGAAGTAATGAGGCCTACGCGGGTGCCGAGAACTGGTCATTACCCAGCGCGCAGAAGCCATCGGACCGGCATCGGCCGCCGTTGGCCTCCGCTTGGCTGTGCGCGGGCCAACGGCAGCCTACATCGGCCCGATGGTCTTTTGCGCATTGGGTATGGATCACTATAATTATAGTTGATGTATGTGCTATGTGTGTGCTTTAGTTCAGTTAGTTCGGAGTTTATCGTCCACAGCACCGGAGTGATAATGGACGGCTCTAGCGGGCGGGAATCAGGGGACAGGGACAGTGATTACTTATCGAGTACGACCTGAACACTGATCAATTCGGCCGCACTGCAACTGTGCCACATTGATTTACCAGGACCTCACTGAGAACGGACATGCTACCTGAACAAACACGTCGTTTTGCGTCTGTTCAGTTTCCGTTTTGATATTTTCTCTTCTTATCGAACTAGACCCTCGGCAGCCTCACTCAGGATGGCCGGCATTGACGTAGTAGCACACAGGCTGTCAGTCCCTGAGAACACTGCCCGACAGTGTAGTCACACAATCTTGTGTTCAGTCAAGAGAGCTGCGGGCCACAGCGCAAAGCTAATCAGGCGTAACCCTTGGGCGACCACGGTCGATCCATTTCCTGTGCCTGAGCAGACTGGATGCTCTTAACCCATATCATCCTGAGCAGATAAGGATATAGACCAGTGGTTTTAGTTCAAGGGTAGTGCCAGAATAGATTGGCGCCTAGAGGCGCCAAGATATTCTGGCACTACCCTTGAACTCTTTTAGTCCAACTTAATTCACTGACACACTGGTGTGTTCCGAATGATTAGGGTTAAACCCCTTCGCTGCCAGCGGCTAGAACCTGCCTTTTGGAAACCGGCCGTCGTGTCAGTTTTCACCATCAGACTGTATGTCAATAGGCACCCAATGCGCAAAAGGCCATCGGACCAAAGTCGGCCCGATGGCCTTTTGCACATTGGGCTTTTTGCTGTTGTATCACATACTATCGTCTGCTTGAGCTCACGGCACATTAATTTTGCAAGAACTGACTTGACCTCGGAGGCCAGCAAGAAGCTTCGATCCTCATGAGCCCTCGCACTTCCGGGACCCATGAAGATCTATGCCTCTTGTACATGGGTATTGCTGATGGTGTTAACTCATTGGAGACGCACCATATACGGATACGTGGCGATTCGCCGCGTATCCGTATACGGCACGTCTCCAATGAGTTAAAATGTCATCATTTTGGCTCTGGCAGAAGAAAGGGAACTTATACAGGCTGTAGACTCAACTGAAACGAATTGCGTGCATAATGCTTGCAACGAATAAAAAGCATATGTACTTGCTTGCTATTGAATGCATGGCGCACGTTCCATTTCTCTCACCTGCTTCTGTGTTTTGATAACTGGTAGCATGTTAATATAGTGTATGTTTACAGCGCCGTAATTGCAGGAGGAAACTTTCACCTGCTCAGTGAGTTTTGATAACTGCCTGGTCGCATGCTATTATAGTGTATATTTACTGCGCCTTACTTGGAGGCGGAAAATGACACCTGCTTGTGTGTCATGATAACTGGTCGCATGTTAAAGGCCCACCGTCTACCGCCGTAACTGTTCAAAGATACACTTCTGTAACAAACGGTTACGAAACGCTACACATGGGTCTAGTTATGTTTTTTTTTTTAGACACAGGAGAATCCAGTTCAGCAGACGTCCTCTTAATATCAAGTAACCTGACAATGACTCCACTCCGTTTTATAAATACAGTGCTATCAGTACGAGAAACAGCTAAAAATAGTTTGAAACGCTAACGGCTGCACAGAATAAATAAGTGCCTATTCAAACTGCTGTTAAAGTTCATTAGGTGTGTCGACAAGACATAACAAACACACATTTTGCAGAAACGTGCCTTCAGACATATATATAAATAGTATTGGTAACGGCTTTCAGATTGTCGTGTTTTCGCGATTTCGTCGTTATGCATGAGGTGGAGACTTAGGTAAATCGCAGTAGTTCGTGTGAATAATAGTTGAGATTTAGAAATTGAATTCATCGTGACACCGGCTATAGTTCTCCCGTTTGTTTGTTTCCTCAGTCCGCGGCGGGGTTTTTGCGATGGCCGATACTGACACCGCGTGAACCGAGACGAATTACCCAGTTAATCAATCAGGGCGCAAAGGCCATCGGGGCCAACGGACGGCCGCCGGCCGTCAGTCGTTGGTGCGATGGCCTGTGCGTGCGCCCTGATTGATTAACTTGGTAATTCGCTCTTATTTCACGCGGTGTCAGTATCGACGGCCTTGTGCGCACTTTGCAAGGGGCATCGACTGAAACAGACTGAGATTAACACCTTGCATACTTTTGGTGATGGCCGCTCGGCAAACCGCCGGTAACCTCAGTAGCAGTCAATGGGTTAAAATGCGGACTTTCTGGCCGACTGTCTTTCCATGATAATTGGAATTGGACTGTCTTCCCATGATAATGACCATGATAATTCAAGGGTAGTGGCTAATCTGGCACTACCTTTGAATTATCATGGTCGACCCATCTCCTGCTGTAGTGCGTCAGGGCTGAATGGGTTAAACGGTGTCAGCTCCTTATGTATTCGAAGTTATTCATAGGTCCTCACGGATAGTGTTTGACCAGTCCAACTCAAGTTTCGTCCATCGTTTCGGCAACGATTGGTTGTTGTTTGTTTGTTTTTTTCTTATTGTGCATCCTGATTAGTTCACGGTTTCAGTATCTGTTCAGTCATAGTCATAGTCATCGAACGTTATTTCTTCAAAATAAGAAGAACGTCCCGGTCAAAGAGCATCAGACTAGAAATATTGCACACCGTTGGTCTCCCTCGATTCGCTGCCACTAATCAGTGGTGGCGAATCGAGGGAGACAATCAGCCTGGTGTGAAAAATATTATTTATTTATTTATTTATTTATAATTTATTTATCTCTATCTGATATGTCTTTGTCTTACATCACAAATTGCCAAAATGTTGAGACAGATGTCCTGAGGAGTCTTTTATCAGCATTGGTCATCAAACATTCTGATTAAATTTAGTGATCAACTGATTTTGTTATTACATTATATTGAGCAGCATTTTGCTTGATATAGTACCGATAACAGGCAGATGTAATCACGAGACCCGAATCAAAATGTCCGAGTCGTACGACGAGGACATTTTGATCGGGTCAAGTAATCATATCTGTCTGTTTTCGGCACTACATATCAAGCAAATTGCTGCTCAATATAATTTATGTACCCAGTCCAAAACTTTACCTTCACTTCGTGCCCTCCACTCTGTGCGACCATTTTAGGTTTGCATAGTCGAGACTATCATGAACACCGAAACAAAATATATGCATTTTCACAAAATGATTTTAATTCAGTTTAATTCATAAACAATGTTTAGCAATGAAACACCCATTGCAAAATGTGGATAATAACTTGAAAAAGAAAAAGAATAGTAGCGAACAAACAAGAAAACATGACTCCACTATTGGTGCTATGTGAAGCAGACGACAGTTTTGTTGACGCAAGGGAGCTGTGTAGAGTGATGTTTGAGAGTTTGGCTGTCGCGACTCTAGTTTGCGTTAATATCTACAACAATGAAGGTTTCAAGTTATGTTAGTGTCTTTAGCTTTTTGTACTCTTTGTATCGCTTTTTACGGGTTTCCACGTCAATGCGGCGAGTGCCGAAGCACACGATGGCAGCGATGGCACGTACAAGGACCGAAAAAAAGTATCTTTGGCATTGGTGACGAAATAAAAATTTATAATTAATTAAAGTGTTAACGTTGTCGTAGTTGAAAAGGATGCAATAGTGTTGCAGCAGAACAGTATTTTGTGTTTTATTTCGTAAGACCCTGGCTCGAGAATCCATCAACAACTTTGCCAGGGCCGCAAGCTTTTCGGGAAGGAAAGTATATCAAGCAAGCTCATGAATAATTAATTTGCTTGTTATACAATGCATCAGTAAATGTGTCAAAGAAGAGAAATAATATGGAGTGGGAACGTACGAGAATACCGTCATGTGTTTGTGTTGTTCATTGATTGATTGACTTACTGAGTGATTGATTGATCCGTCTGAATGGACGTTATGCAAGCGACAAAGACAATCTCGTGGCGATTTGCGTGAATGCATGGTCAATAAAGTGATGTGAGTGCGTGTTTGTACGTGCGTGTATGTGGATATGTTGAGACTCATATTTGTTTTAGCAACAACAAACACAAGCACAAAACAGTTTTGCCATTGCTTTTTGGTAGCGTATTCCTTTCATATTCCATTTTTTTAATTTGAAGTGAAACTTTGGCTTTTGCCAATTTCACACCTCTTTTAAGCAACACTTTTTATAAATATTTAAAAATAACTTTTATGGCACTCTTTAGTTGACATGGTCATTGAATGGCATTCTTTATTGAATCACTGTGGCATTCTTTAGCAAAGTGAATCTTTTTGATGAGTTAGTCATCCCGAAGACATATCACAATTTGCTCACCATCACTGAAGTCATGAAAATAATAGCATCACCACAATGCCCAGGACACGTGTGGACAGCAAATCTGATATGCGACGCTTCTGGTGGGTATATTCCACCGGAGCACTTCGAAACGCTGACTTTTATGTTGCAATTTAACCCTTTGTCTGACAAAAAGCACTACCGACAGCCTGAAGCTTAACACATTCGGCCCGACGCACGTATTTCCCAAATTTTGGAGGCATCATCTAACGACGATGCACCTGTTGCAGGAGATGGGTCGACAAATGATAATTCAAGGGAAGTGCCAGATTAGCTTGGCGCCGACAGGCGCCAAGCTAATCTGGCACTACCCTTGAATTATCATGGTCGACCCGTCTCATGCTATAGTGCGTCAGGGCTGAATGGGTTAACCTCGTTCTGGTCTCTTGAATTTCTGAAACAAATTTTGAAAGAAGTTTGGGAGAACAGAATAGATAAAAAGACCTAAAAGTGTGTTTCTTTGATTATTTTGTTTCTGGTTTTGTTTGTTTGTTTTGTTTTTCTTTTTGTTTATTTGTCGTTCGTACATTCAGTGGTTCGTTTGTTTGTTTGATTGCTTTATGTGTGTTTGTTTGTTTGTATCTTGCTCGTTTGTACTTTGCTCAAAGTCCAAACAACAGCTTTATTTGTTTGTACTCAGAACGTGTCTGTCGTGCTGCATGTGCAAATTTAGAAAAACAAAAACAAATAAAACAACTCTGGGTGCATGTTGTCAGCCGGTCTATATTGCTGAATACACTAATACAGTTTGCAGGCTTGCCCATTAGGGCTGATTCATCGAATACCAAGTTACAAAGAGTAAACAAAAATCATTACAGTTATAAAATATGTTCAATGAAATAGTACTTTAAAGAATGCATTAATCCCTTAACTGCCAGGCTAGGCGAGCCTAGGATCTATACCTCTTGCAGTCGGGTGGCCGGTGTTCACATTTTCTCGGCACTGAACGGGGTCGCTTTAAGTAACACGGGTTACGGCAGTCCTTAACTAGACGGATCTACAGCCGATCTTCGGCTTCTTGAAAGCCGTCGATTCTCTCGATGTAACTCTGGACGGCCTCGCGCTGGAGAACCCCGGTGCTGATCCACGCGCCAAGCATCCTCCACGCGTCGTTCTGACTGTAGGGGGCGCCACGGCTTTTCCTCTCTGGGGAGACGCGGGAAACATCTGAGTGTCTCGCGTTGATCTGCGCCATGATCATTTTCGACATCCGCCTCTCCTGGGCTCTCTGCTGTCGTTCTGAGAGTACGTAAGACAAGAAATATTATTATCACATTCCAGGCGTGCTGCATTCGGATACACAGCTTTACGCCAAGTATCCGGGTGCGTATACGGATGCGGCACGTCTGGAATGAGTTAATTTTTGTATTGCATAATCACAGTTTTACGAATGAAACCGGAAATCCCGAACCAGTCTTCCTGGTTGATCAGTGCGCGGTGGTGTTTGCAATATCCACCGCAGAGGATGTGTCTGCCCAGTTCGCATAAAGCCACCTGGCCGACGTCGGCCGCTATTGGCTCGCGCACAGTTGCACGCGGGCCAACTGCGATTTACGAGGACTCGATTACCATTTACGCATTGGGTGGACATGAAATGCTTGAGTTCAGATCTCTGCGTGTGCGTGCGTGCGTGCGTGTGCGTGCGTGCGTGTGCGTGCGTGCGTGCGTGCGTGCGTGCGTGCGCGCGGTTCTTTTTTTCTCTGCGACGGGGCTAACCTCTGCTCTATTTAATTTGCGAATGCGGGGTCAAAAGCTCGATAGATGTGAACTAGTCTATGATATTGGAACTTACGGCGTACAGTCCCAGAAAGCTGAAAAGGTCCAGAATCGAAGACCAACACTCGAGGAGAGGTCACGCGCAGCTAAAATGGGTCATATCCTGAATTTGTTATATCCTTCCATGGTTGGTGAGGGGTATTTTCCACCTTTGTGGATCAACATGATGTTGTTTGGTTTTCTTTTAAGCCGTTTCGATAGAAATTAACCCCCCGTGTGCATGCAGCCACAAGTACCGTACACAGTATGGTGCCAGCATCTACAATGGGGAAGAATATCTCAAAACAGACATTGTTCGAAAATCAGATGTAGGTAAAAACTGCACGTGCTTCGACGAAAACAGTGGATTAAAAGCCCGGACAAACATGCGATATCGCATGTTTGTCCGAGCTTTTAATCCACTGTTTGCGTCCAAAGACGAGCAATTTTGACTTAATTCTGAGTTACGAAATCGTCCATTACCTAACAACATGTTCAGTGTGTACAGAAATGGGTTGAGCGCCGAGTTGATGGGCAGCGCAATGATGGCGACTGCCACGTTGACCTCGCCAGGGATAGGCACGCCGTCTGAGGCCAGAAGTCCTAGAAGCCCGACGGGGAACCAGCAGAAGAAATCCGACATAGCCACGGTTATGAGGCGTCGAGCGATGGTCAGATCCTTGGAGCGTTTGGTCGTGTCGGCGGAGGACATGCTGTTAGTGCGGATTGACCAGTAGATAAACACCTGTCAATAGATGGACAAAAAATGATATTTCTTCGGTTGCCGGGCAGGCGAACGAATCGCTATTACATTACTGCCCTGGTATTTTTTGTTTTGTTTGTTTGTTTGTTGTTGCTGTTGTTGTTTTACGGGGTTTGTTTGTTTTTTGTTTGTTGTTGTTGTTTTTTGTTTGTTGTCTCTTTTCTTTTGTTTGTTTGTTGTTGTTTTTTGTTTGTTGTTTGTTTTTTGTTGTTTTGGGGTGGTTTTTTTTTGTTGTTGTTGTTTTGCTGTTGTTGTTTTTTTTGGGGGGGTGTTGGGTTTTTTTGGGGAGGTTGGGATTTTTTTTTTTTTGGGGGGGGGGGGGGCTACGCCGGATGCTTTATTTTGTTTTGTTTGTTTCAGGTTTTTTTATAACAACAACAGACTTAACACATTCTGCCCCAGGACAAAATCCTCAAATTTATTACACTTCTGTATTACTCTTCTGAAGACAGATCGAGCGGAATAGGTCAAGGGTGGTGCCAGAATAGCTTGGCGCCTACGGGCGCCAAGATATTCTGGAACTACCCTTAAACTATCATGCTCATCCATGTCTTGCTGTGGTGTGTCGGGGCTAAATGAGTTGCGTGTTTATTTGGTTCAGGTTCTTCTTCTTTTAAAATTATGTTTATGTGCAGCTCAGTTTGATTAAGCTTAACTGAACTTAACCTCACGTAACTTAACGTAACGTAATATCACATAACTTCATGTAACTTCACGTACTTTACCTTAGCAACTTAACTTAACTTAACTTAACCTAAAGTAATCTTCACATCATTACCCTTTCACTGCAGAGAAAAGTAAACACCACCCAACCCAACTGCAAGAGACAAAGAATCTCACGAGCTCCCGCAGATGCGGGAGCTCATGATGTTCTTTGTCTCCTGCTGACAGGATTTTGCATGTGTTACTCTGACGGCTGGGCTTACTTGAAGCCGAGTATGCACATGTTCTACATAATATACAATACCCACCTGTCCCACGGCGATCAACAGAAACAGGATGAAGTTGAGAATAATGACGATACCGAAGGAGTACACGTTTCCGGGGAAGTCACTCCGCGTGATGGGAAGCGGGATACAGATCCCGGTCTGGCTGTAGAACTCCCAGTGTGATGTCAGAGAAAGTATATAGGAGAATACAACGACACCCATTTCAGAAACAATTGATTTATTTAATCCTTTCCGTAAATAAACAAACGCACTTGACCAAATTCATTTAACAGATTTATCTGCCCAGTCAGGTCCCCCAACCCCTTGGAAACAAAAGGCTAGTTAAAATATCTTCCCGAGAAATACACACCACCCACCCACCCCCCCACACACACACACCCCCACACCCCACCACTCAATGCTGTCAGAGTTGGCCTTCCTGAGAAATAGTGTCTACTTCCTGTTCATACCACCATAGTAAACACCCCACCCGGGTCTGCCTTGGGGGACTTGGGTGGGGTTAGGTATTTTTTAGTTCCCAGGGTCACCCTGGTCAGCCCCACAGGGTGGGTTTTTCTCTCTATTCTGGGGCATGTGTTTCTGTCTACCCTTTGTCCATTCACCTGTATTTGCCTTTTTAAAACTCTCCCTACTGTCTGCACTGCCTGTAGCTCTTGATATTGGATGTGTGTTGCTAAATGGTCTTAGCTTTATTTAGGCCCCATGTTGTAGGTTTATTTAACGTATTTGACCGGC
>BTPG01000001.1:160960409-161023145 GCA_036245525.1 Semisulcospira habei | reverse complement strand
GCCAGCCGGTCAAATACGTTAAATAAACCTACAACATGGGGCCTAAATAAAGCTAAGACCATTTAGCAACACACATCCAATATCAAGAGCTACAGGCAGTGCAGACAGTAGGGAGAGTTTTAAAAAGGCAAATACAGGTGAATGGACAAAGGGTAGACAGAAACACATGCCCCAGAATAGAGAGAAAAACCCACCCTGTGGGGCTGACCAGGGTGACCCTGGGAACTAAAAAATACCTAACCCCACCCAAGTCCCCCAAGGCAGACCCGGGTGGGGTGTTTACTATGGTGGTATGAACAGGAAGTAGACACTATTTCTCAGGAAGGCCAACTCTGACAGCATTGAGTGGTGGGGTGTGGGGGTGTGTGTGTGTGGGGGGGTGGGTGGGTGGTGTGTATTTCTCGGGAAGATATTTTAACTAGCCTTTTGTTTCCAAGGGGTTGGGGGACCTGACTGGGCAGATAAATCTGTTAAATGAATTTGGTCAAGTGCGTTTGTTTATTTACGGAAAGGATTAAATAAATCAATTGTTTCTTAAATGGGTGTCGTTGTAATCTCCTATATACTTTCTCTGATGTCACAGGAAGTAGAGGAACGGAAGCCAGAACCAGTCCCAGAGTCCAGGCCGATATGCAAGCCGCGTTCGCTGATCTCCTCTCAAAGTGAAACCTGCCCAAGTTTAAATTAAATCGCCTAAAAGTAAGTCGTGATATTTCAAGGGCAGTGCCAGATTAGCTTGGCACCTCGGCTACCCAGCTCCCATGTTTTTGCTGTTGTTGTCGTCGTCGTTGTTGTTGTTCTTGTTGTCAATGGTAAATGACAGCCTCCCTGTACACGCAGCCACCGGTACTGTATTACCGCACTCACAAAAGGGTTAATGGTAAATTTGTTAACTCATTCAAGGCGCCCAGCATCAATAGCTGCGAAAGTGTAGTATAGCGTTGCCGGCGGCTGTTGATGCTGAGCTATTTGAATGACTTAATAAACTGCGTAAATACCTGCTGAAGGGGAAGCGAAGGTACGAGGAATCGATCCAGGGTGATGAGGCAGACGAGGAAGGCCGACACCTCACTGGACAGCAGTGACAGAAATCCTGCCACTTGGCAGGCAGTGCTATGCTTCCACTCGCTGTCCCTCCACAAGTAGCTGCCCTGATACAAACGGTCCGCCACGCCAATCACGGCTAAATACACGCCCATCAAAAAGTCAGCCAGGCACAAGTGAGCGACGAAGACCCCGTAGCCCTGCCTGCTCGAAGCTTTGTCCATAAGCACGCGGTACACGAAGCTTCCTATGTTGCCCAGCAGAGCCAAAGCAGCGAAGATGGCCAGAATGACGCGGTAGAAATCTGAGCGTAGCAATGCGTCACAGGAGGAGACTTCGTCAGTTGGCGCGTGGCAGTTGACCAGGTTGAAACCTTACAGATGGTAAGACAATTTCCAACAACAACCACCCAAAAAAAAGATGAGGATTTCATCCAAAAATCTACTGTATTGTTTGGAGCTCAGATGCGTTTTTCTCAGTTTCATGTTCATATTTTTAAGGTTATCCTTCTGATCCATTTCCCTCCTCTCTAACCCAACCTTTGATCAAAACACACCGGCGCACACAAATAAAGACGGACACATGGCGCTTGCCGCCATTAGTACGCTCTGTGGGCTCGAGTAGCGACAGGAATTCTGAAGAGGAAGAATAGCACGAGCAGCAAAATGACGTGACTTTTAACCATTTAAAATATGTTCGGCGGCTCACCGAAATACATCTCGATCAAAGCATTTCTAAAGTTTCAGCCCTGTACATACACCAACACCGGAGAAACTCGTGTACACACACACACACACACACACACACACACACACACACACACACACACACACACACACACACACACACACACACACACACACACACACACACACACACACACACACACACACACACACACACACACACACACACACACACACACACACACACACACACACACACACACACACACACACACACACACACACACACACACACACACACACACACACACACACACACACACACACACACACACACACACACACACACACACACACACACACACACACACACACACACACACACACACACACACACACACACACACACACACACACACACACACACACAACACACACACACACACACACACACACACACACACACACACACACACACACACACACACACACACACACACACACACACACACACACACACACACACACACACACACACACACACACACACACACACACACACACACACACACACACACACACACACACACACACACACACACACACACACACACACACACACACACACACACACACACACACACACACACACACACACACACACACACACACACACACACACACACACACACACACACACACACACACACACACACACACACACACACACACACACACACACACACACACACACACACACACACACACACACACACACACACACACACACACACACACACACACACACACACACACACACACACACACACACACACACACACACACACACACACACACACACACACACACACACACACACACACACACACACACACACACACACACACACACACACACACACACACACACACACACACACACACACACACACACACACACACACACACACACACGCGCGCGCGCGCGCGCGGTTTCCCGCCATATGTACGTTCAACAGAGCGGTTAGCGTAGCTAGGCATGACGTAATTTTTATCGTGTTACTTCACTGTCACAGTCGGATGTGTGCCCTCCTATGTTCGTCATTTGCATGCTACGGAACGTGCTCCGACCAGCCCCATCTCAAAGTGTACCGTATTTTCAATACGATAGACAAACACACACACACACACACACACACACACACACACACACGCGCGCGCACACACACACACACACACACACACACGCGCACACACACACACACACACACACACTCTTAGAAAGGACAAGTACAACACAGTTGAACCCATTACATCCTGAGGCTGATTTTGTAAAATTTGCTTATTTGTCCTATGAAGGCTACAGATTAGGAGATAGATCAACTGTTTTAGTTCACGGTTGGTGCCAGAATAGCTTGGCGCATCAGGCGCCAAGCTATTCTGGCACCACCCTTGAACTATCAGTCAAATTCATTTTACGCAATGGGTGTAGTGTATCGGGATAAAAAGGGTAAGTAAAGTGTGTCGTATTTTGCCTTAATAAACATGTTTTCTTTTTTTGTTTATTTGTTTTAAGTCCTTTCTATTTATAGAAGGGACCTTTTAGGTGACGGGTCGCGGTGGGGCGAATTTAATAGCATGTCCATGATGTCAAAGACGGGCAGGCCTAATCCTCTGACAACTGAAGTAACAAGATAAAAATGACGTCAGGTCTAGTTACGCCAACTTCGCTGCTGAACGTACATTTGGCGCGAAGTGCCGTGTGTGCGTAAAACTATGTATGTAAACATGGGAATCTCCGATATTGCTGTACGCACAAGCTTGAAGCTGGGCGAAATATTTTCTCTAAGGGGTGGCTAAGACAGCCTCCGAGCATTTTGTAACGGGATGTCTCCTGGAAGACATAAAAGACAGTTTATAAAAAGTCGGTTGACCCAGATAAGAGTCCATAATTATTTTTGTCATATTTACTTGAAATTTTGGATATAGTTAGTTTGGAGAAAGACATTAGATGAGTTCAGTTCGTTAGCCAGCTTTGTATATTTTGCACTTCTTCAGTAAAATTAATTCTTTTCAGAAAAAATAAAAGGGTATAAAACCTTGACTCCTGAAGAAAGTCAGACAGTGGCGGTGACGTATAAGAAGCAACTCCGTCACCATACAGACATTGACGCAATACTCTAAATATGACGAAATTCTCTCTCTCTCTCTCTCTCTCTCTCTCTCTCTCTCTCTCTCTCTCTCTCTCTCTCTCCTCTCTCTCTCTCTCTCTCTCTCTCTCTCTCTCTCTCTCTCTCTCTCTCTCTCTCTCTCTCTCTCTCTCTCTCCTCTCTCTCTCTCTCTCTCTCTCTCTCTCTCTCTCTCTCTCTCTCTCTCTCTCTCTCTCTCAATCCCCCCCCCCATCTTGTTGGGGGGGGGGGGAGGGGGGTCATTGCATTGTAAACGCTTGGAAGGCACCTTTATGGTCGAGATTTATACAGATGGTTAAGAAGGATTTTAATTCTGACGAAAAATATTTGTCATCTACTGAAACTATATGTCATCAACATTAATTTTTGAGGTTAACGTTTTCAAATATCACGGACACTAATCCAACTTTTGCATGCATGCATTTTGCAAAGAAATTTACACAGAAAGAGAGCAGACGCGACCTCTGAAAATTTGTTGTTATAGCGACTTTTGCTATACCCGACCTTGTTTTAAGCGGCGTTTACTGCATGTGTGCTGTATTGTGTCACAAAACAACACACTATACCTTCAGGCAGAGTTTTGGGGCAGAAGATTTTGTAGTTGTCGGCAAGAACAGTTTGCAGCTTGCTGAGACCTCCCAACACATTCCGAGGGAAGTCTGTCAGCGGGCAGCCTCGCACGTCTAGCACACGCAGTTCTTTCAGAAACTGAAAGCCCTCATTTGGAACACGCTCCACGTCACTTCCGGAAAGATTTAGAATCTCAAGAGTTTGGAACAAGCGGAGAATAGGCATTTGCAGCTCTGTGGATTTGACTCTGGACAGGTCCAGGATACGAAGTGGTGGTAATGTGTACCGCGTTTTCACCGGGGTAGCCCCGTCAGATGTTATGACCAGAGGGTTACCGGCTAGAGATAAAGATTGTAGTTTGCTCAGTCGCGTCAGGTGACTCTGGTTTAATGACGTCAGCAAGTTGTCGCTGAGGTCGAGAACGCGCAAGTTGGGGAGGCGGAGGGAAGTGAGCTGGGTGACACCACACTCCGCAAGATTCAAGTGCACGAGCATGGTGTTGGCTGATACGTTGTGTACACTCATACCGGTGCCACGAGCATCCAGATAGCGTAACCCCGGGAACGACCGAGCTGGAAAGCTGCGCGTGCAGATAAACGCCATTCCGTAGCATGTGCAGACTTCTGGGCAAGTGACGTCACACAGTAATTCGTCGTCGTGACGTGGACAGTGGTTGACACCGTCACAGACGTGTTCTTCGTGCACGCAGACGGCGGAACCCCGACATCTGTAGAACCCAGGACACATGTAGCTGTCACACACCGCCTCGTCCTCACGGCCCGGGCAGTCGTACGACACGCCGTTGCAGCGCACTTACACAGGCAGGCAGTAAAACTTGAGCCCTGGACAACTGAAATGAGTCTCTGGAACGTCAAATTCTCAGCATCAAAGGCGCGTAGTGGTGTGAGAGAGAACTGACCGTGTCCGTCAAAATCTACCCGCGCTGGAGATGAGATTCCTCTTTTAGTGGACACGTAATTCCAGAACACGCCGGAGCACTGTCTCTCGTCAGCTCCGTTCGTGCATTGTTCTACCTTGTCACAGCGCTGGTTCAGAGGCACACACTATGCAGAAGAGAAACAGACACACATTAACTCATTCGAGACGTGCCATATCTGAATATACTTGGCTTCTTGCCAATAAATAAATAAATAATAAACACATTCAAATAAACAAACAAACAAACAAATAAAAACATGAAAAGATAAACACCATATAATCAAAGGAATTTATATAGAAATGGGGCAAGCAATAGGCAGAGAACACTATAGAATCCCTGTTTCTAAAGAGGCACACAACTGAGGTTTTGTACCTCTTGCGACTAGAAATCGTTTACCTTTACCTGGCAGTTTAAGAGTTAAAAGACCTTTATACATAATTATACACTAACGAGCAAAACAAATGCGACGTTTGTGGAATCATCGGAAACACTTTAATGTTTTCGATGATTCCAAAAATGTCGCATTTCCTTTGCTCGTCAGTATAGTTTGAACTTAAACTGGAGTTAACACCATTCTGATTTAGGAATAAGTCTTATTTGACTTAATTTTGTTGGTCCATGTAATGACCTCTTTCTCACTGCAGGGATAGTCAATGATTCTGCAGGGAGGGAACACGCAAAAGTTTTCGTCACTCGTGTCACTGCAGTCAGCCCTGTGGTCGCACACCAACGTGTACGGCACGCGCTCCACGCCATTGGTGCACGTGAAAAACGGGGCCAGACACGTGACATCAAGTGCGTCATGCGACCAACACGAAGTCATTGTGTCACAGGCCAGGAAGGTGTGTGTCATGTGACCCGCTGAGCATGCACTGTAGGAGGAGAGAGTTGAGTTGGCCGCCCAGGTAGAGGATGCGTGGATTCTTATCGCAGGCGACGTGTTCACTTCTGATTGGACGCTGGAACCTAAGCATAAAATAAAGACAATTTCTATTCGGGCTTCAGATAGTAATTCTAGTGCTGAACGGCGTCAAAATTAAAATCAACCAGTATAGTCCATTTGAGCAAAGCTTACCTCGTGTTTCTGAATATTTTTTAAACACAGACGATTTCAAGACAACTCTCAGAAGAAAAGTTTATCACCAGCTTTGGTCCTAACTTATATTAATTTTCCTTTAGTCTTGACAACAACGCTTTAGCCGCTGCCCTCGGGGAAAATTTTAACATGACCTACTTAAACTTGCTAGATCGAGCCCCCAGTTAGCAACAGACATTTCTTCTGGTAAACTCCACGCTCCTCATGTTAACCCTTTTACCCCCAAGGTCCTATTTCTCAAACTTCGGAGGTGTTGCCTAATGACTATATACCAGTTGCAGGAGATGGATTGACCATGATAATTCAAGGGTAGTGCCAGATTAGCCTGGCGCCTTCAGGCGCCAAGCTAATCTTGCACTACCCTTGAATTATCATGGTCAATCTATCTCCTGCTGTAGGGACTCGGGGCTAAATGCGTTAAATGTTCCATAGCCCGGTCTTGCAAGACGTCTGACGCGTGCATAACTTGTAACAGTTTCATCGTCAGGGATACAGTTCCGCGGTCACAGAGGCCTGAACAGGGAATATATTTCAACTTTTATGTAGGTCATCTCCATGATCTTCCGATGGGTAGTGACTAAACCCGTTGGTTTAAAGCCAATTAAATTTTAAAATAAATTGCGACCTAATTTGGAGATAACATTTTGTCCTTAAAGAGTTTTCCTGAAATGTGTTTTGTTTAAAAGTTAATTGAAAAAAAAAAAAACACCACGAGGCAAGCTTCGCTCAAACAGACTATACAAAGTTTGACTCTGCCTGATTCGACCGAAATTGTCAAGAGTCACCGAGGAGGCACTCACCCCTTCACTACTACTTGTAACTACGCGTCTTTTCCGTCGAGCGGTATCGTCAGGAATAGGCAAGGGGTTAATGAGAGAAGCAAGAACCAAACATGACCTGTCTCGACAGATGACATTTCCATTTCGCAAATGTAGTTTTGAGCCGTTGTGTTCTTGTTGCAAGCAGACAGCTGCATTGTGAGACCCAAATAATGGGCCAATCCCGCGTCGTAATAACCACAAAACGGCTTCTCACCGTAATCCCGCAAATTCGCGTAATACACCACCGTGCCATCGGACCACTGCAACGTATCTTGATACCTGAAAAAGGTGAGGTTTTTTTATATTTAAAAACACGCGCACGCATGCATGCGCGCGCACGCGCGCACACACATGCGCGCGCAAGCAAGCACCTTTGCGCGCACAGAAAGCGTGAGGGAGCTGGATAGCTCAGGTTGTAAAGTGTTCGACTTTTGTCCGAAAGGTCGCAGGGTTTAGACCTTTTTTGGTGCCCCGTCTTTGAAATCACTTTCGTGTTGGACAAAAGACTTTAAGCCCTAAACGTTTCAAGTTTTAGCGGAGAGAGGAGAGAGAGAGAGAGAGAGAGAGAGAGAGAGAGAGAGAGAGAGAGAGAGAGAGAGAGAGAGAGAGAGAGAGAGAGAGAGAGAGAGAGAGAGAGAGCAATGAAACGTGCGTCATACATTCCTTAGCAACCGTGCACTTTTCTTGTTGTTGTTCACGTTTCACTGATACGATTTTTGTACTTCTCTGTGTGCAGGTCTGTAATTTTGGACCTTACGGTCTAGAGACGTAAGTCTAAAATCACAGACCGGAATACAACTAACATTTGCGGTAGGAGCGGACTTGCTGACTGTAGACCCAAGTATACGGCCCGTCCCTTCGCGCGCAGCTTCAAAAACCGCATGACCTCCCTCCAAGCTTCCGGCGTATTCAAACTGGCCAATCGCGCGCCGCGATGCAAACAGAGTAGGGAAGCTTCGTTCCAATCGATTGGCTTATAGGAATTTAAATACTGAAAGCAGCTTCCGGCGAGGAGAACCCATCCCTCGCCACATGTATGTTTCGTGTAAGAACAGTTGGCCTCATCTTCGCTAGCAACGCAATCTTGATTGAAATCACACTGCTGAAGATGGTGCTTGAAATCATCCCAGTGCTGGACAGAGCAGTTCCATTTTCCGTCTGGGAGTTTCTGCGGCAGAGCAGTCCAGTTGTGGAAGGAGAAAAACATTCTGAAGCCCGGGAACTCCTCCATGTGGTCACTGACGAAATGCACATACAGATCGTGCGTCCCATTTTTAATTAGATTGACGTATTTCCGGTCTTCTTCTGGCCCAATTCCTGCGTCAACTGCAGAAGATGGGGGGGGGGGGGGGGGGGGGGGGGGGGGGATTAACAAGTATGTGATCTGATTTTTTTAAAACTTACTGCCCTGTGAAGCGAAAAAAACATCAAGTCCATTTTTGTGAAAAGCGAGATTTTCATTGTGAAACAATGAAAGTCTTGCTTTTCACAAAAATGGACTTACTGTCTTTTGCCTTCACAGGGGCAGACTTTCTACAAAAACCTACAAAAGATGAAAAACTATGTCTATTGGTCTGTGATTTAAGCCCTTTTGGCTTCTAGCCGTAGGGTAAAAAATTGCAGACCAGTACACATAAACTGTCAGAATAGACGTTTCAACGTTATGCAAAAAACATGACAAAATTAGCTTAATGGACGTGAAATTAGCTTAAAAGCAACTTGCTCCAGGCAGTAAATCGTTAACTCATTCGAGACGTGCAGCCTACGGATACGCGGCGGTTCGCCGCGTATCCGTACGCGGCACGTCTCGAATGAGTTAATAGCTCTTAATATCTCCTCATCAATGTTTCTAGTATGTATGACAATAATGCTGGACAAAAGATCGAATTAACCCTTTTAGCCCCGGGATCCTGCAGCAGACGATTGATTGATCTTGCTAATTCAAGGGTAGTGCCAGATGAGCTTGGCGCCTTCAGGCGCCAAGCTCACCTGGCACTACCCTTGAATCATCATGATCAGTCCAAGATTGATTGATCATGATTGATCATTGATTGATCATGATAATTCAAGGGTAGTGCCAGATGAGCTTGGCGCCTTCAGGCGCCAAGCTCATCTGGCACTACCCTTGAATTATCATGATCAGTCCATCTCCAACAACTGGTACATTAGTCGTTAGGCAACACCTCCAAAATTTGAGAAATGGGACCTTGGGGCTGAAAGGGTTAAATGGACTATTTAAGTGTGATTGTCGTCAACGAAAGACTTTCCTTGTCTTCTCCTTTGCCAGGGCACGCAGGAGAGTTCCTTCCGCTACGATCAAAAGGCAGTGGAAACCCTCTGGTACGGGTGCCTACTCACAAGGATTGTGGCAAGAAGCTCAGAAAAGTCTTGGTTGAGGCGAGGCAACATTGATAACTAGTATCGGCGAATTTTAGCCATCAAATCCTGCCATGAGGCAGATCGCTTTAAACAAAGTACACCGTACTACTAAAAGTCCTCTGGATTGTAATGTTTATCATTAACCCTTTCGAGACGTGTCCCATTCGGATACGCGGCATTATGATGCGTATCCGAATGCAGCACGTCTCGAACGTGTTAACCCGTTGCGTGTCGGTAGCGGTTTTTGTCGCAATGATTCCCGCTACAGGAATCATCGCGACAAAAACCGCTACCGACACCCAAATGGTTAAAACAATATAATAGTTGTATTCTCAGCAGCGTGTGGTTGTCTCACATGTGTTATTCGCACTGCGTTCAGCGGCGTTGTCGCCAAAGAACAAATCCGGCGCAGGAGGCTGGAAACCCGAGGACTTAAAAATCAAATCTTTGGTGGCATTGCCGCCAAAATAGACTTCCACGTAGTCGAGGTAATCGTCCAGAGCTAAGTCTTGGAAGCTGATCATGACGTGCTGAGCTACCCCGACCACCCTCACCCAGCTGTTGATGTTCTTCGGATACATTGTCTCGCCGTCCCAGCCAGGCGTTTGAACGTATCCTGTAAAAGAGAGGGAGGGCGTTAGTTAACGGTTTTTTTATTTAGAGGATTTGTAACGCATCCAACACTGGTCTAAAAATGTGTACTACAGATGATGCTATTCCTAACAGTAATGCCTAGAATAACCCAGCCAAGAAAGAAACACGCTTAGAAAAGATAGTTACAACACGATTGTGCTGTAACTGTCTTTTCTAAGTGCGTTTCTTTCTTCCTTTCGGTTATCTCTGCATTTTACTCGCTTGGTAGTCAACAAAATGTTTAACCTCTTAACTGCCGGGGCGAGACGAACGCTACAAACTAGTTCACATGAACATAAATGCCTCTACCATTCTTTGGGTTTTGGACTACTCACTAATCGCTCACTGTATGTCCGAATTAGTTGACTATAGAGCCACTCATGACGACTGTGTCATGGACAAATACGCTGACGACACGGCACTGACAAGACAGATTACGAATGAGGACAACAGACACAATCGACAAGAGATCGACGACTTTGTAGAGTGGTGCGATATAAACTATCTTGAATTACATGTTGGCAAAACAAGAGAGATGGTCATAGATTTCAGGAAAAATAAACACCATCCCAATCCTGTTGTCACCAAGGGAACTGAAGTTGAGCGTGTAGAGTCCTACAAGTATTTAGGTGTTCTTTTTGACAACGCGCTTAACTGGAAACAAAACACAAAGGTTATTGTGAAAACAGCGCATACCCGTCTTTACTGTTTGAGAAAACTCAAATCATTTAATGTAAGCATTCAGCTTTTACGGATGTTTTACTGTTCCAGTATTGTTAGCGTTCTAACTTTTGGACTAACGTGCTGGGGTAGACATTTATGTACAAGAGATCAAGATCGTCTTAACAAAGTAATCAGGAAAGCAGGTGGAGTGATTGGTAGAGCACAAGATACTTTGGACACACTGTACAACAGACAGATTACAAACAAATGGCTGACATTCTTGATGACAAAACAAATCCACTTAGATATGAACGAAGTGGCAGACTTCGAGTACCCAAAAGTAGTACATCACGTTATGCCAACTCCTTTTTCCCTCAGGCTGTTACCCTTTTCAACAGTAAAATCAGTAGATAGCATCTGTCAACATTCTTTAGTTGTTTAGTGCTGGCCCATTCAGTAGCTTCACTGTAACATTGCTGACACCAGAAGCACAGGAGGCATAAGCCATAAGTGTTTCTGATGCCAAGAGTGTTACAAAGTTAACAGTGTGTCTGTTACAGTTCATCTCTTTAACTGAGAGTTATAGGTTATTTAATTAATTGAATGAGCGAATGATGATGTCATGTGTTGTATGGGCAGACAGTGAATTTCCCCATGAGGAATTAATAAAGTATTATTGTACTGTATTGTATTGTATTGTATTGTATTGTGTTGTATTGTATTGTGTTGTATTGTATTGTGTTGTGTTGTGTTGTATTGTATTGTATTTTATTGTGTTGTATTGTATTGTATTGTGTTGTGTTATATTGCATTGTATTGTATTGTATTGTGTTATATTGTATTGTATTGTGTTGTGTTGTTTTATATTGTATTGTATTGTATTGTGTTGTATTGTATTGTACTCAGCTGCAAGAGACATAAATCCTCATGAGCCCCCGCAGTCGCGGGGGCTCATGAGGATTTATGTCTCTTGTTTGTCCCGTGTTCTTTGTGCCCATGTTTGGTCCCATTTCATTTGTGCTCTTCACGCGAATGTCAGACAGTGTGCAGTGGTTTCAGACGCGAAATCCGCGTCCACTGGCAGCGAAGGGGTTAACATTAATGCCACCTTACAGCAATACGAATACAACCAATTAAATGATCGATCGATCAGTCAATCAATCAATCAATCAGTCAATCAATCAATCAATCAATCAACCAATCCAATTAAATGAACGAACGGTCGAACGAACGAATTAATTAATCAATCAGTTAATTAATTAATTAATTAACCAGTCAATTAATTAATGTTTTCTAGGAAGGATTGTCATACAATACATGTACCTGAAACAGGCGACTGAAACACTAGCTCCAACTGCGGGCGTGCGCTTGAAGGCACAGCTTTGAAAAGGAACTGGAACGAAAGTCTTGATTCCCCGATGCTACGGAACACACCTATAGATACGACAACGGAGTTACTGAAACTGTATGCGCCTGACGATCTTACACCGGATTCAGTGAAGTCGCACGCGATCTCTAGAGGTGTTCCAGCGAGGTCGTTCTCCATTACGAAGATACACGCCTTGTCCGAACGTAATGATATATTTTGCACGTGCACGATTAAGTCATGTGGTACGTACACTTTCAATTTGCACGCTCTGAACATGAAGAAATCGGGCAAAGTGACATTTTCGTCGTAAGAAACGAACCCTTCTGACGCGTAGAAATTTATGGAGTCTCGAAGAATGCATTCAGTGATGTTTTCCAGCGAGATGTTGATGTATGGAGAGTAGACCAGTGTCACTGCAGTTGTTGCACTCTCTGTGCTTGAAAACAGGTTTGAGGCAAAATCCGTTCGAGCTGTTCGACTTTCTGTGCTTAAAGCTGAGGTGCAATGAGAAAAACCCGCCCAGCGCGTGTTTTAAAAAGACTCTACAGGACCCAGCTTGGGCCCTGCCCCTAAGTGGGTCAAATCGGTTCGTAACACAGTTGACGGAGTTGGCAACTGCGTATCCCGAGCTTGCAAAACTCTCGGAAAACGACAGACCACTTCCTGTTGCACGGAAATCATCGCGATTAGCAGATCGGACAACAGCAGACGATTCTGTGACACTTTGAAACTGACCGACAGCCACGGGTTTTACGCGCTGGGGACTATGATGGCAGAATGCACGGCTGTACATGCTGTAAGTATGACTCCTGACACTTTGTAGTTGTGAACGAATTTTGTCAACACGTACATCCAGTCCAATATAGGATAATATAAATAAATAAAGAAGCATTGTGATGTACATCCAACACAGTAAAGTGGATGTGAGAGAGAGAGAGAGAGAGAGAGAGAGAGAGAGAGAGAGAGAGAGAGAGAGAGAGAGAGAGAGAGAGAGAGAGATATATTATAACAACAAACACAAAACGACAAATAACCCCTCCTTCCTCACCCTGCCGATATCAAATAAAGCTTCAGGCTGTACTGTGTAACTTACGGATAGCTCGGCCTGGTCCATATCCAGTGTGCGTCCAGGCAAGACACAAATGGCCTGCTCTGTCCGTCGGGTGGTCGAGTGTCGTCTGCTACTGTTGATGTCAGTAAAAATATCGCTGGTTTAGATCAGTGATCGCGGTGCGCACTCGCTGCAAACAGGAAGTGGCCTGTCTTTTTCACGGGAGTTTTGCCAGCACGGCAAACGCAGTTGAAAACTCAGTCAACTGAGTCAGTTGCAAACCGGTTTGTCGAAGTTAGCCGAACGTTCACGAAGACAGGGCCCTCGCTGGGTCCTGCAAAGTTTTTTAAAACACGTGCGGGGCGGAGTTTTGTGACTGTTTCTCAGCTTTAAAAACAGATTTGAAGCAGAAACCATGTGGGTTGTTTGACTTCCTGCGCTTAAAAACAGGTTTGAGACAGAGACTTTTCGAGTTGTTTGACTTTCTGCGTTTGAAAACAGGTTTGAGGCAGAAATTGTTCTGGTTGTTACATAACGTTCTGCGCTTGAAAGCAGGTTTGAGGCAGAAATTGTTCGGATTGTTTCACTCTCTGTCCTCGAAGACGTAGACTGAGTTGAGCCAGAAACCGCTGCGATATACTCGCCGTACGGTGTCGGTAGAGGTTTGGACTTCTGTTGTCCTTGGTATTGTTCCGCCAAAATGTGCGCTGTGAAAGCAGATGACGGTAAGTCCATTTTGTTGTTGTTGTTGTTGTGAAAAGCGAGACATGATTTTCATGAATTTATTGTGTTACAACAAATTTTTGATTTTCACAACAACAACAAAACTCGTCTTATTGTCTTGTGTTGCCTTTCAGAGCTGTCCGCAGACAATTCTTTTACCCCATTCAGCCCATACGCGCTACAGCAGGAGATGGATCGACCATGATAATTCAAGGGTAGTGCTAGATTAGCTTGGCGCCTTTAGAAAGAAAAATTCCGACCGCATCACTCCCCTGCTCAAGCTCCTTCACTGGCCCCCCATCCCCAAACGCATCCAATACAAGATTCTGTCTCTCTGCTACAAATCCCTGAACAACTACGCTCCAACCTATCTCTCCAACTTACTTCACCCCTACACTCCTTCCCGCTCCCTCCGCTCCGCCTCCGACCATCTCCGCCTCCTCATCCCCCGCACCAAACTCAGCACTTTCGGCCCCCGCTCCTTCTCAGTATACGGTCCATCCACCTGGAACACTCTCCCACACTCTCTCCGTCAGAAACACTCTCTCTCCTCCTTCCAGCCCGCCCTCAAAACTCACCTCTGTCAACAGTTCTAGCACTATATCACCACACTCCCCACCCCAAGCTGACCGTCGTAATGTATTTTCACTATTTGTGTTACGTGAGTCATTGTCCAAAGCGTGCGCATGCGTGTGCGAGTTGTGAATGCGCGCTTAGAGTTATAATTATTATAAGATAAGAGCATTATAAATACCGTAATTATTATTAATTATCATGGTGGATCCGTCTCCTGCAACTGGTACATTGTCTTTGGTGACATCTCCACCACTTGGGGCCTTGGCGTTAAATGAGTTAATACGATGCGCTGCCTTCACGCCCTTACGTGTGTACTTGGTCAGGACATAACATCTGACTTGCCTCGGTCCTGGTATTGTTCTGTGAAACTGTCCACGTTCATACATAGACAATTCTTTTACGGCAGATCCTGTTTTGAGCGACCAACCAGACCACATGTCATTAAAGACCATCATTTAGTGGCTGTAGTCACGTAAATCGTGGTCTTTAATGACAGGTTCAAATTATCAGACAAAAGTTCTGATGAATTTGTTGTTAGTTTTAGCCCTTTTCATCCTGATACGCCTACTGGTTGAAATAAATCAAGTTTGACCGATAGTTCAAGAGTGGTGCCAGAATAGCTTGCTAAGCTATTCTGGCACCATCCTTGAACTACAACAGTTGATCTATCTCCTAATTTGTAATGCAGCCTTTCATAGGAAAATACGCAAATTTTACAAGATCACTCTCAGGATGTAATGGGTTAAAGTTTGACAGCTTCGTAACTCTTTCGTATGGTGTCGTGACAATGTTGCCAGTCACTGTTTTGTCTTGGGTCGTGACTGTTTGTCTGCAGTCGTCGCAATATTTTTTACCTGGTGTTGTGACAACGTTGCCAGTTTCCTCTTTAGAGTTGACTATTTCGTCTAAAGTCGTGTCAAGTTTGCCTTGTGTGACAATTTCTTTGTTTGTTTTCGAGACAAACTGATTTGTATCACTGGTGTAGGCCAGATTTGCAGTAAAACCGACCTTACTAACAATAACAGTTGCAATAGAAGTAGCATAAGCATCACTACTTCGGTTTTGGGGTGATTCCGTAGCTGAAGAACACACTAAATTTACACAGACAAAAATTAAGACAAGTTTTCGAAAAGTTTTGTAAGCTACTGAGTTAGCCATCCCAGCTGACATCCGTTACCGGCAAGAAATGTGTTTGTCTAATTGAACATATGAATTCTGTTGGATTCAGCATATCTTTTTGTGAATAATTTATGTAAAAGAGCGATAGCCAAAAGTAGCCAATGAAAGTTGTTGTCAGATCTGACCAGAAAGCATGCTGTCTGTGAAATGTTATGACCGACAGGAAGCATGCGTGTGCCGCTGGTCTGTTGTTTTAGACCTTGTGGCTCTAGGTCGTAGGGTCCAAAATCACAGGACAGCACACATTTCATTCCGCTCGTCTTAATGTGTGGACCTATCGTCGCGTTAATGCGAGCATATGGTCAGTAGGAATCGCTGTCACATCTGGCCAATACGAAACGTTGCTTTTGTCGAATCTGACCAATAGGACAGGTTGTACTTGTTTGTGCCAGTGCTTGTTATTGGTCCGGTTCATGGAGCAGGCGTAGATTAAAATCTAGCCAATGAACACGTAATATGGAAGAGGATATGGGTTTGGGATGCTCTAAGGTGGAAACTGATAAATATATATATATATATATATATATATATATATATATATATATATATATATATATATATATATATATATATATATATATATATATATATATAATATATATATATATATATATATATATAAATAATATTGTCAAACTTGTGATAATGTTTTATCATCACGTTAGCTAATGAGTTCTGCACGATTGAAATTGGTTTCGGAGAAAATTAGAGCTGGTAGGACAAACTCTACCAATCGAACGTGCTCGTTTGCAATATTTCCTAATTTCTTTTTTATTTGAATGAGAACTGGCGGACGTTGTTTGCTGCACTGATTGTGAAATGCAGCGTTTGATATTAATGCAGTTTGTGGTCATTCAGTACCAGTTATGTCCTTATACTTTTCGATTTCATCACGCCCAATAACTAGGGCTAGTAGTGAGGTTTCGTTTGAAACGAACAACTCGCAACAAAAACGACATCAAAGTCACGGCGGATAGTCAGCATCTACCATAAGCATAGACAACACTCCAAGCATCTCCAAGAGGCATAGTTCCTCATGAGCCCCCTGGGCTCATGAGGATCTGTGCCTCTTGGAGATGTTTGGAGTGTTGTCTGTGCTTATGGAACAAGCTGGTTATCCGCTGTGATTTTTCGCTCTCGTTCCGGCGTTGTTCGGTTGGGAGTTGGGAGTTGGAAACGAAACCTCACTAGTGGCTCTAACGCGTACGGTTAAAAATCACGTTGAAGTGGTCTATTTCGCTATTTTTCAAATGGATGGACGCAAGCCTGTGTGGCTATGCCCGCCGTGAGGTGGTCGTATTTGCCTGCTCGGCGTTAAACGCAAGTAAGTAAGTAACTAAAAAACTAAAAGGTAACTAAATGACTAACTATGACTGTGTGTCTTTGCTCGGTGCTCGGGGGGGGGGGGGGGGGGGGGGGGGAGAGATTTACAATGGGTAGATGTATGTCTCCTATGGGCCGCGGAATGCAACAAATCCTCAAATCTGCACAACGCCTGGGTGGATTCAGGTAGATTGACGCTTGTCAGTTAGATTTACACCTAGTAATGAGGTGCAGCGATGTTGACTCCTTCAGTCAGCCAATATCACACACCACCACAAAAATTGTTTTTCAGCCGCAGCGCCATTTCAACTGCAAATAAAATAAACCTAAGCGAGAGTAATTGGGAAACAAAATGATGTTTTGCGTATCGACCGGCACAGGACTCCCCTACGACTGAGTTAGGTCCCTTGACAGCGGCTGTTCAGAGCCGCTTTCAGGGGACTTAACCCGTATTGGTTTCCGAGTCGTGTGTCACGACTGCTTACAACGAAGTGTCAATAGTATTCCAACAGTCATAAAATCAGTCAACACTGATAACAAGCCGAGTCTCTGATTTTTAAACATGATAATCACCGCAGCTACGGTCGGTGAAATTGACGCAAGTTAATTTAATGATTACAGTCATGTTGCTAGTCTGAATTACGTCTCATTACCGACGCTACAGCCAGTCACCTTACCGCGGTTCAGTCATTATACAAACTGAAATGTCTGCATATCAATTTGCAAAAATGTATTTGGTCAGTTTGACATCGCCGTTAGTATGAAGGGTACAGATGAGTACTTGACGTCCTTACCAGCCTCTAAACGGCAATCAGCAAGTGAGTGTGTGTGTGTGCGGTGTGTGTGGGGGGGGGGGGGGAGGGGGTGAAGGGATCAAGGCAATCGACAGTACAATCTCCAGAAACTAACACAAACAACGGGGTGGGGGGGAGGGTAAATATGTAAGCATAAAACCGCCATCGAGGAAACTGATCTTCACACATTAATTTTACGACTTTTTTTGTGTTGCTTCTTTTCAGTTTTCACCAAACCGGGGCAATATACGCACTCAGAAAAATCAAGCATTTCAATGTACGATTTTTTTTTTTTTTTTTTTTTTTGGGGGGGGGGGGGCGGGGGGGAAGGGGGGGGGGGTGTTTGTTTGTTTTTGGTTTTGTTGTTGCTGTTGTCAAGTTGTCAGTTGTTGTAGTTGTTGTTGGGGCGGTGCGGGGGAGGGGGTGGGACTGGTCAATGTTGTTTTTTCTCCTGTTCAGTTTGGTGGGTGGGTGGGGGTGGGGGGGGGAGGGGCGGGGCGGGAGGGCCAGACCGGCTAAGGATACTTTATCTGGCAAGCTCCCTACACGATTAACTTTTATAAGTAAAGCCGATCAGTTTTATTCGGCTTTTACTACTGCACTATATTGTCTCTTTCCTTCCCTCTGTATTAGTCCATCAGAGTGTGGTGGTCAGTTGTTTGGTTGGTTGTCTGTCTGTCTGTTCGTTTGTCTGTTTAGACTACCAGCTACGCAGGACGCTTGATACTACTATATTACCATCGCTGGCAAGATCCTCGCGAGAGTCATCCTCAACCGCCTGATCAGCTCTGTATCTGAGGAAGCACTTCCAGAGGCTCAGTGTGGCTTCAGACACGGCCGCAGCACAGTCGACATGGTCTTCTCTGTGAGACAGGTCCAGGAGAATGCATTGAGCAGCACATGGACCTCTACGCCGTCTTCATAGACCTGACCAAAGCATTCGACACCGTGAACGGAGAAGCGATTTGGGTCATCCTCGCAAAACTCGGCTACCCCAGGAAGTTCACTAACATCATCCGCCTCTTCCATGATGGAATGGTAGGAGTTGTCCAGTCAAACGGCGACACATCCGCACCCTTCGACATTTCCAATGGTGTGAAACAAGGTTGTGTTCTTGCCCCCGTGATGTTTAACCTGTTCTTCACGTGTGTCCTGACCCATGCAGTACGCGACCTTGAGAAGGGAGTGTACCTGAAGTACAGACTAGATGGCTCTCTCTTCGACCTCCGTCGACTGAACGCTAGGACTAAGACCATCGAGAGACTGACCTTGAGGCGCTGTTTGCCGATGACTGTGCGCTGATGGCGCACACCGGAGTCTGACCTCCAGACCATCGTCAACAGGTTCACGGAAGCCTCTCGACTGTTTGGCCTCACCATCAGTCTCAACAAGACCGAAGTCCTGCACCAACCAGCCCCAGGCACAAGAGCACCCCCACCCAAAGTGTATATCGAAGGCACCGAGCTGAAGACTGTCGACCAGTTCAGATACCTGGGGAGCATCATCTCTTCTGACGGTACTATCGACAAGGAAATCGCAGCCCGCTAGCATCAGCAAAGCCAGCCAAGCTTCAGTTGGGTCGTCTGCGCACTCGAGTGTTGAACGTCAACGTCAAGCCCTCCACCAAGATCAAAGTCTACAAGGCAGTAGTCCTCCCCAGTCTCTTCTACGGCTATGAGTCATGGACGCTGTACAGACAACGCACCTCAAGCAGCTTGAACGTCAGTTTCCACATGAGATCCCTGCGCTCGCTATGGGCATCAAATGGCAAGACAAAGTGACAAACCTTGAAGTCCTGACAATGCTGGCTTAGTGAGTGTTGAAGCCGCTTGATCTTAAAGACACAACTTCGCACGCATGGATGATTCTCGCATGCCACGCCAACTCTTGTATGACACTCCGCTATGACACTCTCAAAAGGCCACAGGAACTGAGCAAGGACGGCCCCCGGCAAAAAACGCTTCAGAGACTGCCGCATAACTTGCCTCAAGTACTGCGCTTCCCGGTAAAGGAACTTGAAGCGCAAGCGCAAGACAGATCTGGCTGGCGTGCCGCAACCAGGAAAGCCTGCACGCTCTTTGAACACAATCGGCGCGAAAAGATCACCAGTGAAAGAGCTCGCAGAAAGACTGCGACAGCGTCGACATGACTCTCCCCACAGAGTTCCAGTGCCCCCATTGCCCTCGCAGGTCAGTGTGACTCCATGATTGGCTTGGCCAGCCACACCAGCACCCACAAATAAAAGTCACACGCACAATGACGACATCATCGGCTTTCGATGTTCTACCCATTATTACCACTGATATATTGCCGGTCTCTTTCGGCCTTCCGGCCTCAGTACTTAGTCCGTCAGTCCGGCATCCGAGTGTGGTGGTCAGTTGCCGGTTTGGTTGGTTTTCTGTCTGTCTGCCTGTCTGTTCGTTTGTCTGTTTAGACTACCAGCTACGCAGGACGCTTGATAATACTATAATATAGTACTTCGCTCTCGGCTGCAGAAAATAGAAAAACTGATGAATTGGACCAAGACAAGAAATTAATCTATGGGAGGTTACCGCAACATACCTTTCAAAACAGATCTTCAAGAGAGTGTTGCCCCCTTCTAAAGTTATGGCCGGAAGTTTTGAGCGCATGATCACTGGGGCGGAGGGCAGAGTATTTTCGGTAACATCAGTCACTGCGTGTACCGCATCTCGTATAATTCTGGTCTGGGGGTCGGCCGAGAGGTTTGTGGCTTCACTTTTCTCCGTGTTATCCATTAATCTGTCTTCGATCTAGTCAGGCGCAGTGCAGGCACTTAGTACGAATGTATGTTGGTCAGCTGTCAACTGATCTTGGTGACTACTGAAAAAGTAGTAGCTAGGCGATTGAGTTTCAAAATCGAAAGCGGTTTCACTGAAACAGCTTTCGCGTTTGAAACTAAATCGCTAAGCAGTCGTCATGTAATTTTGCTATCGACTTGCAGTTTTCTGGCAAACTAAAAGTGCCGAAGTGCTTACGAACAGAATTAATTAAAAAATAAAACCGTACGAAATAAGAACTGAGGTCACCATACTCTCTCTTTTCTTCCATAACAGCATAGGGGTCATTTCACAGCAGAAAAGAAAAAAAAAAATGCGTTTATTGCTAGCGGCTTTATCTGTTTGTGTGTGCCTAAACTGATTATGGATTTTTTTCTATTTATTTATTTATTTATTTATTTTGGAGTAGTCTTAAGCAATTGATACAGTACATGGAATACAGTATGGTTATGGTTTACATGTTCGTTTGTTTGTTTGTTTGTTTACTTTTTCGTGGTTCAGGTTGTAAACTTGATGTTTTTATGATGCATGCATTTTCAACACAACAACCGAAAATTAAACAAATTGTGGATGTTGCAGGTCATGATGTCATGATGGGTGCCTTAGTCATTTGAGACAGACCCTCAACATTTTCTAGTCATTAACCTAGTCAGTAAAAATGGCAGATCAGTCCAGTGAAGAGCTTTCAAAGAGCGAAGAGCTTTTAAACCCGGACTCACCAAACTATAAGCAAGAATTTCTGTGTCCGGAAGATGAACTCTTGTACTATGCCCGCAACGGTTTTGCATCAGATGTAAAAAATCTTGTGCAGTGCTGCAGAGACAAAAATATTCAGCTGGACATCAACTGTAAAGGTGAGCAAATGTTTTTTTAACAGATCTGTTTCACAAATCTGATATACACGGTGGACGCCCAGTGTGCAGTGAACAATTGTCTTCAGGCTGACTTCAGACATAGTTGGCCCTGTCCAACCCAAAATTCTTGAAAATGCTATAACAAAGTCCCTTTTCGGGGTGTTTGGACTCCCGTTTGGTCTCTCCCCCCCCCCCCCCCCCCCTTCTCCGTGTTGTTTGATATTTTGGCAAGTGGTGAGTCTTTATACGCGGGTTCTCTCTATCTTTACCCGCCAGCCCCCCCCCCCCCCCCCCCCCCCCCCCGCCCCCACCCGATTTTACATTTTGTGGCCCCTGAAAGCAGGATGTAGCATCAGGGTGGCCTTTTGTATCATGTTCAATGTCCCCCCACCCCCTCGAGGTAACTGGTCTGCCCCTGCCATTGGTCTTTTGCTCACTGGGCGGGCTGCAGAGTAATGTCTGTCTGAAAAAGATTACCATTAACGATTAACCCCTTGTTGATGCAGCCAAGGTGCTGTTCAACCCATATACTGAGGCTAAAACTAAAAGCTTCAAATTTGTACACTATGCAAGCTATAGTACTTACAGATAAGGATATAGACCAATGGCTTTAGTTCAAGGGTGGTGCCAGAATAGCTTGGCGCCTAGAGGCGCCAAGCTATTCTGGCACCACCCTTGAACTATTTTAGTCAAACTTATTTCACACGCTGGTGTATTTCAAATGATAAGGGTTAATGACAGTACTGTACTGGTGGTGGATTGCACAAATGGGAGCAGACACCACAGTAGGAGAAAGATTGACATTGGACTTGCAGTTGAACTTGAAGGGAAACACTGCTGTCACTTAAGTGTCAGATTAGCCCAAAGTGATAGTCATTTTTGGCACTATCTATGAAATATCACAGCTGACACATCTCCAACAGCTGGTGTACATGCACAGCTAGAAATAGTAGAATTACCCTACCCATTCCCAAAGGTAGGACAATGTCATTGTCACACACATGCACAGAATGCACACACACTGACAGTGAGTTGCTCTGTCAGTGTCACACACACACACACACACACACACACACACACACACACACACACACACACACACACACACACACTCAACTCTCTCACGTTCACGCACCTGTTGGGTACTTAGTTGTAGCAACAGCAGATATGAAAAATGACAGTCACTGACTGTGTTAATATCTTCAACGTTGATTCAAAGATTCATTGATTCATTCACACACACACACACACACACACACACACACACACACACACACACACACACACAGTGATAGTAACATTTGGTCGCTCTGTGTGGGTCAAACATACTTTGCTGTGTCACAAGCACACACACACATACACAAGGTGCCCAGATCACATGGGACACAGCGTCCTTGTGAGTCATAATGAACAAATGGCAGGTTTTCTGCAAATAACAGATGTTCTGCAAAACGACCATACCACCATAGTCACATGGCATATAATATGGTTTAAAAAAATTGGATTGTCTGCTAAACATTAGGGGCAAATTACAGGAGACGGAAAGACCAGTTTTCCGACTTTTGGATGCAAAGCTACTAACTGAAAGAAAAACTGTTGGCCTTAGGGCCAAGAAAATTTAAACACCATCCAATTGTAAGAGCTATTAATCCTCATGAGCCCCCACTGTTGCGGATGTTCATGAGGATATTTGCCTCTTACTGACACCACTTTGTATCCCATGTCCCTGAGACTGCTATGATGTTTTGGTGTTGAATTAACGAAGACTGCAGAAATACAGTCTGCCTCAACTGACACTAGCAGGTTAACCCTCTTAACCCCACGGCCACATTTCCAAACTTTTGAAGGCATTGTCTAATGACTGTACCAGTTGTACTTGTAGGAGATGGATTGATCATGATAATTCAAGGGTAGTGCCAGATGAGCTTGGCGCCAATCTCATCTGGCGCTACCCTTGAATTATCATGATTAATCCAACTCCTGCTGCAGGTTCCCAGAGCTAAATGGGTTAGTGGATAATCCATTTACTTCCTAGTAGGCACTGAATGTTAAGCAGTAAATACAGTGGGACTAGTTTTTATGGTCCGCCCTTTGAAGAGAATTGAGACACCACCTGTCATTAAAGACCATCATTTTGCTGACCCTGTAGCCACCTAAATGATGGACTTTTAAGACAGATGACACATTTTTTCTTTCAAGACTTCTCTTGATGCATCTTCCTTTTAACCCATATCAGACTAAGACTAAAAGCTTCAAATTTGTACACTGCCATATATGCAAGCTACATTAAAGTACTTACAAATAAGGATATAGACCAGCAGCTTTAGTTCAAGGGTGGTGTCAGAATAGCTTGGCGCCCAGAGGCGTCAAGCTATTCTGGCACTACCCTTGAACTATTTTAGTCAAATTTATTTCACACACTGGTGTATTCCGAATGATAAAAAAAGTGGTTTCTTATAATAGGTTCTACTGTATTCACTGTCTATTCATAAAGCTTAATCTTATGACCCATTCCACAGCCTATATTTTGTCATTGGCTGCAGCAGTTATTCAAATCACTATAATAAACTGACTGTGCTTTTAACAACATGTAATTGGGCAGCACTTCTCTTGCATGTAGCCTGTCATAAAAGACAGGCAATATATTGTAATAGTCTGAACATAGAAGTGCTGTAACTTAACCATTATCATTCGGAATACACCAGTGTGTGAAATAAGTTTGACCAAAATAGTTCAAGGGTAGTGCCAGAATAGCTTGGCGCCTCTAGGTGCCAAGCTATTCTGGCACCACCCTTGAACTAAAGCCGTTGGTCTATATCCTTATCTGTAAGTACTACTATAATGTAGCTTGTGTAAGGCAGTGTAGAAATTTGAAGCTATTAGCCTCAGTATGATATGGGTTTAAAGTGATCTGCTGTGGGGCAGGCTTTGATTTTTAAAATGTGGGCTCATTTGGTTTCACAATTTTGTCTTTGTCTCAAATTAGACTTCAATACCCTTCTTTTCACAGTCCATGTGACTTGGCACATCTAACAAAGGTTTTCTGTTACGAGCCACGAGTTAAGTTATCCCTTTTATCCAGAATTATTGTATGTAAGGCATTGTCTAATGACTGTACCAGTTGTACTTGTAGGAGATGAACTAAGAACAGTTGCATAGCTGATATTACAGACAATTAACCCTTTGTAACCCATTTCACCCCACAGCAGCGTTTCCCAAATTTTGGAGGCGTCACATAATGACAATATACACATTGATAATTCAAGAGTATTGCCAGATCAGCTTGGCGCCTGATGGTGCCAAGCTAAACTGGCACTACCCTTGAATTTTCATGATCAGTTCATTTCCTGCTGTAGTACGTTGGGGCTAAATGGGTTAATTTAGTGAAGTTACACATATCCATGTCTTCTTGCCAGTCCATTTCTTCAACCACATGAGTATTTAATTACCTGCCTACACATGCCATTTTTTTAAATATTTTTATAATGACATATCAGCTTGACGTGAAAGAGCTAAGTGACTGTAGAGCTGGGCTATGTTCAGCGAAGACTGAATCCATTCGCCCTTGCCAAATGCTAGGGGATTGCTTGGCAGGCAAGGCAAAGTTATGTTTTTGGGGAGCCCAAATTAATGAGGAATGTAAATTTCAGTGCTCCTGTACACATGACTATGTTCGGGCTGCTAGAGAAAAATTGCTTAGATGGTAGCCAGTATGGCTACGAGGGCCATAGAACATTTGGTGCTGCCTATATATTTTATCCATTTCTCTTCAAGGAAACAAGAAGAGCAACAGAGGGTGGACACCTCTTCACCTTGCAGCCTATTTTGGCCACACAAAGGTCGTGCGTGTCCTGCTTGAGGTATGGTGTGCGTGTGTTTGTCAAGGATCACATTTTTACATGAGTTAACCCTCTTAACCCTACGGTTCCATTTCTTAAATTTGGGAGGTGTTGCCTAATGACTATGTACCAGTTGCAGGAGATGGATTGACCATGCTAATTCAAGGGTAGTGCCAAATTAGCTTGGCACCTTCAGGCGCCAAGCTAATCTGGCACTACCCTTGAATTAGCATGGTCAATCCATCTCCTGCTGTAGGGACTCAGGGCTAAATGTGTTAAGCAGAAAGTTTTTGAAAACCGGCTTTTTCAGTTCAATGCCAAAAGATTCAAATTACATCTTTTTAGATGAAAACATTGGATTAAAAGTCGGGACAAACATGTGTGCCCGGGCTTTTATTTAATCCACTGTTGGCATTTACCTACTTCCGATGACAGAAATCGTCCATGAGTCCCATTTATTCAAGAAACAAGGATGCTGAATGGAGACCGCAGGAGGCAAGAAATATGCTTTTGCTTACTGTGCACAAGTATCAAGATGTACACAGGTGTTTAACTCTTTGGCTGTTGGTGGCGGTTTTTGTTGTGATGATTCCTGGAGAGATCATTCTCTCAAAAATCAAGGCGGACAGCCAGAGAGTTACAGTTAGTGAGTTACCCCTGGTAGCAATAGGTCTTTAAGCCCGTGGTGGTTGCATTGGGACCGTGCATGGGCTCACTACGGCCGTTGTGGGCCCAATGACCTTTACACATGCGGTGTACAAAATCATACATTTCCAAAAGTCAGCTTGTGTTTGGTGTGTATATGAAACCAAAAGTCAGATTATATCTACATGTATCTATTATAGCTGTGGTTTTCTGTTCCAATTTCCTTTTCACTGGGAAACATTCTAATTGCCGGTTTCACTGAATAGGGCAGTTTTTAACCCCATTACTGCCAGTGGACGCAGATTTTTTGTGTTTTGTTATTCGGCCAAAGAGCCCCAGACTCCAGTGAACATGGATACCAAGTGGTGTCAGCAAGTGGCATAGATTGTCATGCGCCCCCGCAGTTGCATGGGCTCATGAGGATCTATGTCTCTTACAATTATTGATTGGTGTTCAGTTTTGCTTGGCAGTAAAAGGGTTAAGGGTTTTTCTTATTTCGTGGTTACTTTCTTGTTATTGTAAGCTTTGTGAGACTATGCTCTGTACAGCCCAGAGGCAGTACTTGTAAAATAGGAATAGGTTAGCCAACTCAAAATTATGCATGGGATGAACTGCATTCATTATGATCATGTGAATACATGTATAATATATATATATATATATATATATATATATATATATATATATATATATATATATATATATATATATATATATATATATATATATATAAAATATATATATATATATATAAAAAATATATATATATATATAAATATATATATATATATATATATATATATATATATATATATATATATATATAAAATATATATATATATATATATATATATATATATATATATATATATATATATATATATATATATTTTATATATATATATCTAATGACTATTCACAAGTTGCAAGAAATGGATCGAACATGATAATTCAAAGGGCAGTGCCAGATTAGCTTGGCGCTGACAGGCTCCAAGCTAATCTGGTATTACCCTTGAATTATCATGGTCGACCCATCTCCTGCTGTAGTGCATCAGGGCTGAATGTGTTAAAGTTGTTGTTTTGTTTGTTTGTTGACAGGCTGGAGCTGATGTTAATGCAATCAACTCAATGGGTGATACGCCACTTCATAGGGCTGCGTTCACCGGCCGCGAAGTAAGTTCATCCATCCATCTGTGTCAGTTTTGCTCTGCATGAGTGAATTAGAATATTATTTTGTGATGGGTGTTGAATTTATAAGGCTGTAATATTTACATGGATATCAAGTTCATTAGAATGTAATTTTGAGATAAGGGTATTGAATTTTCAGTAGAATTTGATTTTAAGATAGGTATTAAATTCTTACTCATCTGAGATGTATGCTGATGAGCAAAAGAAATGTGACATTTTTGAAATCATCGGAAACACTTTGTTGTTTCCGGTGATTTCAAAAATGTCGCTCTTCGTTTGCTCGTCAGTATATAATTTATAATGAAACACTGTAGAACCTGTTTTGAGCGATCACCTATTTTACAAGAATAACGTTATCAGGAGCCGGAGGACATGGATCGACCTGATAATTCATGGGTTGTGCCAGACCAGATTGGTGCCTTGACCTTGAATTATCATGGTCAATCCATCTCCTGCAACTGGTACGTTATTGTTAGGTGACACCTTCTTTGGCTTAAATGGGTTTAAAGACACATGCTCTCTGAAGAGAAATCTTGAAGGGCCAGGAGTAACACCTGTCATTAAAGACCATCATTTAGGTGGCTTCAGCCACCTAAAAGATGGTCTTTAATGACAGGTGATCTCTGATAAGGGGGGGCGGGGAGGGGGGGGGGGGTTGCTGAAAACAGGTTCTGCTAAGTAAAGTACTGTTTGTGGTGCCCTACAGTGCATTAACTCATTCGAGATGTGTTGCCTACAGATACGCTGCAAATCGCCGCATATCTTTAGGTGGCACATCTCGATTGAGTTAATGGCAAAAGATGTTAACACTCAGTGTTCTTCATTGTGCACATAGGATGTGGTAGGGCTGCTGTTGGAACATGGAGCAAACATCGCAGCTGTCAATTCTGAGGGGCACAGATCTAAAGACATGACGCGGCACGAACACATCGTCAAGATGCTAGATGGTAAAATTTATCACTATGACTCATTGCGCAGTAAACATTTTCACAGAATCTCATAATTTTGTCCCAGTATTACGCTGTTGATGCATTCTATTCAGCCCAAATACAGTACAAGAGAAATCGGCTCGACAGTGATGGTTGAATTGTGGTGCCAGAATAGCTTGGCGCTTCTAATTACACTGTTAAGATATATATTCAACACGCACACACACGCATACACACACCTCTTTCTATTATAAAACACATACACACCTCTTTCTATTATAAAACACATCTCTTTCTATTTGTTACATGTACATTGTGATGAAGCTCTATGCTTGTGCATAGTGCTCACACAGTAGGATTAGTACGGTACGGTTTTTGTTAACGGTTTGTTTGTGCCGGTAGTCCGTGTGGCACTAGACACACGTGAAATCTGTAGGACATGGTTAGCACGGGATTTTTAGTGAGTTCTGTTTAGTGAGTTCTAGGCGGAAGCTGTATCTGTCAGTGGTCTAGATCGGTAGTGCGGGCTGTCTTGTCGTATGGAACGGTTGTGTTTGAGATACCTAGCCCGCATTCCAAGACTCTGAAGCCTAGATTTCAGGTATGTTTCTATAAATGTAGTATTGATAGTTGTTTAGTTAAAGACAGTATGCGTTGGTAAGAGTAATGTGATTGTATAGCGGTGTTCGGTTTGGTTTAGTTATGTATGTTTAGAATTCAGGGAAGTAACCGGTGTTTTTGTATAGTTGTTACTGAGATAGATAAATAAAAGAATGCGAGGTGTGTATGTCTAAGCCGCTATGAAGATAGTACGTGGTTGGTTAAGCATAGTCTTTTCCAGTGTATAGAGTAATGTATAGCAAGAGTGTTAGGCTATAGTCTGTTTCAAGATAGTGACAGAGATATGGGGGTGTTACGGAAGTAGACAGTTTATGAAGCACGTGTGTGTGTGTGAATGAACGTGTGAGTTATTTGTATCAGCCAGGTTACGTGACGTTTCTCATTTATCCAATGTGGTGTGTTTAGCAAGTGTTACGTTGGCACTTTTGTTGTCTATTCAGAGTTCTTGTAAAGAGTGGAACGACGGACGCCGAGACGTCGAGTCACAGGTGGGACCTAACGTGAGGTCATCCCTCCAGCTCTTCACTGAGAGCGAGTCTGACCGGGACCAAGACGCCCGAGTCAAAGCGAGAACTGCGCTACCGTACGAGAACGAGGACGTCCGTGCCAAAGAGACAGGACGGCAAGAAGAAGCGTACGACGAAGGACTTTCACGCCTAGACGTGAGAAGGACCAACGTAACCAGGCAATAACATCAAACAGGTTGGAGACAGTGTGAAACTAAAACCTAGCCTGGCAAAGATATTGTGATGTGTATGTGATGTATATAGCTTGATAGTGTGAGCGTTTTTTTTTGTATATTTATATTGTATAAAGTCACTTTAGAAAGGGAGCCCGTGTGTTGTGTTTTACCGCGTGAATGCGCCCGTCTGAGTCAGTGGCAGTGTATGCGTCTGTTGCGTGAGAGTCTGTACGTGCGACTGTGGGCAAGTCTGCGTGCGTTACATACATGTTATGCATTTTCATGACAAGCTTTTTACCCACCCCACCCCCATCATCCCCACCTCTCATTTATAACATGCATGGCATCTTATGACATAGTCATTTCTAAGCATTTCTGTATGTGTCATGCTCTGTGTGTCAGCATGTATGCAAATTTGTGACAGAAATGTCAATGTGACCTAGATATCTTCATGAGATACCAGTGATGCTTGAGGCTGTGTGCACAATGTTGCTAAGTTAGGTGCCTAATTGATCATTTAGTTGATCATTAGATTAAAAGCTTACTTCAGTTTTCTGATTATCATTGCTTGTGTGCTGGCCTGTGATTTTGGATCTTATGGCCTACAGCCTAAGGTCCAAAACCACAGTCGATCACTGGGCTCTCAGCTGTAACATCCAAAATCATAGGCCAGCACCCATTTTTAACCCACTTAAACCCCAAGGCCACATTTTATGTGTCACATAACTATGTACTAGATCCAGGTGATGCATGGATCGACCATGATAATTCATGGGTAGTGCCAGATTAGCTTGGTGTCTGATGGCGCGAGGCTAATCTGGCACTACCCTTGAATTATCATGGTTGATCTATCTCCTGCTGCAGTGCGTCAAGGCTGAATGGGTTAATCCCGTATTTGTGCAATCAACTTGCTGATGCATACACAGAGTGTTTCAAAAATAACAGACTAGCAAGAACATGCCTCTGGGCCGTGATAAGGCCTGAAGTCACAGAACCGCTCACATGCATTCTAATCATATAGCAAAACTTGTTCTGAGTGATCACCCTCATGAGAGGTCACCTGTCTTTAAAGACCATCATTTAGGTGGCTGCATGTAGCCACCTAAATGGTCTCTAATGGCAGGTGACACTGTCTGCCCTTCAAGACTGCTCTGTTGAGAGAGCACCTGCCTTTTGAAACCCCTTTCCTGTTCTTGCGAAAAAAGGTGGTCGCTCAAAACGGGTTCTGCTGTATCAAACTGACTTGTAGGATTGTTTGACTATTCATACCGGTAAGTACTTATAAGTAGTGATTTCCTTCCTGGTGTACTGTACACAGTTCACAATTTCCTTGAGCCGCAAGTGCAAGGGACAATTCTGTGCACTTGTTCAGCAACAGAAAAAAGAGAGTATTCTGTGTCCCCTCGACTGAATGACCCTGTTATATCACACTGACCCCTAACATTTCACACTGACCCCTAACATTTCACACTGAGGAGGAAAACATTGACGACAATGCCAAGATTTTGAGCAGATGCCACAAGGGACGTCACATATGTTGTATTACATGTATTTGCCCTTGGCTGTGACAGCCGTCTCCTGACCTTCCTACCCTATTGTTCATGATGCAATTGGAAACAGAGTACATTTTATTAAGCGGGGTGGGGATGGGGTGTCATAGGGCTCAGTGTTTTTACAGCGTGTGAAAGTTGGCACGCGGAGAGGCGGAAATTGGTAAACTGCAGATTTACACTACGGAAGTATTGATCTTTATTTTGTAGATTGCATGAAAAGACACAAGCAGTACACCTTTATGTATTTTCATCATTGCCAATGTTCAACCATGTTTTTTATGGGAATCACATCATCAAAAAGAGTGGTACCATAAGGCAAAAGCCCATTTTCCTCCTAAGGCCGCATTTCCCAAATTTGAGAAATGTCACTTAACAGCTATGTACCAGTTTCAGGAGAAGGATTGGCTGTGATAATTCAAGGGTAGTGCCAGAATAGCTTGGCGGATGACAGCGCCAAGCTATTCTGGCACTACCCTTGAATTATCACCGTCAATCCTTCTCCGACTGTAGTGCGTAGTGGCTAATTGGGTTAACACAGGAATTGTCATTGAAAGTACATGGACCCCTTTGACTGCTATGGCTGAATGGCATCTTTTGTAGCAGTTAAAGGGTTAGCATGATTTTATTCATGTTGCGTTTGTTGTGTGTGCAGCTGCAGCATCCCACGAGGCTCGCCTCTTGCAAGACCAGCTGTTTGCTGCAGCGGGTTCCGGTGATATGGCTCTGCTGCACTCTGTGGTCAGTTACAATGCTTTCCGCTAGGACTTACAATTGCCCCATCATCGGGGTGAACAGCATGGGAAAAAAATCATCACGGGTGCTCTGCAATCCATTGCTTACTTTCTGCCCTGCCTGGGATAAGTACATCAGTACTGATCACAAAACCGCACATGTACTCCAACAAGGGTACAGGCACTAGCGTAATGGAGTGGGATTGGTTTCATGTCATCAGGGAACAGTCTGCAAATCACAACATCACAAACACGCAAATGAGTGTCTGACATTGCAGGCACAAAACTGGCCTCTGTGTTTGTAAACTGACTGAGATTAAAAAGAAAACACCAAATTTTGCCTTCAGTCATCCATTTTCCATCCCTGTCAAAATTGACCATCAAATATGGATAATTTTCCGTCACTGGAAAGCCTGATTTCATATCTATTTATTTACAGGTTTAAATAACTTTAAAAAACAAAGATCTACGGGGAGTCTGAAACTGAGGATGCCTCATCTGACTGTTAGGGTCAGCGTATGTTTATTTTGAGTGCGTAAATTACTTCACTTGATAATAACACCCAAATAAAACGGGGTCCCCTGGTGTTTTGCAGTATGTGCATGTAAAGTTCACCAATTTAGCCCTGATGCACTACAGCAGGAGATGGATTGACCATGATAATTCAAGTGTTGTGCCAGATTAGCTTGGCGCCAGCAGGCGCCAAGCTAATCTGACACTACCCTTGAATTATCATGGTCAAACCATCACCTGCAACTGGTACATAGTTGCTGGGTGACACTTCCAATATTTGGAAAATGTTGGTTAACCTATGATGCCCCAAAAGACTATGACAGGATGTGGATTGACCAAGATATTTCAAGGTTGGTGTCAGAATAGCTTGCCGCCTCTATACGCCAAGCTATTCTGACAACAACCTTGAAATACCATGGTCGATCTGTCTCATGAACTGTGGTATAGACCTCGCAGGATATCTACAAAAATTTGATAATTTTGTCTCAGGGCTTAAATTTTTAAATGGGTTAAATTTTGTGAAAGCTGTCAGGCCCTGCACCCCCAAGCATTTTGAGCAGGGATCAGTTTGGCAACACGGCTCTACACCATGCGGCTCTCAGGGAACACGCTGAGGTGGCAGTGTACCTTCTACAGAACGGCATTAGCCCGGACGTTAAAAACAACAAAGGCAAGTAACGAACTTGATGTGCAGCACTGCTACGTAGAGCATTTGACAGGTCAGCTTCAGTGTAACCGGTTGGAGCAACAAAATTAGTTTGTTAGTTTCATTTATGTTATTGATGCACTGAATATACATAACAATAATAAGATGAAGAATGACAGTAACAATAATAGTAATGCTGGTCATTTCACCGACACTTAACCCAATTCAGTGAAGCGGCTCAAAGGAAACTGAATCCAACACGCAGGCTCATATGAAACACATATATGCATTCACTCTGAAGACAAACAACAGTCAGTACAAGTAAGACCAACACCAGACATTCCCGTTGTGGGAAGGGTCATCAGAGCTGTTTGAGACTTCAGAAATTTTGATCACTTGTGTTTGGAATTTATAAAGTGGCCTGCGATCGGTACCAAAGTGGGGAGGAGGGGGGGTGGAGGAAGAGCTAGAGAAGCCAAAAAAAGAACTCCAGATGGTCGCCCGAAGTAATGGTGACACTAGAGGAGTTTGTCGCTGACACCGGGTAATGACCTTCGCACCTTTAGCATTGGTGACCTGTGCTTTTATAGACTGCCTCAATAATTATATGAGGAGAAAACACCCAGTAAGCAAAAGGTTCTCAGGCTGACCTCAGTCTTAGTTGGCCCGCGCACATCCGTGCGCAGACCAACTAAGGGTGAGGTCAGCCTAAGGACCATTAGCTCACCCCACTTGCATGAGGATTGATGATTACCTGCAACTGTTCTAGGCTGCAGAGAGTTAATTTTCTGTGTGATATTTTTTTCCCACAGGTCAGGCGCCATGTGATTTAGCTCGCAGCTCTCAGATGATACAGGTGCTGGGAGTTCAGCCAATCAAGACCCTCAAGCTCCATCCTCAGCGATTTGAGGGCCCACTGTTCAAGGTTAGTTAGATGTAGTTATTTAGAGGAGTTTATTGCCGGGCAGAATGACATTTATTTTATTTATTTGTTTCATTGTTTATTTATTTGCTTGTTTCATTGTTTGTTTGTTTTTTCATATTTATTATAATATCTGGGTTTTTAAGTGTATTTATTCATTATTATAACTACCATCTTTTGGGGGATGTAATAGATTTATATACTAATATCTGCTCTATTGGGGGAATAGTGGATACACCATGTTTGTCATGCATTTATTCATGTATGTATCCATTTATTCATTTACTATTTTTCTTATTATACATTTGTGTATTTATTTATCTGTTATTAAACCTTTTCTCCTGATACACTTTTGCTTGAAATAAATTTGACTTGATAGTACAAGGGTGGTGCCAGAATAGCTTGGCGCCTGAGGCACCAAGAATTTTGGCACCACCCTTGAACTAAAATGGTTGATATATCTTCTAAATTGCAATGTAGCCTTCACAGGGTAATAAGCAAATTTTAAACATTCGAGCTCAGGATGTTGTGGGTTAATTTGTTTTTAAATGTTTGTTACCCCTCTTGTACTTGCAAACACCAGTACTGTTTACAGTACTGGTGGCTGCATGCACAAGAGCGGTAACTGTTTCATACAGACTGTACTTGTTCTTTTCAGAAATCACGGTTGATGGGGTACAAGAGTGTATGGGTAGTGCTGGAGCGCGGGGTGCTGTCCTACTTCAGCACCCGAGGCGACGCAAGCACGGGCACCAAACGCAAAGGCATGAAGTACCTGGATGAAGCAAAACTGTGGGTAAGATGATATTGAAACTTTTCTTTGAGCGTTATTTTCTATTGTAGGCAATTTAACCCATTTAACCCCACGGCCACATTTCCCAAATTTCGGAGGTCTCAACTAACGACTGCACAGTTGCGGGAGATGAATTGACCGTGATAATTCAAGAGTAGTGCCTGATTAGCTTCTCACCATCATGTACCAAGCTAATTTGGCACTGTACCCTTGAATAATCATCATCAATCCATCTCCTGCTGTAGTGCATTGGGGCTAAAGGGCCCCAGGGGAAAGAAGTACACATACTCTGTTTCTGGTTTTGACATTAAATTAGGGCAGGTAAGGCAGCTATTTTATGTATTTTCTATTGGTAGCATAAACAAACATTTTGAAGTTGATGACATAATTGTGCTACTGTGTGGGTACAAGGCTTTCCTTGCCAGGGGCAAGTAACGAAAGCTCTGGGCATAAGTAATTAACTTGCTGTGTCTGCTAGTTTTTCAATGCATCTGGTTTTCTTTTTCATTATGATGAAAAATGTAGCGTTGGTGCCAGAATGCAAGGTTTCTGCTAAATGTAGGTGACACTGTGTTAACCCATATCATACTGAGGCTAAAAGCTTAAAATTTGTACACTGCCATATTCAAGATTTAAAAAATGTATTGTGTCAATCTGGTCGACAAATTTTCTTTCTTTGGATCAGTATCCTAAAACAGCGAAAGACACGTGCACGTACGATTTCAGCCACATTATCACAATGGTAAAATTAAATATCTCACACACTTCTCCAGGTATCTCATCCATCTCCTGGCCCTCCCCCCCCCCTCCCCCCTGCATCGCCCCCCCCCCCTCCCCACCCCACCCCACCCCCTCGTGTGACAAAAACCAAAACAAAACAAGAAAAAACAAAAATAACACGCACACACAACCTACCACATGACCACAGTAAGTAAGTCCGCCACTTGCAAGATGCCACTGCGACATTCTGAGGTGCAAGTTCCTCGACAGCGTCAACAGGGAGAGAGATACACTAGTCAAAGCACTCTTCATTTAGAAGACAGATAGCCAAGGGTACAAAGCTGCCCTTGTAGCGTTTGGTTTTAGCAAGAGGAGCTTTGAACCTATGGCCAGACGGGAGCTTTTCGAGGTGCTTGGAAAGACAGTGGGAAGTGTCGGCCACCAGCCTCAGGCCCTTTCGTATCATTCTCGTCCTGTAGAGGCCATCAAGGCATTATTTTAGTCAAACTTATATATGCAAGCTACATTATAGTACTTACAGTTAAGGATATAGACCAATGGCTTTAGTTCAAGGGTAGTGCCAGAATAGCTTGGTGCCTACAGGTGCCAAGCTGTTCTGGCACTACCCTTGAACTATTTTAGTCAAACTTATTTCACATACTGGTGTGTTCCGAATGATAAGGGTTAAAGTACCAGTACACATAAATATCAAGACACATTTTAGCACCATTTGTGTTTGTTGTGCATTGTCGACACACCTAATGAACATTAGCAGCAGTTTGGACACGCAGCAAAAGCACACGCGTAATCGCACTTATTTATTCTGTGCAGCTGTTAGCGTGTTAATCTATTTTTAGCTGTTTCTCGTACTGATACCATTGTATTTCTAGAACGGAGTGACGTTATTGTCTCGTTACTTGATATTAAGACGACGTGTGCTGAACTGGATTGTCCTATGTCTAAATGAACCATAACTAGACCGGTGCGTGGCATTTCATAACCACCTGTAACAAAAGTGTATCATTGAACATTTATGGCGGTAGTGGGCCTTCATGTCATTACATCCTGAAAGGATGAAATTATCAGTAGATATCTGTATATAGATATCCTTCAACGTCTGCATCACAGTTATGGAGACGGATCGCGACCATGATCGTTCATGGGTTGTGTCAGACGCCAAGCTTTTCTGACACCACCCTTGAACTGTCATGGTCGATCCACATCCTGTTGTAGCATGTCAGGGCTTTATGGGTTACAAGACCACCTGACCAAGGTGACCACATTTTGATAGTCCCTTGTGTGGCCACCTCACACAGCGTTGACTGTGTTCAAATGTTACTTAATTTATTCTGTGTCATGCTTTTTATATAAATTTGGTCTTCAGTTGCAGACTTACACTGGTTGCCTCTTTCCATTGGCTACCACCGATAGCGGTAGTGAATTGAGGGAGATAACCAATGTGCTGCAAGAGACATAGATCCTCATGAGCCCCTGCAGTTGCAGTGCTCAGGAGGATCTATGCCTCTTGCTGACACCGCTTTGTATCCATGTACATGTACTTTGCACAACTGGGGATTTTTTTGCTAGCATTGAATTAACCCTTTTCATCCTGATACACCCATTGCTTGAAATAAATTTGACTGATAGTTCAAGGGTGGTGCCAGAATAGCTTGGGCGCATGAGGCACCACCCTTGAACGAAAATGCTTGATCTACCTCCTAATCTGTAATGTAGCCTTCATAAGACGGTAAGCAGATTTGTTAAAAATCGGCCTCCGGATGTAATGGGTTAACACAGATTTCAGGAACTCTGATTACACTATATCCATTATGTGGATGCTTGTTTTGTGTACAGGTGTCAGAATCATCCCCTCTGGACATCAAAATTTACTTCTCGGACGGCGTGGTTCACACGTTGGCCATGGAGCAATCTTCTGATTGTCAGATACACAGACAGGTGAGTCATTTGTAGCTTATGTATCTCGCAGGTTTTGTTCATGCTTTCTGTGAGCTTTGTGAGTTAAATCTATTCTTTGTGAGTTAAATCTGTGAGTTAGAATCTGCAAGTTAAAGCTATGCCTTTAGGTGTTTTGCCCCCACCCAGGTCTGCCCTGGGGGACTTGTGTGGGGTTAACTACTTTTTAGTTCCCAGGGTCACCCTGGTCATCCCCCCAGGATGGGTTTGTTTTTTCAAAATACATTACCGATGGCATTACTATCTGGGAATACACTCTATTGCCTATAGATTTCAGCAAAATTGTGTGTAGCACACAACTGGGGAGGAGACACCGGGGATCCAAGCACTATGACCCCGGGTGGCCTCCCCTTACTACCCTATCCCGGCGAGCACAGGGCGACCTCGTCAGTTTCACTCATAGCTCGACCGGGGACGGTCGAGTTTTTGCCTTTCTCCGTTCTACGGGTTTCAGTGGTTTTTGACTTTGGGCTTGAATTGGAGTCTTCGATTCAGCCCTGGACTCACTACATTCGTGGTTTTTCCTTTGGCAATTGGACTCTTTGTGACCTGTGCGCCGACCGGTTTTACCGGCTCTGACTTTGTGAGTTCACCCTTGGCTTGGCCTTGGGGTTCGACGTCGCACGTGACTTGTGCCCGGCTGTTTTGTGCACGGTTGACTTTCTTCGCTGGCGTGTCTGGGTTTAGGGCCTTATGGCTTCTTCTGTGTCGAAGACTTGCCGCCGTGCGGGGACTTCCAGTGGTCGGATGATGCACACGACTCTTGCTTGCCGTGTTCGGGCTGTGCTTCGGACGGAACGTGTGACGGTGGCGCCGCTTGGACGGAAGACCGGTGTTCGCGCAGGTGGGACTTCTTCAGGCGTGGCCGGTCCCCTCGCCCGCTTCGGTCTCCACGGGATCCTCCACGGGTGGACATACTTCCCTCGGCGCATCGGGCTTTCCGGCCCACAGGTAAGTCCCCTTCTTGTACCGTTACCTCGCAGGTTCTCCCTCCCCTCTCCGAGTCTTCGGAGCAGGGTAGGCGAGTTTCGGAGTCACGCTCCCCACGCTCTGCTTCGTTAGCGCGTGGCTTGAGCCCATTTTGGTTCCCACCCCCCGCTCTGCTTCGGGCGAGCGGTCTGGGGTAGGTGAGCGTTCGTCGGCCACCCCCGGCTCTAGGTCTCCGGAGCGGGGACGGGTGACGGAACGCAAGCATAAGAAAGAGAGTAAACGTGATAAGAAATGCTCTCGCTCACGCACCGAGGCTTCGGAACGTGACGAGACCGTTAGTAATGCTGCCTCCCCGCTCTGTATTTTCCGAACGGGCAAGGCATGCTTCGCTTTCCTCCCCCCCCCCCCCCCCCCCCCCCCCCCCCCGCCCGCCCCGTCTCGCCTGGGCGGGCCCGGGGTGTGGTTGACTCTCGCCCCCCACGCTCCGAGGAGTCGGAGCGGGGGTCGCGTGCACATAATGGTCCCCTCCCCGCTTCGCTTCGCCTGAGCGGGCTTGGCGTGACCGTAGACTGTCCCCCCCCCCCCCCCCCCCCCCCCGTCTCGTATCGACCGGACGGGCCCGGTGTGACTTGGACCCTCGCCCCCCCCCCCCCCCCCCTCGCTCCGAGGCTTCGGAGCTGGGGCAGCGGGCTCATAAATCGTCCCCTCCCTGCTCCGCCTTTCCTGAGCGGGCTTGGCGTGACCCTAGACTGTCCCCCCCCCCCGCCTCGTATCGACCAGGCGGGCCCGGTGTGACATCGCGCGTCCTCCACGGTCCGACACATCGGACGGGGGGGCCGCGTGCTCGGTATTTGTCCCCTCCCCGCTCCGCCTTTCCTGAGCGGGCTAGGGGAGACTATTGGCGGTCACCCCCCCCCCCCCCCCCCCACCTCGCACCGGCTCTCCCGGGCGGGCCAGGGGTGACCAGGCCACTTCCTCGGTATTCCGATCGCGGTTTGTCGCTCACGTCGGCTGCCGCGTGCGGATCCCGACTTCGAGGTGGACCGTCGCTTTGCCACGGTCCCTCCGTCGCCGCGGCGCGCCTCTTTGCGTGCGTCGCGGGCGGCTGCGTCTACCTTGCGCGCGGCGGTGCGGCGCTCTCGTAGCCGCTCGCCCCTTTCGTCTTTGCCGCGAGAAGATCAGTTTTGGAACGGACGTACTCAGCCTTCATCCGTCGGACTCGGCCTCGGCGATCTTCTTGCAGGACTCGGCGGCGGGTTCTCCTTCCCGCCTTTTCCGCTGTCGCGTCGGCCTCCGCCTCGTCAGACGTTGTCGGCCCTTCGCTCGGATCACAGACGATCCACGCTCTGGGTGAGGCTTCAAGGCTTATCGCCAAGTCCCTACCGCCCGACGTCAGTCCGCCTTCGCCTCCTCCGAAGAGACAGGCTTCGGCCATGGTCGACGCGCAGAGGCAAGTCCAGCGCCGCAAGTCCCTCCCGCAAGCTGACTTCCGGGACCTCACCGATGCTTCTCCGCCCAGCTGCGTAACGACGCTTTCGGCGACACGGGATACTTTACCGCCGCTCGATCGCCGGTGGGAATCAACTTAAGCTTCAGCCAGGCCTAGTACGCTGGACACTCCCAAGCCTTCGCCATACCTTTTCCAGCGGTGGATGTGGCGGCCTTACTACAGGCGGGCGGCCGCAGGCTCGTCCAGAACTCGTGGCCTCGGCCTCTCGACAGGATCGCCTCCTTAGCGCGGAACTCGCTGGCGTGCTCGGGTTTGGAACTGGCTACCCAGGCAGCACTGCAGTGCCTACAGGATACGTGGGACCTGGAGGCTCAGTCCCCGCTTCGTGACGTGCAGTCCATCCTGATAGCGGCCAACCGGTCCGCCTACCATTCTTCCGCCACCGCCAGGGCAGCAGCTGCCAAATGCGACCTCTGGAGGAGGGATACCCTTTTGCGCCTCTGCTCGGACCTTCCCTTGTCAGTGAAGACCCAGCTCCGTCAAGCCCCCTTAGGTGGTCCTCAGCTGTTCGGCGACACTTGGCACACCTTTAAGGAATCTTCCAAGGACTTGTGGCCCAAGCCTGCATCTAACCCAGCCTCGACCCGCTTTCGCGCCCCCCGCACGGCGGGGGTCGTGCCCAGCGGTCTTTCAGGCCCTCCTTCCTACAGCGGATCTTCACGAGGTGGGGCCCGTCCTTTCCAGGCTACTCAGGCCGGCCCCGCCCCTCGCCCTGCTTGGCCCCGCGGTGCCCGTAGATCGGGCCGCGGTCGGGCTCATTGACTCGCCCCCGCCCCCGCCCCCGCCTCAGTAATCGAGCCTCCCGTCGGCGGGCGGCCGACGCTCTTCAGCGATCTTGGAGATCGCTGTTCCCGGACGACCCCTGGATTCTTTCCACCGTTACCGCAGGCCTGCAACCTTCGTTCCTGTCACCTCCGCCTCTTCGCAGAGCACCCATGTGGACCCAGGAACCGCTCGACGGCACACAGGCGGACGCTCTGCGCGGGGAAGTGGCGACCCTCCTCACCAAAGCGGCGACAGAGGTGGTTTCGCGGCAGGACTCTCCGGCGTTCTACAGCCGACTCTTCTAGCTCCCAAACCAGGCGGCAAGTGGCGTCCAGTTATCGACTTGTCAGCTTGGCCCCTCGATTCAGGATGGAGACGGCCAGGACACTCCGTGCAGCCCTCCGGCCGATGGACTTTGCGATCAGCCTCGATCTGTCAGACGCCTATCTGCACGTCCCGATTCATCCGTCGTTTCGCCGGTACCTTCGGTTTGACTTGGGGGGATCGTCTACCAGTTCTGCGCCCTTCCTTTCGGCCTCAACATCAGTCCGTGGGTGTTTACAAGACTGCTCGACGCCGTGATAGCCTATCTCCGTCAGCGCTCCTTGAGCCCGGCCTCCAATTACTTGGACGACCTTCTACTGCGCAACTTGGTTCCGCAGCCCTCCAGACGGACAGGGATGCCCTGCTTTCCCTTCTGCGTCGTCTAGGTTTCCTGCTCAATTGGGGAAATCTGATCTTCTCCCTCTCGACGGTTTCTACATCGGGGGATGGATTTCCTGACCGACCTCAACCTTGTCCGCCTGCCTCTGGCCAGGCGACAGAAGATCGTCGACTTAGCGACTTCGATGGGGATGGGATCCTCCTTCACCGCCAGGGTCTGGCTTCAACTCCTGGGCCTCCTCAGTGCGGCTGCGGACCTGCTTCCCTTGGGGCAGACTTTATGCTCGGCCTCTCCAGCTACGTCTCCTTCTTCACTGGCGACCCTCGGGCGCTCTGTTGGATCTAGTACCTGTCACACCTCTGGCTCGTCCTCACCTCGAGAGGTGGGCGGACCTCGCTTGGCTGGCTTCGGGGGTGCCCTACACTCCCCGCCGCCTCGGTGGTCTCTCTGTACAGAGGCGAGCCAGGCCGGCTGGGGCGCGCACCTGTTACCGGATTTCTCTCGGCCTCGGGCGTTGGCTTCGGGAGCTGTTAGGGAATCACGTCAACTGGCTGGAGCTGAAGGCAGTTGGGTTGGCATTCGACGTTTGGCAGGAGACCTTGGCCAATCAGGAAGTCCTCGTGCTCTCCGACTACTCGACGGTGGTGGCTTACATACAGAATCAGGGTGGCACTCACTCGCCCTCCCTTTGCATTCTTCGGTACCACCTTCTCCTCTGGTGCAGGGATCGAGGCATTGCCCTACGAGCCCGCCACATCCCTGGCCACCTCAACGTGATGGCGGGCGCCCTGTCTCGTCGCGGACAGTTGCTCCACACGGAGCGGTCCCTACGCCCGGATATTTTTCGCCTGCTCTGCTCTCACTGGGAAACGCCGCTAGTGGATCTGTTTGCCACCAGATGAAACAGCCAGCTCCCGGTCTACGTCTCGCCAGTCCTGGATCCGCTCGCTTGGGCAGTGGACGCGCTCCCCATTCCTTGGGTCGGCCTGATTGCTTACGCCTACCCCCCGTCAGTCCTCGTTCCGAAGGTACTGCGGAAGCTTCTGGGATGCTCGGCGGTCCTCCTGCTGGTGGCCCCCCTTCAACTGGACCAAGAGCTGGACCACGGACCTCCTCGCGCTTGCGACGGACCCTCCTCTGGAGCTTCCTACCCCTTCCACGATGCTCAAGCAGCCCCGTCAGCGGCTTTTCCATCCGTGCCCCGTACGCCTCCGCCTACACGGTTGGAGGTTGTCCGGCACGCCCGCGCCGCTAGAGGTTCTCGGATGCAGCAGTGGCGGCAATTGCAGCAGCCCGCAGACTCTCTACAAGGAAGGTGTACGAAGGCACGTGGAGGGTCTTTCAGACCTGGTGCACCTCCCATGGGCACCCTCCCACTAACCTAGCCTCCCACCAACTGGCGGAGTTCTTCCTGTAGCTCTTCGACGACCGGGGCAAAGCCCCGGTCGCCATCAAGGGCTACCGCGCTACGATCGCGGACATCTACCGTCACCGGTGTCTTCCGGACCCAGGCGCCTGCAAGGATCTGTCGAATTTCTGGCTCACTTTGAACTCCGACGTCCGGTTTCACGTTCCCTAGTACCCCGGTGGGATCTTGCCTGGGTACTGACGTGGTTGAATACGGACCGGTTGAGCCCCTCCCCTTGGCTCGGTTCTCAGACTTGACCCGGAAAACCTGTTTCCTTCTGGCTCTCGTTACAGCGTCCCGCGTCAGCGAGCTTCACGCGCTCTCGATGCTCCCAGCCTGTTTGCGGTTCGTTCCGACGGCTCTGCGCAGCGGCTCTCCGATCCGTCCTTCCTGGCCAAGAACCGCCGCCCCGCGGCGGCTCCTCAGGTGCTAACGATACGGCCCCTCCGTGGAGCGGACCTCTCCCCTGGATCGCGGCAACAGGACCCATTGCGGGCGCTAAAGATTTACCTGCGCCGCTCTCAGCCGCAGCGCCGGGGGCGCTCGCGCCTCTTCTTACCTTGTCCGCGGGCAGACGCCACATCTCGGCCCAGATCGTGTCATCCTGGCTGCGGTGGGTGATTAGGTCAGACTACCTAGACCTCTCCCCACGCGGCGCTGAGCCTTTACAAATCCGGGCGCATGAAGTGAGAGCAGTAGCCGCCAGTCTAGCCCTGGACCGCAACTGCTCGGTCAAAGATATTGTGGCAGCGGGTGGCTGGCGCTCAGACTCCACTTTCGCACGCTTCTACCTTAAGAGACCTATCCGGCTGACGTGACTCCCTGGCACGGGTGGGCGACATCTCCGCGGCCCAGCACTCCCTCCGAGCGCTGCTGGCGTCTTAGGCACATCATAGCTGAAATCGTCAGGAGTTCTCTCTCGAGGGGGCCGGCGGAGTGGTTGGGTTATGGTTAGATACGGCACCCTCCGCCTGTTCGCCATTCTCCCAGATAGTAATGCCATCGGTAATGTATTTTGAAAAAACAAATGAATTTTTTTTCTAAAATGTATTTTTTTGAAAAATACTTACCGATGGCATTACTCGAATGGCCCTCCCCGCCTGCCCCGCTTGCCTCTTGTGGCTATGTGTGAAACTGACGAGGTCGCCCTGTGCTCGCCGGGATAGGGTAGTAAGGGGAGGCCACCCGGGGTCATAGTGCTTGGATCCCCGGTGTCTCCTCCCCAGTTGTGTGCTACACACAATTTTGCTGAAATCTATAGGCAATAGAGTGTATTCCCAGATAGTAATGCCATCGGTAAGTATTTTTCAAAAAAATACATTTTAGAAAAAAAATTCATTTTTCTGTCTACCCTTGGTCCATTCACCTGTATTTTCCTTTTTTAAACTCTCCCTGCTGTCTGCGCCGCCTGTAGCTCTTGATATTGGATGTGTGTTGCTAAATGGTCTTAGTTTTATTTAGCGTATTAGACCGGCTGGCGATATACATTTAATATTCTGTTAATTTTTTTTTTTTTCACAAGCAGTGCAGGAACGTCTTGAGAAAGTCTTGTCACTGTCAGGACGTTAAGCAATGTACAACCAACCAACCTTTAGGTGTGTTTTTGAGCAGGGGTGTAGGGGTTGAAAAATTACATTCACCCATTTGATTTTAGTCCCAAGGCCACATTTCCCAAATTTTGGAGGCGTTACTTAGCGACTGTTGATCAGCTGCAGGAGATGGATCAACCATGTTTATTCAGAGTTAAGCCAGATGAGCCAGCGACCGTACATGCAGTCATCATCAAAAACTATTGAAATTGCACAAATTGACCCATATCATACTGAGGCTAAAAGATTCAAATTTGTACACTGCCATATGCAAGCTACATTATAGTACTTACACTCAGATAAGGATATAGACCAATGGCTTTAGTTCAAGGGTGGTGGAATAGCTTGGCGCTTATAAGTGCCAAGCTATTCTGGCACTACCCTTGAACTATTTTAGTCAAACTTATTTCACACACTGGTGTATTCCGAATGATAAGGGTTAACATTGGCTTGGTAGAATAACTTCTCTAACAGAGTACTTGACGACTAATATTCAGAGTGGGTCACCCCCAAACTGAACATCTTTTCACAGACTAGCCCAAACGGTAGTATAAGTCAGAGAAGTTTACTGTACTTTTGTATTTTGATATTGGCACATTTTGAGGAGAGTACAATCTAACAGCATGTGATCATAATTACACTTTTGATTTGTATGGCTCTCTTATTGCAGAAATGGCAGAATGCACTGAACGAACACATAGCATACAGCACCCATTATACGCATCAAGGGGAAAAGCTGGATGATGATGAAGAGGAGTCAGTTCCCCTGGGAACCATGCAAGACACACTACAGGTGCGTCATTTGTGCTGGAGGAGTCAGCTTGCTATATTTAGGTCTAAACCTGCGTGAATCTACCCATTATGGATGTGTTTGTAACTAGTTTGTTGTTGGTATTTTGTTTGTTTGTTCTTTTATTCTTTGGTGGTAATTGAAAGTTCTGGGCAATGTTTTTTTTGCAGACAGCACAGGCACATCAGAAGATTCTGGAGAAACAAGTTCAAATGCTGAAAAACACAGTGGACACTTTGGAACACTTTATTGTGCGTTCTGCGTCCTCAACAAACGCAGCCAACTCGAACCATAAGGCTCACCTCTCAACACAGGAACATGGTGAGTTTTCTCACAGGCAACCAAGCTGGGTGGTTCCGCCAATAGCTTGGCGCTTTGAGGTATCAAGCTATTCTGGCACTACCCATAGCATTTTCCATCCTTATACACTGTTGCATTAAATAAATTTGGCTGTGATAGTTCAAGGGCAGTGCCAGAATAGCTTGGCGCCCTGGGGCGCCAAGCTATTCTGTCACCACCCTTGAACTAAAAATTGATCTGTAGTGTAGCCTTTCTGAGGACAATACACACATTTGAAAAAAAAAATTCAGCCTCAGGATTTAATGGGTCCATCTATCATGTAAATATCAGTCCTGAGTGTGCTAAAGCAGTTTGCAATTTGTTTCCATTTTACAATAAATACACGACTTTTATTTCATTTTTTTAATCATGAACGAATACTATGAACAAATTTTTTACACCTGGCGGAAGGGAGGGAATCTTTATGTGGTTGCCGTTGTTTCCTTTAGTTTGTTAGCTCCCTTTGTTGTACCTGTAAGGGGCGAGCTGAAAGTTGAGGTGATACCAGGTTAGCTGCACTTATTTTAGTAACTAGTAACCTTTTTCCAGATCTTTTGTTTTTGTTTGTTTGCCCTCCCCATTTGTGTTTTGTTTGCCCACCCCCCCCCCCCCCCCCCCTAAAAAAAAGAAAGTCTGAAAGAAAACTGTTACATTGGCAATGAATGGCATATGGCCTGTGTTGTATGTACAATGTACACATGTATGTTTGTCGGCTGTTGCAGAATATTTACGCAGTATACACATACAAGCCACAGAGCTGTTGAAATCCTCTGGTGACATGTGTGGCTCCCTCTCACACTGCATGATGCTCTTCAACCAGCAGGAGGAGGTAATTTATATATTATATAATTTATATTTATATATGAGGATCCATGCCTCTTGTTGACACCACTTTGTATCCGTGTTCTTTTAGACGGTTGGGGCTCTTTGGCATTGAATTATGAAAGCTTTCCACAGGCACAATTTGTGTCCGCTGATAATTAAGGGGTTAACAGTACCAGTAGCTGCACAGAGGAGGATAACACAATATAGTGACGAGCAAAACAAATGAGACATTTTTTGTATCATCAGAAACACTGAAGTGTTTACGATGATTCCATAAATTCTGCATTTCTTTTGCTCGTCAGGATAATGTGCAAATTTGCCTGCATGCAAGTTTGTGTAATTCAATCAAACCTGTCAAGAAGAGCACCTGTATATGGCAACCACCTGTCTAAGCAGCTGGCTGGTTTGTTGCTTAACGTCCGCAGCAGCGGAGTGATCATGGACGGCCCTACCGGGCAGGTTATAGGGGACAGGGGCATCTATTGTCCATGGAGTATGGCCTGAACACTGATCAGTTCACGCGTACTACAACTGTGCCAGTTTGATTTACCAGGACCTTTTGACAGACATGCTATTGAACAGGCCCGTCGTCAGCACAAAATTTTTCAGTGCAAAGAAGCATAATGCTGCCTGCTGTGCGACTGTAGACAAAAGTGTGCCTTCAGAAACTGACCTTTAAATAATAATAATAATAATATATTACTCTTCTATATTGCAATATCCCCACAAGAAAGGCTCAGAGCACTTTACATCTAGATAATCTAACTAACTGAAACTAACCAAAGTACCGACAGCATACAAATACACTCATTCATGAGTACAAATGCACATTCACACAATACTAAAATAATAAACATAAAACATTTTAAGAACCTTTAACTCTTATACTTTGGAATACACCAGTTTGTGAAATAAGTTTGACTAAAATAGTTCAAGGGTTGTGCCAGAATAGCTTGGCGCCTCTAGGCACCAAGCTATTCTGGCACCACCCTTGAACTAAAGCCATTGGTCTATATCTTTATCATTCTGTGAGTACTATACTGTAGCTTGCATATGATATGGCAGTGTACAGATTTGAAGCTTTTGGCCTCAGTATGATATGGGTTAAGGGAGGATTGTCAGTATCATCGCATGACAATGTAACATCTCAATAGCCTCATAAGTACATGTATAGTTACATTTCAAGATAAATGAGATGTGTACAAGCCACGTTCATGAGACACTGCCATAAAATCTGCAGTAAAATCACCAGTTTTAAATTCAGATGTGGTGATTGCAGTAATTAAAAAAAAACTTAATTTTGAATGCATCCAAGTCTGCAGTGGGTTGATCTGGTGCCTAATCTCACCCAGGTATGCATCCTGTCGTTCTGGTCCCTAAGGGACCAGAACGACAGGAAGCATACCTGGGTGGGACCTGTCTTTTATTACCCCACATTAAAAGTATATAAAATTTTTCCAGTTTGTGAATTGTGGTGTACAAAACTCATCATTTTGGGTGTGTTCAAATCAGGGTCTGTATGCATGTCACGCCATTGTCCGTGCTAAAGAGCCATTTTGGAGAAACGAAATACACAAGAAACGAAACATTTTCATTGCATCAAAATGCCTCCTCTGCACATGCAGAAACGCCGTGAAAATTCATTTTGATTGGTACAGGGGAGGTAACTCTTCACTGACACATGCTCTGGTTTGTATCGGTGGATATCGGGTCATATTTCTGACTACTGACGCTTAAAAACTAAACATATAAGACGTGTGTGCCTTCGCGTACACAATTAAAGTGAATTACCGACCATATGGAATAAACTTAAGCGCTTTTGAATGCGTAAACAGGCATGGTTCAAGTGAATCAAGGATGCCACTTCCTCAAAGCGATAGCCGCCATCTTGTAGGTTTTGCAGAGCAGCCGAATAAAGTGGGGCTCAGAAAACTGACCTAAAATCATATTTTGGTGGTACTTTAGTGATGATACTTTATAGATTCCATTTCGAAATTGATCCTCCCGCTTAAATCTTACAGACTCGTGCGTCACATCATGCATGTTTAGCCATAATAGACCTGAATCCACGGCATCGCTTTACCCGCCATCTCAGTGTTTTGGCTTGAATGATGTCAGATTTAACATGTGACCGAGCGGACGATGCTGATTGGACAATGGGTAGAAATGTTTTGGCGAAATGTTTCATGAATAGAGACAGGTTCTATTGCTCGAAATGTACCGTTTCACATTTCATGAAACGGTGAAATGTTGGAGAAATGTCTGAAATGCGGACATTGTGAGAAAATGTTTCGTTTCGTTTCTCCGTGTGAGAAAGCCTTTAATGGTCACAAATCTGCCATTTAATGGAATGCATGACTTATTTTAGCGGCCTAATGATTCATTAAATTTAATGCCGCTGTACCCCACCATTAGCGAGCCTAATGGGCGATTACTGTGTGGTGGTGCTGAAAAGCCTAGAGACCGCCAATACATGTTATAAGATGCACGGGAATTTCGTGCTTGGGTGGCTATTTTCAGTTCTCATTGGATGTTTGCCTGACGAAGATATTCGTGAAAAGCAAGATTTTCATAGTAGCTGCTTATTAAGCATGAACTGCACATGCGCCCATTTGTCAAAGTGGAAGGGATTCCCTCCAGTCTAAAAATAAAGTAGCCTTTAACTAATGGCACGGTTTCTTGACAACGTGCATTCCAATTAGATTCTGTACAAATGGTCCATTTACAAATGACCGTTTAGTCCTAATAACCATTACTTTTAATGGTGCAATGTGCATATGGCCCCAGGGCATTAAAACTTGTACAATTTACATACTGTAGATAAATCTGAACAATTGAGAGAAAAAAAAACCTGTTGCCGTCAGAACCGCATGCAGGTATGCCCTTACTGTTTTGACCGGTTCATGTCGAGAAACATTAAACACCATTCAGCTGCAAGAGGTATAGATCCTCATGAGTGCCTGCAGCTGCGGGGGTTCATGAGGATCTATGCCTCTTGCTGACACTATTATGTACCCTTGTTCCTCGGATGGCTCGGGCTCTCTCTGCATTGAACTGAGGAAGGTTTCCAAAACGGCCTGTTTCTAGTGGCAGGGAAGGGTTAACCCATTTAACCCTAAGACCACATTTCCCAAATTTTTGAGACTGTGCTAGTTAAGGACTATGTACCTGTTGCAGGAGACAGTTGGACCATGATAAATGCAAGGGTAGTGCCAAATGAGCTTGGCGCCAAGCTCATCTGGCACTACCCTTGAATTTATCATGGTCCATCCGTAATCCGTCTCCGGCTGTAGGGACTCGGGGCTAAAAGGGTTAATGTATCCAGACGTTTTCAATAGCCGTAACGGATCATGTGTACAAAAAAAAAAAAACAACAAGCTACCCTGGACACATCAAGATGCATCGCAGTGCGCAAGAGAACATTGGGCTGATGTCATCTGTATTTTGCTTGCGCGCAACCATGCACGGGCCAACTGCAGCCAGCGCCAGCCCAGTAGTCTTTGCTTACTGAAATGTACAGTTGAGCTATAATGGTCAGTGTACGTCACACTTTAATGAGAGCCGCTTTATTCCGGAAGGGAATGGGCTACCTGGGTTTGCTTCCCTTTGGTCATCATCCTCTAAATGCTAGATTCCATCGCCAAGCTGGATTAACACTTTGGCTGTCGGTAGCAGTTTTTGTCACGATGATTTTTGCAGGAATCATTGCTACAACAACTGCTAATGATGGCCAAAGGATCCATACCGAAAGAGTCGCCAGCGAGAGTGCAAAATGCTGTACCAGTAAGCTGGCAGCAAAGATGGCATTATGTTTGGAATCGCATGTTGAAGACCGCTGTGTCCTTGTAATTTTAACAAATACAGAATCAGTTTTCAAAATAACAAGGACAAAACTTTATATCCTTGTTAACCCATTAAATGTGCCCGTGGGCTTAAAATTTAAGCACTTGGGCGCATTTCCAAAATTTTGGACTTGTCAGCTAATGCCTATGTACCAGTCGCAGGAGACAGGGTCGACCATGATAAGTCAAGGGTAGTGCCAGATTAGCTTGGCACCATCAGGCGCCAAGCTAATCTGGCACTACCCTTGAATTATCATGGTCGATCCATCTTCTGCTGTAGGGTGTTGGGGATAAATGGGTTAAAGAGTGAGTTACAGCACGTATCATTTTAATAAGAATTAATAAGAAAAAAAACATGCAGCATAACACGTGCAAAACTGTTATTGTTTCTTAGTTGTTTTTTAAGTATTATTGTTATCTTTATTATTGTTATCATTATAATTATTATTATTATTATTGGACAACATAGATGTACTTTGAAACCAGTTGAAAGTGGTCATGGATATGAAAAGTGAAAACTTCTTCCCTCAGTCAAGTAGCTGCTTTCATCAGTTACCATCTGCGCAAAAAGTTGTCTGGCTGATGTTAGCCTTAATAATGACCAGTGCAGAGGCTTTAGTTGACATCAACTTTAGCTGCCCTGCACATGGTTATGTGCAGGCTAGCTAAGGATGATGTAAGCGACATAGTTTTTTATAGTTTGACTGCATAAATTACTTTATTTTATTTTGTTTTATTTCATTTTATTTATTTTTTCATATTATTATTATTTTGAATTTTTTATTTTATTTATTTATTTTTTTAATATTTTTTTTTATTTTTAACAGGTGCGGCAGATTCAGCTGAAAGAACAAACGGAGAAATGTCGAGTGCTGCAAGAGTCACTTCACGCCCTGGCATCGGAGCACCACGAGTTGGAGCGCTCACTTTCCCGACGTCCGTCCATGAGATCTCTAACCTCTGATGACTTCTACGACTGTGATGATGATTCTTACGGTAGGTAGCAACTTTGAATCAAACTCTCAGTTTCAGTTCTTTCAATTAATGTTTTATTGTGTAGGCCATCAGCCAATTACAAACACCACACTTTCATTCCCAGTCCTGGCACTCTGCAGTAGTATCGACCGTCATATTTCAAGGGTGGTGCCAGAACTGCTTGGCTCTAGAGGTGCTAAGCTGTTCTGGCACCTCCCTTGAGCTACCATGGTCATTCTTTGAGTATCCTTACTTGCACACTGCATCAGGATTATGCTAGTTTACAGGTGGTGCCAGAATAGCTGTTCGGCACCACCCTTGAACTTCCATAGTCATTCTCTCTCCTGAACTAGTGTAATGCAGTCTTCAAAGGACAACTTCCAAAAATTGAGAACTTCAGCCAAAGGGCTCATTTGGTTAACTTCAGGGGGGGGGGGGTCGTATTGCAGTTATATTTACATCAGTGCCTTAGGTGATGACAGTCATTACAGTAGAACCTGTTTTCAGGGACCATCCTCGCTAGAGGTCACCTGTCATTATTAAAGACCATCATTTAGATGGCTGTTGCCACCTAAATGATGGTCTTTAATGACAGGTGACAACTTTTGCCCTTGAAGACTTTTCTTGAGAGAGCACCTGTCTTTGATGATGGGCAGTCTGTGGCGCAGCTGTAAAAGCGCCTGCCACCATTGCTAGAGGTGCGAGGTTCAATACCCTGTTTCGGCGTCGGATTTTTCTCCTTTAGTGTCACCGTTACTGTCAGGGGTTCTTTCTCCGGGTACTCCGGCTCTTCCTCCCCCATGACGTTGGTATCAGTTTCAGCCCACTCAATCAAATTTCAAATATAAAAACAATTTGAATTTCTAAAACTTCAGTAGCTCGCTCGAGCTTGTCCTTAGCACCACGTGAATGTTCTGTGTTTGAGTACAGTGTGTGAGTGAATGCGCGTGATTCATGCGAGCGTGCTTGTTGGGCTCAGTTCACAGCGACACTTTGAGCCGATTTACAATTGGGATAAAGCGCCAATTTAATGCGCTGATTTATTTATTTATTTATTTATGACCACTCTTTCCTCGCTAAAAAAGGTGGCTGCACAACAGGTTCTGCTGTGTAAGGTGTGAATGAATAACTAAATAAATGCCCATCACAAACACGCAGATGTTTTACTCTTTCACCCGCGCTTTGTTCCAGGCTCCCCAATGCACGAAGGATTTGCGGACGCCCTTTCCCAAGACATCATGTTCGAAGGTACGGAGGTTCCCGACACCATTGTGACAGCGGACGGCCAGCGATTACGGTCAGTACATGCACGTATTTCCTGCCCTGGGGATCACCTGCTGCATGCACCAGGGGATTTTCAGAACAAAATCTAATAATAATGTATAACAACTGAATGCAGTTTCTTTGGTGTACGTGTATTTATTTTGTGTAACCCATTTAGCCTCCAAGACCCTACTGCAGGAGATGGATGGACTGTGATAATTCAAGGGTAATGCCAGATTAGCTTGGTGCCTGAAGGCACCAAGCTAATCTGGCACTACCCTTGAATTATCACGGTCCATCCATCTCCTGCAACTGGTACATAGTTGTCGGGAAATGAGGCCTTGGGGTTAAGAGGGTTAACCAGGAGGTGCACCTGAGCGATCGTATCTGGTGATGGAAACTTGCGCCCTTGCCGTCAGCCCTTTCGCTGCAGAGAAAAAGCGAACTCGATCCACTTGCAAGAGGCATAGACCCTCATGAGCCCCTGCGACTGCAGGGGCTTATGAGGATCTATGCCTTTTGCTGAGACCAATTTGTGTCTTTGTTCCTTGGGTGGCTGTGACGTTTGGTCGCTGAATGAAAAAAATATTTGAGAACTAAATACGTGTCCAGTGGCCGAGAATGCGCTACCCGCTCACTGTATTATACAGCGCAACCCTCACCACCCAAAATGCAAAAGGCAATGATCCTCATGAGCCCCTGCATATGCTATATGTGCTGATTATTTACAACCATGGCCTCACCCGGGTCTGCCTGGGGATTTGGGTGGGGTTAACTACTTTTTAGTTCCCAGGGTCACCCTGATCAGCCCCACAGGGTGGGTTTTCCCCTCTATTCTGGGGCATGTGTTTCTGTCTACCCTTGGTCCATTCGCCTGTATTTGTCCTTTTTTATACTCTCCCTACTATACTGTCTGCGCTTCCTGTAGCTCTTGATATTGGATTTGTGTTTCTAAATGGTCTTAGGTTTATTTAGCGTATTAGACCGGCTGGCCACACACATTCAATATTCTGTTTATTTTTTTTTTTTTTCACAAGCAGTGCAGGCACGTCCTGAGAAAGTCTTGTTGCTGTCGGGACGTTAAGCAATGTATAACCAACTACAACCAATCAAACTAGCAAATTTTATTCGCAACCTCATTTCTAGAGCCTGGCAAGGAAGTAGTTAACCATTTAGCCCTGGGACCCTGCAGCAGGAGATGGATTGATCATGATAATTCAAGGGTAGTGCCAGATGAGCTTGGCGCCTACCCTTGAATTATCATGATCAAACCATCTCCTACAACTGTTACATAGTCATTGGACAACGCCTCCAAAAGTTTGAAAATGCAGCTGTGTGGTTAAGAGGGTTAAATTTGTACACAAACAGTTTTCAGAATCTTGCCATTGAACATTGTGTGTTGTTAATTGTGTTTTTGGTTTTGTTTTATTTTTGTTTGTTTGTTTTTGGTTTGTTTGTTTGTTGTTGTTGCTTTTATTGTTGCTTACTTCTTGTTGCTTTTTTAATTTTTATCTCGTGTGCAAGGCAAAAGAGTGTCTGTGTTCTGGGCCAGTGGTCGTCCATCCATCCGTTGTCCGTGGTAATCTTAACGTTGGCATTTTCTTGGAGACTAATCAAGATGCTGCCCAAGGACAGAGTGTGACAAGACCTGTTAGTAATTTCTGTCAAGTCAAACTAAAAAAAAAAGGTCAAGGTCACAGGGGGTGAGGAAGTAGGTTAAAAAAAAAGCCATATTTAATATATATAATTATTTTTTTCTGAAATACTATTCACAACTTCAAACCCTAACTTGGCGCAAAAATACCTGATTGTAAGATCTTTCTATGGATACAAATTTCTATGACCCATGGGAAAGGTCAAGGGTCACATACGATCAGGAAATAGGTAAAAAAAAATAGGCAGTCGATGTATTTTGACAAAAGGTGTTTTTTTCTCAAATACTGTTGATAACTTCAGACCATTTTACAGAGACGCCCAGTCATCATCATCCTCATCATTTTTCTTTGATTGTGTTTTGTCATGTTAATAATAACGCAGGAAGCTATTCTTGGAGTTTGCTTTTGAGTCTGTTATCTATAAGTAGGACATCAGTGTCCTAGATCCTGAAAAGTACAGTGTGAATGGCCAGTGATGTAATCGTGTTCATTGCAGTAACATTGTAATTATGACCCCATTATCTTGTTTACCTCAGGTGTACAACCTTCGGACAGTCTCATGACACAGATTGATAGGGAGATAAGATAAACTGTATTCATGCATACAATAAGCACTGGGATTTATCTATGTGTATAAAAATTTGAGTGTTTGTCTCTTGTTTAACATCAAAATGTAGAACAAAAAGCATAAAAACATCACAATCAAGACAGTCAATCTTAATTTGACCACGCTGTCAGCCCCAAATAGGACTTTGGCCATTTGGTATGTGTGTACAAGTCTGGTCTGTGATGTTGGACCCTTTGGATTGAAGCCGTAAGGTTCCAAATCACAGGCCAGCACAGAATTGTTGAAGCACCTGATCTTTTTGCCACACTAAATTTGACAAATTAAGTTGTGCATGTGATGTGATTTTATAACCTATAAAGCCCAGACATGGTACGGCAGGATGTGGATTGACAATGATAATTCAAGGGTGGTGTCAGAACAGCTTGGCGCCTGTAGGCCTGTAGGCGCCAAGCTGTTCTGACACCACCCTTGAACTATAATGGTTGATCTGTCTCAAAAACTGTGACATACACCTCAAAAGATAATCTAACAAGACATTGATGATTTTTCTCAAGATGTATAGTGGGTTATGGAAAAATATAAACAAATGTACAAGCATGCGACGTAAATGCTTTAAGACAATACACACGCTGCCTCGTCAAAACTCAAACTCGCTCTCTCTCTCTCTCTGCCGCAGGTCCACACACCTACACGCACACTGACACACAGCAACACCTACACACAGCTAGACACCAACGCAAGTACATTGTACATTGACCTATGCATTTGTACGCCCACACATATGCACTCACTGAGAGGAGGGAGGTGGGGCTTTTGTGGATGGATGTGGTATGATGGTGAACACATTTCCTTTTGTAGTGACTGATTAAACCTCAAAAAATTAACTTGAGTCAGCAATGGCACAGCCTACTGTCAATCAGGTCATTACGACGTCACGTATCTGTGAACCCAGCTGTTGTCACTTTAACCCGCATGTGTCTGCAGCCAACTTCGCTGTAAACATAATTGGTGGCCGCATGTGGAAGGGGGTTAATGCGGTACGTTTCGGGGCCACGCCCGATCCAAGTTTTGTACTTGTCAGAAAACGTGGGTTGTCTGTCGTGACTTGAGTGGTCAATGTTTGTCGTACTCTGTGTCGTTGTGCTTTCTCCTGTGTGCTCTTGGGTGTCTTTCTAACTGTTCGTCGGCCGCTTTAGGCGTGCATAATTATCAGACTTGGATCGTCTGACGTTCATCATCCTACGGTCCTCATGTATTTTGTGGCCAGACTTCGCTTGGGAATCGGCAGCCGGTGGTGACAACACACAGCGCGGTCGCACACGGGACTGTAGAGATTATGGTCTCTTTTGCGTCTAGCGGGGAAATGCCGCAGTTCTTGGAGTAATGTCACTGTGAAGGGGGGAAAAACCTATACAAAACAAACAACACAATGAGTAGCTCCGAGGAAAGTTCAGAGAATGAAGAGTGCGGTTCTAACGGATACCGGTAAGTTTTTCTCGTTTGAATTAGATCGATTGCATGTGTCCGGTAAAGTTTGTGCGCAATTGCCCAGGTAAATACAGGTCTACTGGGTGGGCCGTATTACCTGTTGCGGTTCGTTGATTCCGGATTTAGCTCTCCTGTAAACTTGAAACGATCAACATAAAACGTACATTCGCACCTTTGCGGTCACGTTTGTACGGATTACTAAGTAGAGTGGCAGGTGTTTTTCATTGATTGACTCTCCCAGTTTTACTTCTACATTCATTTTGAATACGATTATTATATTCAGGGGGAAAATAACAAATAAAATGTTTGTGTGGTGGAAGGGTGTGTCGTTTGATTTTACAACTAAAAGGGAAAAAAGCCATTTTACCAGCACACGCCATGTTTATCAGTGTGACTCTGTGAGTGTGAGTCAGGTCTTAACCCATTTTATCTTGAGACTGACTTTCAACTTTCACCAAATTTTGCTTTATGTCCTACGAAAGCTATGTACATTACAGATTAGGGATAGATCAAGCATTTTAGTTTAAGGGTGGTGCCTGAATAGCTTGGCGCCTCAGGCACCAAGCTGTTCTGGCACCACCCTTGAAATGTCATAGTCTCAATGTGACTGCACAACTAGTATTAATTAAAGGTCCTGGTTCAGCAATTAGTCAGTTGAGGACAGCGAAAAAAAATTTCGAAGTCCCTACTGACCTGACTTGAAGTGCAACCCTGACAGGGCCTCATCAGATGGGATCCCCGAACATTCACGTTACTATAGCTGCTGTAGAGTGTCAGACGTCCTTGACGGCTGTCACAGTTCATGCAAACAGGTATACGCCACTCAGCTGCCAAAGGTCACTTCCAGTTGCATCTGTCCGTACACGGTAACACCCAGAATTCTCGTGCAACAACAACGAAAGATGACTATCCAACTTTCACTTCTGGGCCGGTACTGGGAAGCACTGAGCGACGTCCACAGCGTCCAAAAATGGCCCAGGGAATGGTGACGGTACGTCGAACATGCTATATCGTGGTCTTCTCATTTCTTATGTCCTCGCATTTATCCAAAACAAGGTTTCCTCGAAAGCGTTTGCAAACAACAAGTCTTTATGGTAGTCGCCATTTTTACGAAGGGAAGCTACTAGATAATGTGTGTGTAAGGGACAGCACTCCCGTGCTAAGCAACGCGCAAACGCCCACCTCAAAACGATTTTATTTTTCACAAAAGCCTGGGAGATAATTTACAGGTCATCATGCAACAATGTGATGTGCATGGGTGACAGTGCGAGAATATGAAATGAATGTAAACGGGACATAAATATGCCCCATAAATCCATGGCCAGCAAGCGATATACATTCCCATGAGCTCCTGCGGATGCCGGGGCTCATGAGAATGTATGACTTTTGCATTTGGAACAGGCTGGCTGAAGGCCTGTTCTGTCTGAACCAAACAGCTGAAATTCAGCTTTTCGGGATTTTGAAAAGCTGAATCAGCTTCTAGGAGTGAAGACGGTCACCCATTGATGTGATTGTGCCTGTTCGTGTGTGTTACACGGACATAAAATTTGATTCCATTATAAGAATCTAAGCACTAGGTAATATTTTGCTTTGTCGTTTACTTCTCATCTTGTTTTTTTTTTTTTTTTTTGTATCACAAAAGATAATTACCGTCTGCAAACTTGATGAGTTCAGTGATAATATTTTCTCCCCAGACCAACTGCTGTCTATGCACACGCAATGCACCCTGCCCAATGCATACCTCATGCAGGTGCCTGACAGCAAACACCGATACACCAACTACAAGCTAAAGGGTGCACGAGCAAACGAGAGGCAAGTTTCAAAATAATTAGATACAGGGCCGCAGCAGATGGTTCCGGCCTTCGCCATACCAATTATGTATACATTTTTTTGACAAGACCATATAATTATGTCTGTTTATGCCCTCGACCCAAATTAATTTAAATGTTACTAATTTTTCCATTTTTGGGGGGTTGTGCGAATTCTTCCCCCCCCCCCCTGCCCGATTGACTTTAGGAAGCAGATGAAAGCAAGCTGGCATCATGCAGGCATGCACCCCTTCGGCTGGAGCATTAGGTTTCTTTCACCTCGTGCTATGGTTATGAGATATGAAATAAATGTTAGGAAACAGATATATATATATATTTGGTATTCTAACCACAATATATTTCATTCATAGTTTATCTATGTTTGCACTGACAGCAAACCATGTGGGATTTATTTCTGATTACTCCATATAGCAATGTTCTCTATCAGACAACTGAAATGACTCAACCCGCAAAAATAAATATCAAGGAAATATATCAGTTCACAACAGCAAGAGGTATATCTCACTTGATCTTCATTTTGTGACAAAAACATTGTTTTCAAATACACTTCAACGTATGGTTTATTTGTTTATATCTGTACTGAGTGAAACTGTTAAAAATGCCTTTCATTGTGAGGCTTCTCTTATGAGTTTACCAAAATCGTCAAGTACATCAATAAGTGTCTCTTGGCTTGACTTCACGAACGAAGATTCTATAGGGCTTGCCCACGTCGTCTGCAGGCATTTTCGTGGCTGCGGAGGCCAATCCGGGACAGGCAGGTTTACATCAATAAGTGTATACATAAATAAAACACAATTACCATGATTGTCATAATTCCTAAAAATACAGCTGATTTTTTTTTATGAAATGAGTATGTCTATCCTCAACAAGACCAAGTAGTCTATGTACCCTACAAAACCACATAGTCCAGATCAAAATGGTGACTGCGAAGCGTGTGAAATGCAGAGACGAACTCAATGAAAAAAAGAAAGACGCTTAGAAAAGACAGCTAGAACACAATTTTATTCATATTATCTAGTAATAAATTGTGTTGTAACTGTCATTTCTAAGCGACGTTCTTTCCTCATAGGGTTCTTCTCTACAGAACAACATACATGTGCACTTTTACTTCCTGCACCATATATAACTGTAATAATACATGAGGCAAAAACACAAACAGAACAGAGACAACCATTTTAATTATAAAGAAACAATTTCAGTGATGTCATTGAATTATATGCATGGTATATTTTGCTTATGATGCTGTCATTCAAACTTGGTCACTGTGTTTTGGTAAGTGAGGGAGAGGGGGGGGGGGGGGGCTGGAGGGGGCGGGTACACATGCAGGCATATATATATATATATATATATATATATATATATATATATATATATATATATATATATATATATATATATATATATATATATATATATATATACCGCAACGATTTCCTAATGTAATGTTACATATGGCAATATAGTTCTATCATCATATGCTAAATTTTGCTATCCACCAAAATGCTAATATTGCCATGATTCCACAGCAGACAGACAGCCTTCATGGACAGGTCCAACCAGTGAAGAGACAACAGACTGGCCAGTGTCAAACATGTCACCAAACTGCAGGGGCGTTAGCAGCAATGTCACACAGAAACTTTGGAACAGCAAACAGCCTGATGCAGTGCAGTGTGCCCCAACTTGCTCTCAGCAGGCAGCTGCAAGACAAGAACAAAGGTCAGTTAGTACATGTGAAGATGTACTGCAAACACTGTTCTAGATGAGTTTACTTGGCTACCGGGTATCAGCCAGTATAATCTACTCAACATGAAACCAACCGTAATGAATCAATCACAGCCAGTGTAATCAATAAACTCCATACAAGACAGATTTGCAAAATAACTTTTACAAACAATTTCTTTGTCTCGGTGATGGTCAAACGATTTATACAGTTTTGTTCTAATAATAAAAGACATTGTAGCTTTGCAATGCTGCTTGGTAACATGATATTATATGAATATGTTTTCAGGCCAACATAACCAACTTTTCCCTGGGGGAGACTAAAGATGCACTCAACCGATGAGCAGCCCCTGGTGACCATATCGAATGTGGGAGTAGAGGCGACACCTTATCAGCGCGTGACCAGTGAAGACAATCCGGCCTACTGTTTGTGTGGGAATCATCTAATAATAATGGACAACAAGAACTACTGAATTTGATCCAGCTGATCGAGTTAACAGAAGAACCAACTTTTCTAGATATTTGTAAGAAGCAGACCAAAGTCAAATTTTGCAGCGTCAAAAATTATAGCATCACATTTGCAAATAAAATTCCCACATTATAATAGCAATCAAACATCACCAACACTCTACATACAGATTTTTTTCAGTTGTGGCATGAGAGCCATATGGGGCTTGGCAATAGCAAACACTGTTGCTCTTGTCAGGTGGCCATAATCAGATGGCAGTTTCTAAGCCCCAATCTAAACTACCTGAGGGCACTATCTGGTTGTGTATGTGTGTGAAACCAACCTCCAAGTCTTTACTTCTGCTGAAAAACCACATCCACTCGTCGCTCAATCTTGTCATCTGTACTGCGTAGGTAATGTAACAAACTGGAGAGCTTCTCATCAGTGAGGCATTGGGGATACAAGGCCACGGAGCACATTCCTTGATGAGAAAAAACAGAATGAAGAGAACATTTTCATTAACTTTTAAAATTTACTTTCTGTCATGGAGATTGTTTACATCTGTTTGTACAAGTAGTTGGGACATGAATAAATGGACACATGCATGTAATATATACTCCATATTGTGCACTTTGTACTCTCTATACAAGAAAGTATTAAAGTTGAATGTAAAAGCAAAATGTTGGACATTTTTTGTTTTCAATACATTTGGACATTATTCTTCATAAATTGCATACATGTCTGCTTTCATTTTTCATCCTTGTTATAACTACATACTGTAAACAGTGCACATGAACAGGAATTCTGCACCTGACTTGCCATAAGAAAGAATTAGTTTTCATGGTCAGTGTCACAATCCTAAATAGTATATTTCTACAAATACATGTACTGTAATGATACTGAAAATGACATGTACAATACTGCACTTGTACCAGAAATTGCACAAGTGTGTAACATACATGTACTATGCATATTTCTGCTGTGCTACCTGGTATGCCACAGAGTGCCTGTTGCTAATCTTGGTATACTGCTTGCATACTTGGTGGTTGAAGTCAAGGATGGTAAGCCTGTTGCGCATTGTGTAGCCTTTGTAGCCAATGAAAGTTTTTTTGGGGGGCATTTCATTTTCAGCCACATAGATACATCCCCTTGACTAACACTCAAAACACTCAATGATGAGACTGAAACATATCTAAACTCTAAGTCAAAATAAGTGCATAAATAAGACATGATACCTTGATCATGCCTGGCAAGGACACTCGTAATGTGTGGTGATGGTTGATAACAGGCTTTATCCCTTGTTTCAAGTGGTGTTTAGCCTTTGGCAGCAGCAAAGAAACTGAAAACAGATGGCCAATATAATAGATAAAGCAAAACCTGAAAGTAAAAAAAGCACAAAAGTGAAAATGTACCAGCAGCAGTTTATACTGAGTAGGTTATTTCAATGACAGGACAGTTTCGTGTGTTTTTGTTCTGCATACACTCAAGGATATAATCCTCCATGTAAACACACAGCTCAACTCAAACCTTTTATGCAATTTGCTTGCCTTTGTGCCACACATCAAAGTAATGATCCAGATGTTTCAGTGGCTGCGATCAAGTCAGTAATAATATACAAATCTATTTCATACTGGAAAAAAGATACATGCATTACAGAGTGGCAAACTGACCGGTAGCTAGCACTAGCTGTTATGAAGACTTGGGAGAAAAACCACCATGGCACCATGATAATAATGTTTACTGTCAACTTGTAAATATACTTACAGTGTGGAGGTAGCAGTCATATGTAAATCATAACTTAGTGTTGTGACAGCAATATTTCCAGGACACTATAAGCTACTTTATGTGTGATGTGATAACACTTTTACAAACAAAAATGATTTTGTGCAAGCGCACGGGTGTACCATACTTCAAAATCAAATGCCACCAAACTGATAATTACCTGAAAGTAGCAGGAGATTACAGTAGAACTCTGTCGGTGACAACTTATCGGACAGGTCTTGCTGTCTTCAGAAACTCGATGCCAGTCTGTGCATTCACCAGTTTCAAGTCACCTGACCTTGTGGCAGCCCTGCTGTCTAGAAACAAATCATAAACACAGTCATGGATGGACAAAACCTGTTGAAAAAGAAATAAATACAGAAAATAGGCATGTGTGCACATACGCATGTACGTGTGACTTTCTAAAAATGGCTTAGTCACAAAATAGCAGCACATTTGAGTGTTATGATATGGAGCAATATATACATACATGTATTTACATGATTCACAGAAAAACTAGCAATAAAATATTTTGGTATACAAGAATGATAGTATAAGTTTTTGTCACTCATATTTCTCCTGTTCATAAGCTTGTGGTTTCAGGAAAATATGAGAAATACATTGTATCAGTGGCAAGCCAACTTACAATAGACCACTTATATACCTGATTGTGAGTTTCATAATGAATTATGCACATACATGTATTGCTCTATTTCATCACACTGAAATGTGCTGTTATTTTGTGAACAAATATATTTTAGGTTGATTATAGTGGTATAATTATTTTATCCTTACCTAGACCTGTTGATTATATTCTCATCCAGACAATTGCTGATGTTGTTTTCATACAGCGAGCAGCTGTACATTTGTTTTCATTCAGACAGCTGAACATTTTGTCTGTGTTCAGACAACTGCAGGTATATTT
>BTPG01000001.1:160870409-160955409 GCA_036245525.1 Semisulcospira habei | reverse complement strand
ATTTTTGGTCGGTGTGGTTGTGCAGGAATGTGTGTAGCGGTAGTTTTTTTCATGCACAGGTAGACTACACGCTCTTGACTAGTTTGATTGAATACATCATGTACTTGCTAGTTACTTCAGTACATGTAAGCCAGGAATTTGCACTGCAGTAGTGTAACAACCGCACGGCCGGGATTTTCACCTCACCTTTGACGATACCCCTTTCCATGTGAGGGCCACCTGCTGGAGATGGACGCACGTGTGAGCTCAAGGGGAGTGCTGGATCAGCATGGCACCTGATACGGCACTGCCCTGGAGCATTGATGGCCTATTCACCAATTTTAACAGCGGACAATAATCATATTCGGAAATGCGCGTGTGTGTGTATTTCGCGAGAGAGCGTAAAGGGGACTACAAAGCTGTCAGCGGATCTTGCAGTTTTGCCAGTACATTGAGTAACCCCCTTCCGCACGCAGCCTCTAGTCTTGTTTAACAGTACTGGTTGCCTCACGCTCAAGGAGGTTAACTCACGTCAGCCCCACGGCCGCATTTCCCAAATTTTGGAGGTGTCATCACCTGACGACCACGCACCAGTTGCAGGAGATGGATCGACCATGATAATTCAAGGGTAGTGCCAGATTAGCTTGGCGCCTAAAGGCGCCAAGCTAATCTGGCACCACCCTTGAATTATCATGCTTGATCCATCTCCTGTTGAGGTATATCGGCACTAAATGGGCTAAACTCGTTCATTTCTATTTTAACAGTGCACCGCACTGTCGCCCCCCAAAAAACTTCCTGGTCCGCTTGTTGAACTTGAATTATCTTGGCGATGACGTATGCCCATCTCGGATTAGGAAATCAGCCGAGTGGGTATTTTTGTAATTTGTGTGTTTACATTTTTCTGGCCGAACAACATTCTTTCCAAGTTTGAAGGCGGCTTCAGTTTGCTGCACGTTCACATTTTGTAAGCCTGCGTGTGCATGTTAGTTTTTACAGATCAATTGGTGTAACTTGAAATCAAAAGTCAAGTGTACTGTAGTGTCCCTTGGAACACACCTATGTACACACACACACACACACACACACACACACACACACACACACACACACACACACACACACACACACACCTACGTGCATTCAGGCACACACACACACTCGCCGGGAGAGATCAGCCAGCAGAATGAAATCGTCCTGACTACTGGTAAACAGAGCGTAACGGGGCCGAATAGCAGGAGCAGCAGAGTGGGGGGAGGAGGTGGGGGAGGCCGAAAAAAAGCCGCAGTCAGCGTATTGATCAGCCTTTGAAACGTTATCAATCAGTGAAACGATTGAGCGCAGCGCCTTTGTGCTTTTCCTCAAAACTCATTCAGTTACGACTTTGTTAGCTAACTACCTACGTGCCCCGAAACTGCCCAACTAAGTGAGACATGGATCCTCATGAGCTTCCCCAGAATATTTATTGTATTACGTCATGTAAGTTTTAATTCCTCAGGAGGGCTAACAGTGACATAACATATTTAATCAAACAGGTTGTGTCCATCGATTCGCTGCCGCCGATCTGCGCAGCGAGCGGCAGCGAATCGATAGAGAAAACCAGCGTGGACATGAATGGTCAGCAGTGCACATATTTTTTTATTATTTGGTGTTGGAGGTTTTAATAATTTTTATACAGTTTTTTTTATTGCACACTTCTTAACCTCTTTACAGCCTAAAAATCTCGAACACCACAAGAGGTGTTCTGGAGGCTCTTGAGGATCAGTGCCTCGTTGCTTTGACGGTGGGGATCTTTGAGGATGAATTTACCACGATTTTAAAGGCCAACTATCGCCGTAACTGTTCATAGTTACACTTCTGTAACAGATACGAAACGCTACACACAGGTCTATAGCTATGTTTCATTTAGACACAGGACAATCCAGTTCATCACACATCGACTTTCTATCAAGTACCCCCACCCGGGTCAGCCCTGGGGGACTTGGGTGGGGGTTAACTACTTTTTATTTCCCAGGGTCACCCTTCCCCTATTCTGGGGCATGTGTTTCTGTCTACCCTTGGTCCATTCACCTGTATTTGCCTTTCTTAAACTCTCCCTACTGTCTGTGCTGCCTGTAGCTCTTGATATTGTATGTGTGTTGCTAAATGGTCTTAGCTTTATTTAGGCCCCATGTCGTAGGTTTATTTAACGTATTGGACCGGCTGGTGACATACATTCAATGTTGTGTTTAGTTGTTTTTTTCACAAGCAGTGCAGGCACACCCTACGAAAGTCTTGTTGCTGTCGGGACGTTAAGCAATGTAAATCAATCAATCTATCAAGTAAGCAGACAATGACTCCACTCCGTTTTATATAAATTTTATCCTACGCTATTAGTACGAGAAGCAGCTAAAAATAGATTGATAATGATATGCTAACGGCAGCGCAGAGTACATCTAAACAAAAAAACGCCTATCGGCGTAAAACAAAAGCCAAGACTGCATTTCCTCATACGATGAAATCCAACTGAGGAATCTAAAACAAACATCAACGTAACACGTTTTAGTCGTTCGGAAAAATGTGTCACTCGTTGAACTGTTTAATTATTTTACGTGTTTGGCGATTGTTTCAGAATGTATGAAACATTCACCAAACACATAAAGAAATTAAACAGTTGAACGCGTGACGGATATTTTTTTTTTTGGAATGAGTAAATCTTGTTATGTTGATGTTTGTTTTGGATTCCTCAGTGGGATGTCATCTTGTGTATGAGGAAATGCAGTTTTGGCCATTGTTTTACGCCGATAGGCGTTTTTTGTTTGGATATCTTTGTTTCGTGTATTCAAAACGTGTAGCATACACACTCACACACGCACGCCGCACACACACACACACACACACACAGACTCGCGCACCGCTGTGTCTCTCTGTACGTGTGGTGTACTGCGCTGAGAGAAAGAAAGAGACTCGCGTACCGCTGTGTCTCTCTCTGTGGGTGTGGTGTCCTGCACTGAGAGAGAAAGAGAGATATACTTGCGTACCGCTAAGTCTCTCTTTCGGTGCTTTTTACAGTAAAACTAAAACGTCTGTTAAATAGAAAGGAAGGTACGAAAAATGTTACCTTCCTGGCGAACTTATTCCACCATAAACTGACGTAGAGGGCCGTAGTCAACGCACAATTCCCTGAGAGCTACTGCAATGTGAGAGATTTTTTAAATTATTATCTAGCTCTCGTCATTTTATCCTCAAGATCTGTGAGCTAAATTGATTGCACGTCATTACACATTATGATAGTAACAAAAGTTAACGTTTACGTTGATCGACAGAAATAATGATGTCATTATTGTAGCTTGAAAGTTCCGTTGACAGAAAAAAATTACATCTATATGATTCTTTTTTGTAGTTTGAAAGTCCCATAAGAGCTATTATGTGACCCTGTTGAAAAAAAAAGGTGAATTATTACAAAGCTTTTAATTTTAGTATACTAATCGCTAATATTTTAAACTGTGTGTTATTTGTTTATACGTACATGAATATTAATGAAGCTGTCTTGTGGAAATGGTTAACATTTTATTTACCGTTTTATTTTTAAATTGTGAGCGTTTTTTGACATGCTATAGAATCAAATTACACAAACTCCGTTCATGGTTTGGCGTGCTGGTGTGTTCATATCGGTGCTGTCTACCGTAAACAACAATCCAAGTGACTGTAGCAGCAGCCAATAATAAGTTTGACGCCGGTGAATTTCTGCGATATTGTATTAATTAGCAATCGGTTCTGTAAACTTAATGTTCTGCGGTTCGCGGTGGCTGAGTGGTTTAGGCTGAAACGCTATCGCGTTTGGTGATAAGCGCGATTACGTGTGTGCTTTTGCTGCGTGTCCAAACTGCTGTTAAAGTTCATTAGGTGTGTCCACAAGGCACGTAAAACACACATGTTGCCGAAATGTGTCTTCAGATTTATGGGTATTGGTACTTTAGTTTAACCCTTAACATCCTGATACACCCATTGCTTGAAATGAATTTGACTGATAGTTCAAGGGTGGTGCCAGAATAGCTTGGCGCCTCCGGCGCCAAGCTATTCTGGCACCATCCTTAAACTAAAACAGTTGATCTGTTTCCTAATTTGTAATGTAGCCTGCATAGGACAATAAGCAGGCACATTTTACAAAATCAGCCTCAGGATGTAATGGGTTAATAACACAATCTGCCTCCTCTGAGAGTGAAGGGGTCAAAGTTAAAATCTCTAGAGTACAACAAAGGCAAAGTAAGCTTGAGAAACTCAAACCCGAGTACTACTCATAAGACCAACAACCGCAATCCGGCAATAACCGGACGGGAACACGTTGGGCGCGTTTTGGGACATTTCTTTTTCAAGCAAGTAGTCAGTGGGCTATGACGGTGTTTGACAGGTATGCAGATCAGGTGGCAGAGGGGAATTCTGATCTATTCACTACCTCAGAGCCTCCATTCCCCACCCCTCCCGACGCACACACACACACGCTTGCCTAGACCTGACCTATAAAACCTCAGTAGGTGCTATTCATGACAGCCAAATAGTTGAAAAAGTACTGCGTAGAAACCTTAACCCTATTAGCGCCAACACCCTACAGCAGGAGATTGATTGACCATGATAATTCAAGGGTAGTGCCAGATTAGCTTGGCGCCTGTAGGCTCCAAGCTAATTTGGCACTACCCTTGAATTATGGTCAATCCACCTCCTGCAAGTGGTACATAGTCGTTAAGTAACACTTCCAAAATTCATGAAATGCGCCCATGACGCTAAAAGTGTTAACCCTTTGGTTGTTGATAGTGCTTTTTGTTCAAATGATTCCTGCATGAATCAGCTCAACCAAAAGCGCTGCCAGCAGTGGAAGGGTTAAGTCAAAGTTGGGCATTAGCCTAGAAACCTTAACCCACTAGGTTTTGGTAGCCCTTTTCGAAGTTTTCGTTGAGGTGATTCCTGCAAGAATCCCCCCAACCCCGAATTTGAAGGTGCTACAGGCAGCCAGAGGGGTAAAGTAAAGATGGGTACATACGCTTTGAAAAGGAAGAAGGGTAAATGTGCTTCGGGATATATTTTTGCATGAATTTATTTTGCTTTAATGGGGTATGCCGCAAAAGCAAGCTGTGTGATGTATACAACCTGCATAACACAACCACTTTGTATAGATCTGTGCTTTGTAGAGTTAGACTGCATGTGCAGTTGTGTATGCTGTGTTCAGTACCATACTCAAGATGTGTAACTTTCACATTTTGCAAACTAAAATCTAGAAAAGACATTTTTGGTGCACATGATCTTGTGAAAGAGACATCTTCTACTTTTAGCATAAATTTATTAATCAGGAGTGCCCATTGAGTCCAAAGATTGGTGCAACAAATGAAAAAAAAATAAATAAAACATGAAACTTGTTTCTCATTTAAGGTATTCAAGATTTATTCCTGTAGCAAATAAATCAAATTTCAAATTTGAGTTTTGGTTTGATCGACTGACCTAAGAATGACCTCTCTCTCTCTCTATGTCTCACTCCATTGTATGGACAATTTGTCTGAACAATAAACTGTCTGAGTCTCTCTCTCTCTCTCTCTCTCTCTCTCTCTCTCTCTCTCTCTCTCTCCTCTCTCTCTCTCTCTCTCTCTCTCTCTCTCTCTCTCTCTCTCTCTCTCTCTCTCTCTCACCCCACCCGGGTCTGCCCTGGGGGACTTGGGTGGGGTTAGGTATTTTTTAGTTCCCAGGGTCACCCTGGTCAGCCCCACAGGGTGGGTTTTTCTCTCTGGGGCATGTGTTTCTGTCTACCCTTTGTCCATTCACCTGTATTTGCCTTTTTAAAACTCTCCCTTACTGTCTGCACTGCCTGTAGCTCTTGATATTGGATGTGTGTTGCTAAATGGTCTTAGCTTTATTTAGGCCCCATGTGTTAGGTTTATTTAATGTATTTGACCGGCTGGCGACATACATTCAATGTTCTGTTTATTTATTTTTTTTTCACAAGCAAAGTGCAGGCACGTCCTGAGAAAGCCTTGTTGCTGTCGGGACGTTAAGCAATGTACAATCAATCTCTCTCTCTCTCTCTCTCTCTCTCTCTCTCTCTCTCTCTCTCTCTCTCTCTCTCTCTCTCTCATTTGCCCCTATTAATGTGTGCTGGTCTGTGATTTTAGACTTATGGCTTGAATCTGTAAGGACCAAAATTACAGACCATCACACAACTATCAAAAAAAAAAACTTCTCTCTTTAATAATAATTTCAGTTTATAAATTTCAAAACGTTTACCTTTATACTGTATAATAAACATTTCAAATATAAATGGTCAATGCTTTTAAAAAAAAAATTCCTCCAAACTTCAATGTCAACTTGGTTTAGCCCTTGTAAACGTGCTGCCCTGAGATGGCCTTAGTTGTCTGCTTGGCGTTAAACCCGAATAACTAACCCTTGTAAACGTGCCAAGATTTTTTGTTCATATATACGAGTAAATGCACATGTATTTTTCACAGGAACATGCTAAAAAAATCCTGTAATGTTTATTTTATTTTAACCCATTTAACCCCAAGGCCACACTTCCCAAATTTTGTACGTGTCACCAAACAACTACCAACCATGATAATTAAGGATAGTGCCAGATTAACTTGGCGCCTTTAGGCTAATCTGACACTACCCTTGAATTATCATGGATGATCCATCACCTGTTGTAGGACGTTGGGGCTAAATGGGTTAATTTTTATGGTTTCTGTGAGTGGACAGGATAGCTCATTGTAAAATAAGCCCCACCCGGGTCTGCCTTGGGGGACTTGGGTGGGGTTAGGTATTTTTTAGTTCCCAGGGTCACCCTGGTCAGCCCCACAGGGTGGGTTTTTCTCTCTATTCTGGGGCATGTGTTTCTGTCTACCCTTTGTCCATTCACCTGTATTTGCCTTTTTAAAACTCTCCCTACTGTCTGCACTGCCTGTAGCTCTTGATATTGGATGTGTGTTGCTAAATGGTCTTAGCTTTATTTAGGCCCCATGTTGTAGGTTTATTTAACGTATTTGACCGGCTGGCGACATACATTCAATTTTCTGTTTAGTTTTTTTTTCACAAGCAGTGCAGGCACGTCCTGAGAAAGCCTTGTTGCTGTCGGGACGTTAAGCAATGTACAATCAATCAATCAATCATTGTAAAATACTTATTTCTTTCATTGAACTTCCTCCGGTTGTGCAAATGCAAGGGTTCGTTCGAAGTTTGAATCAAATATTGTATTATGGGTGCTTTTGGTCTGTGGTTTGATTTCATGATTAATTTGATTAAAAATCACTCTAGTATTATTATCATTATTATTTATATTGTTATCATTAGTGAAATTATGGTATGTTATAGTATAGTTATTTAGTGAGGTAATTGTATTGGTGTAATGGGGCTGAACGGCTCTGTTGGGAGTTGGGCAAAAACCCACGATTATTGAATCAATAGTTGGCATAGTTGTTTGGCAATGCATGCGTGTAAGCTGGGGTATCTGCATTGTGATGTGCACACACAGTATTTTGTTTTGCCCATTCAGGGATGATATTGATACACGTAATTACCATACAACAGGAGAGGGAACAATCATGATTATTCAAGGGTGGTGCCAGAATAGCTTGGCCCCTGGAGGAGCCAAGTTATTCTGGCACCACCCATGAACTATCATGGTCAATCTGGCACCTAAACAGTCCTGTAGTCTTCAAAGGTCATATAGCTACTATTTTGGTATCAGTACCTATGGTGTTTTGTGTGCGGCTGTATATTATCAGTATGTATTTTTGTTTGTGTAATCCCATAGTGACCTCAGTAAAGCATTGCTTTAACTAGTTGAAACTGATAAATTTTAAGAAAACGTTGATATTAGTGAACTGTTCAAGATTCAAGAAATTTTATTATCCATTAAAGGATGTTTGTCTTTGCCTGCCGAGCGTAGGTCAAATCTAGGAACATAATATCTCAATACAGTATCACAAATGTTAGTAAAAATGTGGACAATTGCAGAATCACACGAATAAAAACGAACTATTAAGCTATTAAAAAATAATTATTGCACTATAACCACTACTACATTACCAATATGACATTAATTTAATTTAATGTACTGTGCAGAATCACACAAATAAAACGAACTATTACATTATTAAGTCAAGTCAATTTGTGCACAATATCCACTACAAAATTGCCAATGTGACCTTAATTTAATTTACACATCAAACAAACAACATGGCTAAATCCCCGACTAATCAAAACAGAACTGCCCATGAACCTTTTGCTTTGCATCAGCTCCTTAGATCTTACTTTTATGATGCGGAATGAAATAGAATATGGACAGGATTTTCCTGGTTGCACAGGATATTTCTGACAAAGGGGTGCCCATAATTATGCACAAAGGGGCACACTCACACTCTCACACATTTACACTCAGCACACAATGGAGTTAATTAACCCTTATCATTCAGAATACACCTGTGTGTGAAATAAGTTGAACTAAAAAAGTTCAAGGTAGTGCCAGAATAGCTTGGCGCCTCCAGGCGCCAAGCTATTCTGGCACCACCCTTGAACTAAAGCCATTGGTCTATATCCTTATCTGTAAGTACTATAATGTAGCTTGCAGATATGGCAGTGTACAAATTTAAAGCTTTTAGACTCGGTATGATATATATTATATGGGTTAAAGGTGTAACAAGGAAAGTCAACTCTTCGTTAACCAAGCAGCACAGTGCATTTAGATGCTGACAGCTAGGCATCAAATGTTGCGCTATCTGTCTGTGTCCTAAAAAAGTCACTCTTGCACGCTAAACGAGGTGATGTGTTAGTTGTTTGGATTGAACACCCAGCAGGTGACTAAGGCCATCTCGCGGTGGTACAGTGTGATTGGGAATATAGTTTTATTTATTTATTTATATTATTTTATTTACTGAGTTTAGGTTGGAAAAAGAAATGCCACCCTAGGCTGCGGCGCTGTTTATTAACCCATTTAAGCCCAACACACTTGGATCAATCATGATAATTCAAGGGTAGTGCCTGAATAGCTATTTTGGCACCACCTTTGATATATTATGCATGGACCTCTGAATTCTGTTGTGTCAGGTCCCAGTGGGTTAACCGGTACATATTTGGCTGTTGTTAGGGCTTTTTGTGAGATGATTCTTGCAGAAATTTACCTACACATTTGACCCTCAGCCAGTGTGTGAACTCATTCTACCCCATCACCGAAATCCCCAAATTTTGCCCTTGTCCTCTGAAGACTGCATTGCAGTGCAGGACACAGATCGACCATGATAGTTCAAGGGTGATGCCAGAATAGCTTGGCGCCCATAGGCGCCAAGCTATTCTGGCATCACCCTTGAACTATCATGGACGATCATTATCTTCCTGTGGTGTGTCTGGAGTAGAATGAGTTAAGCATGTAGGGTCCCATTCATCTAGGTACACCTGGGGCTCTGATCAAATTAAATTGTGAGAGTAGGTTTCAGTACGAGGTGTTTGACTCTGCACTGTAATTGAAGGTTGATGATACTACAATTGTACCTACCGGTAGTGAATTACCCTCCGGCTATTTTGGGGGACGAATCAGTCGTGACAGGTCAAAAAGGTGCCCTGATGAACTTGGCACATGGAGATCTGTCAGTTACAATAACGAGATGCCCATTTCCCATCCCTCTGGTGGTAGTCAGAGACGGATCAGTCGTGACAGCTCTAGCAAAGTGCCTAGTGATCCTGGCACAGGGCGGTCTGTCAGTCTCTGTGTGCCAAGCTCAGTAGGCACTGCCTTTGAGCTGTCTTTATTGATCTGTTTTATTTGGCGTATGCACACTTACCCTGTAAATTCAGTTTGTAGCACAATAAATGCAGGCGATTTTAACCCATTTCACCCTGAGGATGAAATTATTATTTTTTTTTTTTATAGATTATCCTAGGAGGCGTGCATCACAGTTCTGGAGACACATTGATCATGATAGTTGAAGAGTGGTGTCAGCTTGGCGCCTACAGGTGCCAAGCTATTCTGACACCACTCTTGAACTAGCATGGTCGATCCACATCCTGTGGTAGCACCTCAGTGCTATGGGTTAAAATGTGAATGATTAAATCCCAATCTGCTAGTGCTGGACGCACCACCCAACTGCCATATGGCAGAGATCCTATGGCATGAGCCCATGAGGATTTATTCCTTTGCTGGCTCCATTTGCATCAGATGTAGAACTAGAACATACAGTTCTCATACACAATGGTTGTTTTGCTTTTTGTCTATTGCCCATTTTTTAAAATTGCATTCATGATCACCAGCATTGAAGCTATTAAAGGGTCAGGGACCGAAGGTACACCTTTGGATACAGGCTCAGCGCCGGCAGCACGAAGCTTTTGCACTGATCGCTAACAATGCCGGGACTGCATGCACGTTTATATGCCGACCCGGGGTTTGAAGATTTTAGCCATTAGGCTGTTGGTAGTACTTCTTGTTGACAAAGTTCTGCTTGCAGGTGAAAGGTTAAACACTTGTTTTACTCTTAACTCTTTTTAGACTCTGAGAGCTCAGTGACTTCCACTTGATAGAATGGAAGCCATTTAGTTGTGGGAGTTTAAGAGCTATAGACTGGGGCAAGTACACACAATGATACAGCGCACTGTATAATGCACAGCATTAACACATTCTACCCCAGGAGCGAAATCCCCAAATTGTGAAGTTCCCGTATGAAGGACTGTATTACAATTCTAGAGACAGATGGAGCATGATAGTTCAAGGGTGGTGCCAGAATAGCTATCAGGCTCGATCCATGTCTTGCTGTGGTGCGTCCGGGCTGAATGAGTTTAAAATGTATTTTGTTGATTAGAACTTAATAGAACTCTATAATGTTTGTGATTATGTTTCTGTTACCAGGACTCAGCTCCCAGTGCCAATGTTTTCCCGGGCAGACTTCAGTGTATGGAGCATCCTCAAACAATGTATCGGCAAGGTACAGCTCTTTTTCTCTCCAGTCTCAGACTCCAGCTTAGCCCTTTTCACACTGCTTGAAATAAATTTGGCTGACAGTTCAAGGGTGGGGCCAGAATAGCTTGGCGCCTCAGCCAAGCTGTTCTGGTACCACCCTTAAACTAAAACAGTTGATCTATCTCCTAATCTGTAATGGAGCCTTCATAATTTCATAGGACAATAACCAAATTTTACAAAATCGGCCTCAGGATTAATTAAGTGGCTGAACCGGCAGGTTGTGGGCCCTAGAGCTCAAGGGTGGGACACCCTGATGGTGTGAAGAATTAATAATCTGTAATGGAGCCTTCATCAGTTCATGGGACAATAACAAAATTTTACAAAATCGGCTTCAGGATGTAATGCGTTAATTTAAGTGGTTGAAGGAGCAGGTTGTCAGCCCTAGAGGACAAGTTAGTTAGTTATTTGGGTTTAACGCTGAGCAGGCAACTAAGGCCATCTCACGGCGGTCCTAGAGGACAAGGGTGCAACACCCTGATGGTGTGAAGAATTGCTCTGACCCTGTTTGTTTCTCAGTCATTGAATTCACCTTCGTTGCGCCCATAACCCATTCAGCCCCGAAACACCACAGCAATACATGGATCGAGTGTGATCGTTCAAGGGTGGTGCTAGAATAGCTTGGCGCCCATGGGGCGCCAAGCTATTCTGGCACCCCCCCTGAACTATGACGCACAATCTGTCTCCACAAGTAATACAGTCTTCAGATGGCAACTTCAAAATGGGATTTCGGTCCTTGGGCAGAATGTGTTAATCTCTCTCTCTCTCTCTCTCTCTCACTCTCTCTCTCTCTCTCTCTCTCTCCTCTCTCTCTCTCTCTCTCTCTCTCTCTCTCTCTCTCTCAGGCCAGTGTGAACCTTAGAACCGTGCGCAGGCCAGCCGAAAGTTTACATCTGCTCGAAGATGATTTGCTCATGAGGAAATTTACGTAGGTGGCGGAGACTTTCGCCTTGATGTCGCTTACTACTAGGGCACACCTGTATCCTGAACAAACATCAGCTGCGACTCAGGGGAAGTGATCTGTACAGTACATGTATAAAACTGGCCTCTGGACTCGGTTGCTCGAGTGAGCTTAAATCGTGAGCGAGCCTCTAAGCAAGGTGTTCTGCTATCGCGGAGCACCTTGCTTAGAGGCTCACTCAGATTTAAGGTCGCTCGTGCAGCTGGCCGCCTGGTGTTAAATCCTGCTTTACTCCTTCTCCTCATTGACAGCTTGAATTCTGATCAATTTCAATTTGTGACAGCTGTGCATTCAGCTAATTCTAACATGGCATGCACAGGCACACCCTAAATCAACACGACAGACAGTGCTGCAACTTTGTACTGGTGGTCTTTTTGTGAAATGGAATAATGTTGTCAAAACCCACCTTGTGTGATCAAGGTTTTGGTCTTTTTTTACGAAACTGAATAATTCTTTTCAAAACCCACCTTTTGCGTTCAAGGCTTTGTGAAGCATACCTGTAAGCGAACGAAAAAGCTATGGGGCCCAAATTTGTTTTGTGTTGAATCCAAAGTTTGTGACAAGTGAAAACCGGTAATATAGAACCTGTGCAGTTGGGGTTTGTGAACAAGTGTTGTGAGCCCACGCTGTTCAGGTGGCTACCGGTAAGCTTCAAGGTGAAGAGAGACTCGGAGAGTAAAGGAAACAGTGTAGCCGTGGGTTCAAATCCCATAAATGCTTCTGAGCCCCTGCAACATGCGAAACGACTGGCTTGCCCTTTATAGCGTGCCCGTTGAAAGATCTTGGTAATTCAAAGTGAGAACAGTTGCAGTGTGCCTGAATTGATCAGTGTTCAGGTAGTACTCCATAGGCAGTAGCTGTCACTGTCCCCACAGCCCGCCTAGTGTCTTTGCACCGCCGTGGACGTTAACCCTGAACCAACCAACCAACCAACCTGCAACAGTAACTCTCATTCGTTCAGTCCCCTTAGATCGATCTGCACAAGGCATACCTCTCATGAGACCCTAAATGATATTTGCCTCTGAGCCTTCATAAGAAACCTCCATTCACTCAGTCCCTCAGACAACCGCATATATATAATTTGCAAGAGGCATAGATTCTCATGAGCTCCTGCAGCGGCAGGGGCTTATGAGAATCTATGCCTCTTGTTTCATTAAGGTCTGCCTCGTTTATTTCTTTTGTCCTTAGATGTGTGGATTTCGTCCTGCCACTCTGACTGCGCTCACCATAGTTTGTAGCTGACCGCATATTTGCTTGGCGAAATCAGTCATTCATGACCACAGTGGAGTTCTTTGAACAGTTAACTGTTATTGAACATGGGCGGTGGTGCTCTTTGTGGCTGCTGTACCGTGTACATTACGTACCTCAAGTATAGTGCAGGTAGATCAATATCACAGCATGATGGTCACGTAGATCAAATATTTCATTGTAACAGACAATACAAATGCTATGTTGATCGATGTGAACACTTTTTGGCCCTGGCCTGTAAAGACCTTTTCCGTCCTCTGTAGACACAGTTGCAGTTCAGGAGACCAGTAACTGTTGTCCAAGACTTTTGTTTAATCTGTTTCCATAGAATATACCTTGTTGGATTAAAGGGCTGTGCTTGGTGTGGTACTGTTTTTGATACAATAAAACCTGTTTTCAGCTGCCACCTTTTGTTTGGCAATAAAAATTGGTCTTAAAAGACAGTTGCTCTCATGAGAAAGGCAAAAGTGTCACCTGTCATAAAAGACCATCATTTAGGTGGCTAAAGCCAGTGTTAGGGTTAGTGGCTACAGCCACCTAAATGATGGTCTTTAATGACAGGTGATCTCTCAGCAAGGTGGTCGCTCAAAACAGGTTGTGCTGCCGGACCAATGGTTGCGTTCATTTGTATGCAAAATGATCAACATAATCTTCAAGGGGAACTGTGGAGAATGAGCGCCCACCCCTTCACCCACCCACCCACATCTCCATCCCCTGCCCACACACACCCCTCGCGTACTTCCCCCATCTTCCTGGGAAATTTCTCGATGTGGGATTGGTGACAGCTGGCATTTCTAGGTAAGGTATGGTAATGGACACGTACATGTTATTATATTATTATTTATTATATTACATGGTATTTATATGGCGCATTTCTCATATTTATAATATAACTCAATGCGCAGAATGTAGCCGCGAACTGAACCCAACAAGCACGCTCACGTGAATCACACGCATTCACTCACACACTGTACGTAAACACAGAACATTCACGTGGTGCTAAGGGCAAGCTCAAGCGAGCTACTGACGGTATTTGGAAATCGTTTTGTATTTGGAATTTTATTAAGTTGGCTGAAACTGATACCAGAGTGAAGGGGGAGGAAGAGCCGGAGTACCCGGAGAAAGAACCCCGACGGTCCGCCCGAATTAACGGTGACACTTACTAGAGGAGAAAAATCCGACGCCGGAACCCGGAATCGAACCTCGCACCTTTAGCATTGGTGGCAGGCGTCTTAACCACTGCGCCACGGACCGCCCCAATGTGTCAGTAAATTACTTGTGCTTTTGACATTCAGTCATGCTCGTGTTTAAGTCTTTGGAAAACAGGCAGCGCGTTTGCGTGGTCTAACTAGTAACTAGTCAACTTTGCATTTTGAAGTCTCTTCTGTTTGTTTGTTTTTTCAAGTGTTCATGTACTGCTGTATATACCAGTCGATGAATCGTGACTATTTAACCTCGGGTACAAACCATTTTTCACATCTGCCACATGTACATTGCTGAGCTTGCGTTCTTAACCCCTTCGCTGCCCGTGATCCCAAATTTTGTGTCTGAAACGAGCGCACACGGACCAACATTCACCTGAAGAACACAGATGTAAATGGGGCAAAAGAGCATATAACTACCAAGAGACATAAACCCTCATGAGCCCCCGCAGGGGCTCCTGAGGGTAGAGTTCGCATTGCTGCAGCACTCAAAGGGTTAATGCGACCTGCTTCGGATGGTGATGGGTTAATAGTTGGCAATATCTCCTTTATAAATGTTCTTTAGTGTGCCGTACTATAATGCTGTGCAAAAAGGATAGTTAACATATGAAGTCCGAATGGCATATAATAAAAGACTTCTCTGCTCCTCTCCTTTGTTGCTAAATGGTCTTAGATTTATTTAGCGTATTAGACCGGCTGGCGACATGCATTAGTATTCTGGTTTGTTTTTTTTTTTTTTTTTTGTTTTGTTTTTCACAAGCAGTGCAAGCACGTCCTGAGAAAGTCTTGTTGCTGTCAGGACGTACAACCAACCAACCAATCCTCTCCTTTGTACAACCCCGACCCGGGTCTGCCCTGGGGGACTTGGGTGGGGTTAGGTACTTTTTAGTTCCCAGGGTCACCCTGGTCAGCCCCACAGGGTGGGTTTTTCTCTCTATTCTGGGGCATGTGTTTCTGTCTACCCTTTGTCCATTCACCTGTATTTGCCTTTTTAACACTCTACCTACTGTCTGCACTGCCTGTAGCTCTTGATATTGGATGTGTGTTGCTAAATGGTCTTAGCTTTATTTAGGCCCCATGTGTTAGGTTTATTTAATGTATTTGACCGGCTGGCGACATACATTCAATGTTCTGTTTAGTTTGTTTTTTTTCACAAGCAGTGCAGGCACGTCCTGAGAAAGCCTTGTTGCTGTCGGGACGTTAAGCAATGTACAATCAATCAATCAATCTCCTTTGTACATAAATAAGAGAGTTCCATCGATGTACATGTACTCCTGGGGCATCATGTAAACAAGGGGCATTTTAAAACATATAATGTTAGTTACATGTGATGAGTCGTAATAAGAAGGGCAGAACTAAATTAGTCTAAGTAGAGGTAAGAAAACATTGAGAACTTGCTATTTCGGCGAGTTTTGGCAATCAAAGCACAGTACTTTTAGAGCCAATTACTTCACAAGTACAAAACGGGAAAAAGCCTTTGTTAACTCTGTGGCGAAATTTCTTCTAAAGTACAAAACGGGAAAAAGCCTTATCATTCGGAATACACCCCACCCGGGTCTGCCTTGGGGGACTTGGGTGGGGTTAGGTATTTTTTAGTTCCCAGGGTCACCCTGGTCAGCCCCACAGGGTGGGTTTTTCTCTCTATTCTGGGGCATGTGTTTCTGTCTACCCTTTGTCCATTCACCTGTATTTGCCTTTTTAAAACTCTCCCTACTGTCTGCACTGCCTGTAGCTCTTGATATTGGATGTGTGTTGCTAAATGGTCTTAGCTTTATTTAGGCCCCATGTTGTAGGTTTATTTAACGTATTTGACCGGCTGGCGACATACATTCAATTTTCTGTTTAGTTTTTTTTTTCACAAGCAGTGCAGGCACGTCCTGAGAAAGCCTTGTTGCTGTCGGGACGTTAAGCAATGTACAATCAATCAATCATTATCATTCGGAATACACACAAGTGTGTGAAATAAGTTTGACTAAAATAGTTCAAGGGTAGTGCCAGAATAGCTAGGCGCCACCCTTGAACTAAAGCCTTTGGTCTATATCCTAGTACTGCTCTAATGTAGCTTGCTTATGGCAGTGTACAAATTTGAAGCTTTTAGCCTCAGTATGATATAGGTTAACACTTTGGCTATCCGTAACGGGTTTGGTTGTGATGATTCCTGCAGGAATCATATCCACAATATTCGCTACCGACAGACAAAGGGTGAAATGACACAGTACTCCTTTAGGTAATGTATCTTTAACCCCATGGTGCACGCAGCCAGCGCTACTACTGCGCACAGCCCCGATGGCTGCATGCACAAGGGGGTGAAACTAATCAGCCGCTTAGCCTTACATAATTAATCGGGTCAGTCTCCGTCAGCTTGGCGTATTCAGATCGACCAGCGGCGCATTGAACCTCAAAGCCTGTAAGACCCGGTGGACTGAGCACTTTCTTTTCTGTGAACGGGCTTTCGTTGATTTTTCTTTGTATTGATTTGCAGTATGATACCTTCAGAGACTCTACGAAAGAATTGTGTGCTAAGCTCATACTGCATAATAACAATTATTGTGTATTGGACTGTGATTTTTGGATCTTACGGCCGATAGGTAAGGTCCAAAATCGCAGACCAGCATACTCTATCGTTGATAATGCAGTGCTTAACCCATTTAACCCCAAGCGCTAGGTTGGCGTTGCCCACATTTTGGAGCTGTCGCCTACCGACTGTGTACCCGTGGCAGGAGATGAATCGACCATGATAATTCAAGGGGAGTGCCAGATTAGCTTGGCGCCATCAGGCGCCAAGCTAATCGGTCACTACCCTTAAATTATCATGGTCGATTCATCTTCTGAGTGGGTTAAATATGGCGCGGCCTCCATGCAATGAGCAGACACACGCCTCACAAAACTTGAAAATGTGTGCACGGAAGAAGGAAAAGGAACTGGGATTGGAATAGGGCAGGAATGTGTCTGTCATTCATATCCTGTGCTGTGTGCGCGCTTATTTCCTTTAACCCATTTGACCCCAGGAGCACATTTCCAAAATTGTGGAGATGTCGCCTAAAGACTATGTGCCAGCTGAAGGAGATGGATTGACCATGATAATTCAAGAGTAGAGCCAGATGAGCTTGGCGCCTACGGGCGCCAAGCTTATCCGGCACTACCCTTGAATTACAATGGTCAATCCATCTCCTGCTGTAGGGCGTTGGGGCCACATCGGTTAAAGTACATCAAACAATTAATAAATCAATACATGCAAACACAGTCGGGGATCAGAAGGTTCTCGTAGTGTGTGTATTACAGTACAGCAGCACCTGCTTTGAGCGACCACCCCTTACAAGAGATCACCCGTCATTGAAGACCATCAGTTAGAACCTGTTTTGGGCGACTACCCCTTATGAGAGATCACCCGTCATTAAAGACCATCTGTTAGGTGGATGTGGCCACCTAAAGTGATGGCCTTTTCATGACGGTGACACATCGTGCACTTCAAGACCTCTCTCGAGAGAGAGAGAGAGAGATTGATTGATTGATTGTACATTGCTTAACGTCCCGACAGCAACAAGGCTTTCTCAGGACGTGCCTGCACTGCTTGTGAAAAAAAACCCAACTAAACAGAACATTGAATGTATGTCGCCAGCCGGTCAAATACGTTAAATAAACCTAAAACATGGGGCCTAAATAAAGCCAAGACCATTTAACAACACACATCCAATATCAAGAGCGACAGGCAGTGCAGACAGTAGGGAGAGTTTTAAAAAGGCAAATACAGGTGAATGGATCTCGGGTAGACAGAAACACATGCCCCAGAATAGAGGAAAACTCACCCTGTGGGGCTGACCAGGGTGACCCTGGGAACTAAAAAGTACCTAACCCCACCCAAGTCCCCCAGGGCAGACCCGGGTGGGGTGAGAGAGAGAGAGAACACCTGTCGTTTATGGCCACTTTTTGTTGCTCAGTACAGGATCTACTGTAACTGGCAAGGTTTTCTTTAACCCTTTGTGTGTCAGTAGCAGTTTTTGTCGCGATGATTCCTGTAGGAATCATCGCAACAAAAACGGCTACCGACGCTCAACTGGTTAACAGTTGTACATTACACTAGGAGTATTCATGTCACAGCCTCTATCAGTTGATCTGTCAATCGCTGATCTATGAAACGACTGTGTTTGAGTGCCGGATGGAGTGTCGAGTGTTGCTGCGCACATTGATATAAAAAGCCGTGTACTTAGCGTATCATTAAGTCGCTTCTATTTATCGAAGGGACTTTTTTTAAAACGGGTCGCGGTGGGGCGAATTTAATAGCATGTCCATGATATCAGAGGCGAGTAGGCCTAAACCTCTCACAATTGAAGCAACGAGCACAAAATTACGTCATGTCTAGTTACGCTAACCTCGCTGCTGAACGTACATTTGGCGCGAAGCGTCGTAGGTATGAAGTATGTAAACAAGAGAATCTCCGATATTTCTGTACACTCAAGCTTGAAACTTGGCGAAATACTTTCTTAAAGGGGTGGCTGAGAGAGCCTCCGAGCATATTGTAATGGAATGTCTCATTTAAGATATAAACAACCGTTTATAAAAAGTCGGTTCACCCAGATTAGAGTCCGTAATTTGTGTTATATTTCCTTGAAATTTTTGGATATAGCTAGTTTGGATAAAGACATTGGATGAGTTCGTTAGCCAGTTTTGTATCCTTTCAATTTGTTATTAAAAAATAATTTTTTCAGAAAAGAATTAAAACAGTAAAAAACATGACTTCTAGAGAAAGGCAGATAGTGGCGGTGACGTAAAAGAGGCAACTCCGTCACCACGCAGACATTGACTTAATACTCTAAATATGACGTAATTCTCTCTAGGCGCACAGACATGCGCGCATCTCTAATAGGCATAGATCCACACTCGCCCAGAGAGCGCATGAGGATAATGTCTCTTGGAGATGTTTGGAGCGCGCACGCGCACACACACACACACACACACACACACACACACACACACACACACACACACACACACACACACACACACACACATTCGCGCTTTCAGAAGAGCCTGCAGATGACCTGATATAGCTAGTTTGGAGAAAGACATTGGATGAGTTTGTTAGCCGTCTTTGTACCCTTTCAACTTCTTCAGCAAAAATTATTTTCAGAAAACAATTGAACAGTAAAAAACCTTGACATCCAGAGAAAGACAGACAGTGCTGGTGACGTAAAAAGAAGCAACTCCGTCACTATCCAGACATACTCTAAATATGACGTAATTCTCTCTCTCTCTCTCTCTCTCTCTCTCTCTCTCTCTCTCTCTCTCTCTCTCTCTCTCTCTCTCTCTCTCTCTCTCTCTCTCTCTCTCTCTCCTTCCTCTCTCTCTCTCTCTCTCTCTCTCTCTCTCTCTCTCTCTCTCTCTCTCTCTCGCACGCTCTCTCTCTCTCACACATGCGCGCATCTCCAAGAGGCATTGATCCTTATGACTGTGCCCGGAGGGTGATGAACATCTATGCCTCTTGAGGATGTTTGGAGAGTACACACGCACACACATCGAGGCGCTTTCAGTAGAACATGCAGGTGTACTTAGTATAGCATGTAGCTAGGTAATGTCAACCTGATTTCACACAAATAATAGCAAGACTGAAATTGTACCGTGAAATCCTAGTTTTGTCACCATTTTCGCAAGTCTTGAAGCGAAAGCGAAACTCATATCACGTTAAATATAAATTACGTAAAAACAAAACAAATATGTCATGACCGATGACGTTTGACAAACCAATGAGCGTATGCACTGCGCGCGTCCCTTATAGAGTTCACTATGATGCATTGGCACATCTGCGAGGCTTTTTGCAAAAAGAGATATTTCAACATCAGAAGTCAAAGACAACAAGTCAAAGACAAAAGGTAGAGACCCTTGACAGTGAATACAACTCTCGTATCGAGGAGACTTTGTGGGTTATGGTTCATTCCATCTTGTTTTCCTTGTCGTAGTTTCCAGTGCAGCGCAACAAAATTCAGATGCACTCAGAAATGAACTCTGCGAACTGGAAAAGGGACAGAATGTTGCATTCAGATTCCCTGTGTGTGTACTTATATTAAAGCACCTGAAAAGTCAGTAAGTCAATAAGGGAAAGGTTTCTGGGTCAGTAGTTTTTCCAACGTTATGTACAGCAGTACCTGTTTTGAGAGACCGGCCAGCCTTAACACTTTTAACCCTGATACTCTGTTGTATGAAGTATATTTGACTATGATTGTTCAAGGGTATTGCCAGAACAGTTTAGCACCAGAGGCGCCAAGCTATTCTGGCACCACCCTTGAACTATCGGTCACATTTATTTCAAGCAAAAAGTGTATCGGGATGAAATGTGTTAATCAAGACAGGCTCTACTGTTGAACTGCCAGTGCATCATCTCGCCATAGCACAACTAAATTCAGCTTCTGGAAGAAATGATCTCCCTGGAGCTTGAGATGTGAAGAATGTTTCATTCATATTCTTTCTGTGCATGAGTGAGAGCTTAATTTCTGAAAGTACTAGCAAATCAGTAAATCAATAAATGCAAAAGGTTTCTGGGTCAGACCTGAGGTTTTCATACTGTATGTACAGCAGTACCTGTTTTGAGAGACCACCCTACTACAGCAGATCATCTGTCGTGAAAGACCATCAATTAGGTGGCTAAATGAGGGTCTTTCGTGACAGGTGACACTTTTTGCCCTTCAGGGCTTCTCATGAGAGAGCCTGTCTTTTAGCCCTTCTAGCCCCAAGGTCCCATTTCTCAAATTTTGGCGGTCTTGCCTAATGACTATGTACCTGTACCTGTTGCAGGAGATGGATTGATCATGATAATTCAAGGGTAGTGCCAGATGAGCTTGGCGCCTTCAGGCGCCAAGCTCATCTGGCACTACCCTTGAATTATCATGATCAATTATTCATCTCCTGTTGCAGGATCCCGGGGCTTAAAGGGTTAACACCACCTTTCTTTCAAAGAATGCGGTTGTGCAGAACAGTGCCGACTGTACATTGATCTGTACATAGAGAGTAGACTGCAACTACTCTCATCATTCCTTCAAGCATCTGGAGAGAACCCTTTTAGAGTTTCTTCCTGCTATAGAGACAGCCCAAAGAGGACAGATTCCGCAAGCAATTGCCGTGCCCGCCGCGCTCAGTCACTTCCAGAATGTCTGTCATTCACTCACACGGGCTTGTGCACGTAGTTTTTCCTCCCAGTGACATTGCCTTGGCGAGCGAAATGGACAGGATGTCAAACAGCAAGAGGCACAGATGCTCATGAGCCCCTGCAGCTGCAGGGGCTCATGACTATCTGTGCCTCTTGCAGATGAATTTGGTTAGGCCCTAAGAGCCGGGTGGCGCCTCTCAGCCAGTGGTGCGCTAAACGCTGCACTAGTTTACCTCTAACTTTTTTTTTTGTTTTTTTGCCTGATATTGTGATAAAGGGGCGTCTCATTGTGGTTTGGCCTGTGATTTCGGATATGTGGTATACAGCCGTAAGGTGTGAAATCACAGACCAGCACGCATACGTTTTTATGGGTTCGCGTTTTGTGTGCAAGATGATGAATGACACAGAAACCTCAAAACCAATAGATGCGCTTGGTAACTCAGAATACACATACAATGTACGTCAAACATTGCATACACATGTACATAGAATACATTTAAACCACAAGGCCGCATTTGCTGAATGTTGGAGGTGTCGCCTAACGACTGTATCAGTTGCATGAGATGGCTCAGCCATGATATTTAAGTGTGGTGCCAGATTAGCTTGGCGCCTGACGGTGCCAAGCTAATCTGGCACTACCCTTCAATTAGCATGATCAGTCCATCACCTGCTGTAGTGTGTCGGGGCTGAATGGTTTAGCACATTCGAGATCTACTGCCTCCGGATACGCGGCTTTACGCGTATCTGGAGGCAGCACGTCTCGAATGAGCTAACCCCCACTGACCCTTGTGAGCACGAATGAGCTAAACGCTCTGTGGTGGATTCGTCTGGCACACTGTCGGTAGAGCAGGTGATTCCTGCAGAATCGCCTCTTCAAAGAAGGTAGTGACAGCCAGATCCAGAGGGTTAAGTGTACATCATACAGGCCTAGTTCATTTTAGTACGTTTAAAAAAAAAAAAAAATTTACCAGCCGTGCAAGGCGAATTCGCAAGGTGGGACAGTACATTATTATTTGTATTATTATTATAGATAATATTAATATAAATAGCATTATTATTCAGGCATGGGGATTGTCCGCGAAATTCCGCGGGAAAAAGAAATCGTCCGCGAAATGAAAAAGACGTTTCCGCGAAAAACCATTAGTGTGGGTAGCAAAAGAAGGGAAGCGCCGGTTTTATTCCGCGACAGAACATGACGCGGCAGGCTGTATCCGTGGCCTGCCTGAGTGCGCACTGCACTTAGAATTTAGGCGGGCAGACCCAAGGTGCCCCGTCAATCTCCCTCCCCCCCCCCCCCCCCCCCCCCCCTGTTTGATTTTTCAGCGCCGAGAAGCAAGCAAAGCCAGAAGCAAGGAAAGACCGTCGCCTACTCCCCCCCCCCCCCCCCCCTCTTCCCCCACTGTTTGATTTTCCGGCGCCCGGAAGTAAACAAGGTCCGTCGCCACCCCCCCCCCCCCCACACACACACACACACAAACACACACTGTTTGATTTTGCAGCGCCAAGAAGTAAGCAAGGTCCGTCGCCCCCCCCCCCCCCCCCCACACACACACACACACTGTTTAATTTTGCAGCACCAAGAAGTAAGCAAGGTCCGTCGCCTACCCCCCTCCCCCCCCCCCCCACACACACACACACACTGTTTAATTTTGCAGCGCCAAGAAGTAAGCAAGGTCCGTCGCCTACCCCCCCCCCCCCCCCCCCCACACACCACACACACACACACTGTTTGCTTTTGCAGCGCCAAGAAGTAAGCAAGGTCCGTTGCCTACCCCCCCCCACACACACACACACACACAAACACACTGTTTGATTTTGCAGCGCCAAGAAGTAAGCAAGGTCCATCGCCTCCCCCCACCCCCCCCCACCCCCCCCCCACACACACACACACACTGTTTAATTTTGCAGCGCCAAGAAGTAAGCAAGGTCCGTCGCCTACCCCCCCCCCCCCCCCCACACACACACACACACACACACACACAGACACACACACTGTTTGATTTTGCAGCGCCAAGAAGTAAGCAAGGTCCGTCGCCTACCCCCCCCCCCCCCCCCCCCCCACACACACACACACACACACACACTGTTTGATTTTGCAGCGCCAAGAAGTAAGCAAGGTCCGTCGCCTACCCACACACACACCCCCACCCACCCACCCCACCCTAGTTGATTTTTCAGCCCTCGCGGAAAGATCTAGCGTGGTGGAAGCCTTTTGTATCAGGTTGAAGGCCCCGTTTCAGACGATTTTTGCTTGGGCAATTCCCATGCCTGATTATTATTATAAACAATATTATTGTTATTGGGACTGGACAGTGTCATTAATATTAATTATGATGATTACTATTATTGCACTGCATGCATAAATTATTGCATTTTTCTTTTCCTGTCTTCAGGAGCTGTCCAAGATCACAATGCCGGTTATATTCAATGAACCCCTCAGCTTTCTGCAGCGAATCACAGAATACATGGAGTACGGCCAGTTGCTCAAGACAGCCTCCACCACAGACGATCCATTGTTACGAATGCAGGTAAACTTAGTGCAAGTGTGGACTTTTCGACTTTTTTTTTTAAGGGAGGTGGGGGGGGGGGGGAATTGTTGATAGCTGCTAATTTCATCTGCAACAGGCATAGATTCTTATGAGCCTCTACAGCCTCACATCTTTGTTCCTGACCGGCTGCTAAATTTTTCTTTGATGCAACTGCGTAAAGGGAGCTAAGCTGAGGAAACCTGTTGGGTTACTTCCCTTTGATTGTCCACCTAAAATCATGACATCGTGTAGTTTTCAGTAGGGATTTTACTTTTGGTGGTACAGTGTACATGCAGTTTTCTTTTATTAGGGGGTGAAGTTGTCGCACACTCATGTTTGAAGTTTTTTGTTTTTTACAATTGTCATATCTTACACTTGCATTTTGCTTAATGTTCATGACGTTATCAAATCTGTTTACACTGCCTCTGTAAAGTGGACAGGTACATGCGTTGCGTTAATGTTGGATTATTGTCTGAATTTCATGTGTGTTTTCAGTATGTAGCAGCTTTTGCAGTGTCAGCTATTTCCTCCAACTGGGAGAGGATAGGAAAACCTTTCAACCCTCTCCTTGGGGAGACGTACGAATTTGAAAGGTATGCAGGCCAGCCCATTTACAGGAGGGCTCTAAAAAATACAATTCACACATCTGCAAAGCTGTAAGGTCCAAATCGCAGACCAGCACAGATATTTTGTCAACTGAATTTTAGACTTGAAGTGCTTGTGTTAACCCAATTAAGCCCAAGGATATGTCACCCAACGTCTGTGTACCAGTTGCAGGAGATGGGTCGACCATGATAATTCAAGGGTAGTGCCAGATTAGCTTGGCACCGTCAGGCACCAAGGTAATCTGGCACCACCTTTGAATTATCATGGTTGATCCATCTCCTGCTGTGGTGCATAGGGGCTAAATGAGCAAAGATACAGCAGAACCTGTGTTGAGCGGCCAGCCTTATGAGGGATCACCCATCATCAAAGACCATCATTTAGGTGGCTGTGGCTGTAGCCACCTAAATGATGGTCTTTAATGACAGGTAACACTTTTTGCCCTTCAAGACTTCTCATGAGAGAGCACCTGTCATTTAAGGCCATTTTTATTGTAAAAAAAAAAGTTTTTTCTCGGAACAGGTTCTACTGTTTTTTCTTGCATTTTACACACCTGGCAGTTGTGGTCTAAATTTGATTATCCAACGAGAAATCTAGGTGAAAAATTGTTACTGTCATAATCAAAATTTAATTTCATTATGAAATTTCAGAAGCGACATTGGTTTCCGGCTGATTTCGGAACAAGTCAGTCATCATCCCCCTGTTAGCGCATTCCACGTTGAGGGAGACGGATTCACCTTGCATGGCTCTGTGCTGCCGAAGTTGCGGTTCTGGGGCAAGTCTGTGGAAGTCACTCCCAAAGGCATCATGACACTCAGCTTCCCAAAGTAAGTGCTCGTAGTCGTAGATTGAAGCCAGCTTTGCTTATACTAAGACGCTTGAACACTTGCTGATTTCCATGGCCTGTCAGTCAGATCCAGGTCACAAAAGTCAGAAAAATTATGTGAGAGGCATAAGAGCTATGCCATTCTTGTTTTTACATGATGTTTCCATTTGCAGGTACAATGACGTGTACACATGGCAAAATGTCAATTGCTGTGTTCACAATGTCATCGTTGGAAAACTGTGGGTGGAACATGTAAGCGCTTTTCTCTTGTACCTTTTGTTTTTTATCTTGCAAACCTTTTGTGTATCTTGCATATGATTTGTGTACTGAACACTATAATAATAACACAAATGTTGCAGGTGCATACCCCAGTAGCAAAACGCCCTCAGGTCCACGACGGCCACAGTGGAGCCGCGCACAGCTGTGCATGGGCCCACTGCAGCCAATATGAGCACGAGAACCTTTGCTCACTGGGTAGTGATTAAATTATACCTGGTGCCTGAATAAATCACTCATGCTCAGTTAAATTGTTAAAAAAGGTCCTCACTAAAGCTTGAATTATTTTTGGCTCATGTGCGAAGCAAAGTGAGTCAATGTTTTGGGCCAGTAGTCACCCATCCGTCGTCTGTCGTCCGTGGTAAACTTTAACGTTGACATTTTCTCGGAGACTATTCAAGCCACATTCTTCAAACTTGGCCCAAGGATACTTTGTGGTAAGACCTTTCTACTTTGAGTGACCTCTCACAAAGGTCAAGTTCACAGGGGATCAGGAAATAGGTCAAAAATAGCCATATTTTGACATTATTTTCTTATCAAATACTATTCACAACTTCAAACCCAAACTTGGTACAAAAGATACCTGATGGTGAGACCTTTCTATATGTACTAATTTGGTTGATCCCATGGAAAGGTCAAGGGTCACAAGAGCTCAGGAAATAGGTGAAAAATAGACATATTTTGACAAAAGATGTTTTTTTTCAAATACTATTTACAACTTCAAGCCCAAACTTGGTACAGAGATACCTGATGGTAAGTCCTATCTATACATACTAATTTGGATGACACCTCAGAAAGGTCAAGGCTCACAAGGTGTAACGCACGCAGACTTGCCCCCAGTCGCACTTACAGACTCTCGCACAACAGACGCATACACCGCCACTGACTCAGACGGGCGCACTCACACGGTAAAACTCAACACACGGGCTTCCTTTTTAACAAAGACCATTATAACCAAATAATAAAAGAATGCTCAAAAGATTATCACAACTATGTACACCACACCTTCCCCACTACAAGCACCTCAACACCACACACACACCAATGTAAATGCCAGGCTAGGTAGCTGTCTTTCACAATCCAACCTGTTTTGGTGTTCTCGCCTGGTTACGTTCAGTCCTTTTCACGTCTAGGCATGCAAGTGCTTTGTCATACGCTCCCGAGTCGTCCCGTCTCTCATACTGTGGACGTCCTCGTAGCTCGCTCTGTAGCGCAGTCCTTACTGTGACCCGGGTGTCTCGGCACCGGTCGCTCACTCCCTGAGTGAAGAGATGACCTCACAATAGGTCCCTGGTGACTGACGTCTTGGCGTCCGTCGCTCCACTCTCCGACAAGCACTCTAAATAAATAATAAGGTCCCAAATCATAACACTTGCATCATAGACAAAAAAGGCGGCACTGATGCAGATGTCAGAGCACGAATCGGTAAAGCCAGAGCAGCCTTTCTCCAGTTGAAAAAAGTGTGGAGTTCCAGAGAGCTGTCACAACACACCAAAGTCCGGATTTTATTTCATCAAAAACATTACCGATGACATGACAAATGGGAGTGTCTACTACGTGCTCAAATTCTAGCCTACGAACCCGTTGTGTGCACACACAACCCGGGAGGCACTCGGGGAACCCTCCAGAGGGGCCAAGAGTTGTCTCCCGGACCTGCCTATCCGGTTCCGAGTCACCTGACTCGCCAGTCAGCTACGTAGGCTCACGACCTTCGGACGTGTTCTAGCCTCGCGCTCCCTTCGACCGGTCGGTCTTGGTGCTCGAGTTCGCCGTGACTTTGGCTTTGCCTGTTGCTTCGCTTCTGCTTCGCTTCTTGCTTCGCTGCAGCTTCGCTTGCGCTTCTTCGCTTGGCGTCCTCCTTGGTTGGCTTCGCTTGGCGGACCTGCTGGTTCCCGCCATTTCGCCGGTGGCGACATGGACGTCTCTTCTCCCGCTACCGCTTCGGCAGAGAGGTAGGATAGTTAGTTGGGCCCGGAGCCGGTCCCCGGGCGGGGTACCGGCCTGTGCCTTTGGACTCTACCTTGTTCGTGTTGTGTGGGTTTCGTTGAGCGGGGACTCTTAGCTCGGCGGGGCCCTGGTGCCCTCGCCTTTCCCCTTTTGGGGTGAAATTACTGGCTTCCCCTGGTAGCCTTCGGGGAGCATTGTTTAAACCAGCTGCGGCGCGTGGCTCATGTTGCATCTCCGGCCTGGCTGGGGTATGCTTGTTTCGAGAGCGCACTCTTAGCTTAGAGCGCTACAGCATTATTGCCTGGGGGCACGGCCTTTCGTCCCTATTGTCGTTTGGCCCGCCGTGTGATGGCCTTAGTCGCCTGCGCGGCGTTAAACCCATATAACTAAACTAAACTAAACCTATTGTCGTTTGGCGCACATTCCTCTCCAGCCTGGCTGGGGTATGCTTTGTTCTAAAGACGCAAGCTTAGCTTCGGGCGCTATAACAGTGTAGCCTGGGGGCACAGCCCGTTTGTCCATATCGTTCGGTACGGTTCCCCATGGTAGGACGAGCCCTGTTGGTCTCGACCACGTACCGGCACGTTGTTTGTTTGGTGTGTTGCAGTGCCCTCCTGATGACCTGCACGCAGTGTGGAGGTTTCCAGTGGCCCTCGGATTCGCACAAGGTCTGCCTGCCGTGTGTCGGCTGTACATCTGAGCGTTCTTGTGACGTTTGCGCCGTCTGGCCGGAGCTCCGCTGGGTCCAACTTTGGAGCTTCTACCGACGTGAACGCCCGACACTTGTGCCTGTTGCAAGACCTGCGGAAGTGCCGGCTGTCATCTCAGACACACCGACCGCTCTTGCCCCCGATGGCCCCAGTCTGGAAAGATCTCCACAGCGGACACAGCAAGGTAGTGTGCGGAGTCGGGAGTTCGAGGCGCGGATTCCCAGGAGGGAACGCGCTTGGACCAAGCCTTACGACAGGCAGAGAACCCATCTCGAGACAGAGGTCATTTCGGAGAGACGTGCCTCGCGCCGTCCATGGTCAACCGGTCCCCACTCGTCTCCTAGGAAGGCCTTGGATCCCCCTCGGCCGCTGCGAGCCCGCCTCGCCACAGAGTCCGGCTCGCGGAGACATTCGCGCACACTCACCACACCACTACCTGTGTCCAGTTCCTCCTTGCGATCGAAGTCTGACCACCACTCTCGCGCTCCTTCGTGTGAGCCTCGTACAGTTCGGGATTCTTCTCGTCATCTGGACCATGGACCTTCGCGCTCTACCTCTTCGCGGCGTTCGTCCCACGTTCCCCGCCGTCTGCCTCGTCCCGCCCGTTCCCCTTCCCCTCGCCCAGCCTCTTTCCTTCCTCCTCGTTCCCGGGGATCACGGTCTCCAGCTCGTAGTCGCTCGTCTGGTCGCCGCCGCCGTTCCCGCTCCTCTAGTGCGTCGCGTCGCCGTCGCGGACGTCGCTCTCCCCTGCGTGCTTCGGCGCCTTATGGCTCCCCTCGTCCTCGTCGAGCTGCTCGCTCTCGGAGTCACGGTCGCCGTCCCTCTTCGACGGCTCTCGGCGGCGTGGACGACGATTCGTTGAGTCTTCTCCCTGATGATTCCATCTCAGTTCTCCTCGGAGGTCTCAGCCGCTCTCCTTCGCCGCTCTCTCCTTCGGATGCGTCGACAGCCCACGGGTTACCGGCCTCCTCCCGCACAGAGGTTCTTCTGGCCCTCGACGAGGTCGCTCGCCTCATCTCCGCCACGCTTCCGGCAGCGGACTGCCCTCCATCCCCCCCCCCTGAAGAGGAAGCCTTCTGCCTTCGTCGACGCGGGTAGACAGGTAAAGAAGTTCAAGACTCTCCCTCAGCCCCCCTCCTTTCGTGAGCTTCGGGATGTGTTCTCGGCCCACCTGTTGTCTGACTCAAGAGACAGTAATTTCTTCTCGGACCACAGATGGCCTCCGGACCTCGATATGTACTTCCGCCAGCAGTGGTACGCCGGCCATTCCCAGGCCTTCCTCTGCCCTCTCCCTCCGGTGGATCCAGCCGCCGTGGTTCAGGCGGGTGGGGCCTCTGCACTCAGACGCGCGCTCCCCGCGGGTTTGGACAAGACGGCTTCGCTTGTCAGGAATTCCTTGGCCTGCGCCGGCTTCATGGAGCTCCTTACGCAAGCCTTCCTCCGGCGCGTGGAAGATTCGTGGCACCCGTCCCTGACCCCCCTTCTTGGCGACCTCCTCGTCCTCGCTGAAGCGGCCAGCCGCGCCGCGTATCACTCTTCGGTCAACGCTATGGCTGCAGCCGCCAATTGTGATTTACTCCGCCGCGACGCTGTCCTGCAGGCCTGCCGGGGAATGCCTGCCGACCTGAAGACCCAGCTGCGTCGGGCCCCCCTCGGGGGACCCCTTCTCTTTGGTGACACCTGGCAAGCCGTCAAGGATTCCAATGCGGACAGGTGGCCTCCCAAGTCTGTTCCTCGGCGCTTTCAGTCAGCCCGCAAGGCCGTGGGTCGCCCCCTGCGGATCTCCAGACCCGTCGCCCCGACGTCAACAACCCAGCTGCAGTCCCTGCGTCGCCGTCGCCCCGCCTTCGGTCGCCCCGGCCAAGCTAACGCCCCCCGCCCCCGCTTGGCCCCGTCCCGCCCGTCGCCCTGGGCGCGGGCGGGCTCAGTGACTCCTCCCCTCCTCCGCCTCCGCCGGCCGTCTCGGGTCCTCCAGTCGGCGGCAGGCTCGCCCTCTAAAGCGACGAGTGGCGATTACTGATTCCAGAAGACCCGTGGATTTTAGACACTGTTTCCGGCGGCCTACGGATCTCCTTTCGTTCCCCTCCTCCTCTGCGTACGACTCCGCTGTGGACCGAGATCCCCGCAGACCCGCTCAAGGAGTGCGCCCTACGGGGGGAAGTCGACTCTCTCTTGAGGAAGGATGCCACAGAGGTTGTGCGCCGCGCAGACTCGCTGGGATTTTACAGCAGACTTTTCGTCGTCCCCAAGCCTGGCGGCAAGTGGCGCCCAGTGATCGACCTCTCAGCCCTAAATCGCTTCATCGTGGCTCCTTCCTTCCACATGGAGACGGCCCGAGCCCTGCGTACCGCGGTGCGACCCATGGATTACGCCGTCAGCCTGGATCTCTCCGACGCTTACCTACACGTACCCATACATCCGGCCGCCCAGAGGTATCTGCGCTTCGCGTTCGATGGAACCGTTTACCAGTTTCGAGCCCTACCCTTCGGCCTCAACCTCAGCCCCTGGGTCTTCACCCGCTTGATGGATGCAGTTATGGCCAAGGCACGGCAGTCGTCTCTCAGCCCTATGTCCAACTACCTCGACGATCTCTTCCTGAGAAACCACGTCGAGTCCGTCTTGGAAGAGGACAGGGATACTCTGGTGCGTCTGCTGTCGCGACTGGGGTTCCTCCTCAACGTCGGGAAGTCAGATCTCACGCCCTCGCGCCGCTTCATTCATCTCGGAATGGATTTTGCCACCGATCTCAACGTTGTTCGCCTCCCGGATCCCCGGATTCGGAAGTTGGCCACCTTCGCCAACCAGCTAGCTCAGCAGGAAGCAGCTCCCGCCCGAGTTTGGCTTCAACTCCTCGGACTGATCAACGCAGCGGCGGACCTTCTCCCCCTGGGTCGCCTCTACGCCCGCCCCCTTCAGCTGCACCTCCTGCTTCTCTGGAGACCCTCTTCTGGCGACCTTACCCACCTGGTCCCGGTTTCCCCCCTGGTTCGCCCTCACCTTCTACGCTGGACCGACACAGCTTGGTTGGCTTCGGGAGTCCCTTTGTCCTCCCCCCCCCCGCACCTCTCCCTGTGTGTCGACGCGAGCCTCTCGGGGTGGGGAGCCCACCTGCTTCCTCAATTCTCCTCGGCTTCCGGCCTCTGGCCCCCGGAGTTTGCGGACAAGCACAGCAATTGGTTAGAGCTGCAGGCAGTCTGGCAAGCCCTCTTCGTTTGGGAGAACCAGCTCAGGAACCAGCGGCTTCTCGTCCTCTCCGACAACTCGACGGTGGTGGCCTACATCCAGAGACAGGGGGGCACCCGATCTCCCGACCTCTGTATGCTCCTCTTCCGTTTGATGCGCTGGGCCGAGGAACGCGACATTACACTCCTCGCACGACACATTCCTGGCCACTTGAATGTGTTGGCGGACTCGCTCTCTCGCCGCGGCCAGTTGCTCCACACAGAATGGACGTTGCGCCCGGATATCTTCCAGATGATCTGCGCCCGTTGGGAGACTCCCTTAATCGACCTCTTTGCTACGAGGTGGAACCGCCAGCTTCCCCTCTTCGTCTCCCCGATTCCAGACCCGCTGGCCTGGGCAGTCGATGCCCTCTCGATTCCTTGGGACGGCCTCATCGCTTACGCGTACCCCCCAACAGTCCTCATTCCCAAGGTCCTCCACAAACTTCGAGGGAGCAACGCAGTCCTGCTTCTGGTCGCCCCGCTGGCTTGGGCCCGGTCCTGGACCACCGACCTACTCAACCTCGCCACCTCTCCTCCCCTGCGCCTTCCCACGCCCCGTTCCATGCTCAAGCAGCCCAGGCAGGCTCTCTTCCACCCTTGTCCCGAACGCCTGTCTCTTCACGCCTGGAGGTTGTGCAGCGCGCCCTCACCGCTCGAGGCTTCTCTGGTGCAGCAGTGGAGGCAATCGCTGCAGCCCGCAAGCCTTCCACCCGGCGTGTTTACGAAGGGAAGTGGCGCGTCTTGTGTGCCTGGTGCGACGCCCGTCGCCTCCTACCCACCGGACTGACTAACCCACAGCTAGCGGACTTTCTCCTATGGCTCTTCGAGGTCCAAGGTTTGGCGCCCATCACCATCAGGGGATACTTATCCATGGTCGCCGACACGTACCGTCATCTCGGCCTTCCAGACCCCGGCGCCTGTAAGGACCTCTCCGACCTCATGTCCAGCTTCAGCCTCCAACGTCCGACTCAGCGTTCTCTCGTTCCTCGCTGGGACCTACCTTGGGTCCTGACGTGGCTGAATTCTTCCCAGTTCGAGCCACTCGCTCTAGCCCCTCTGGCAAATGTGACACGCAAGACCTGCTTCCTTCTAGCCTTGGCCACCGCGTCCAGAGTTAGCGAGCTACACGCTCTTTCTACCCGCCCAGACTGCCTCCAGTTCAGGGCAGATCGCTCCGTGCAGCTCTTAACGGACCCCAGCTTTATTGCCAAAACAAGGTCGCCCCTAACTGCTCCACAGATCATCACCTTGCGGCCCCTGGGAGGGCCTGCCTGCTCTCCGGAGACTCGGCGACAGGATCCCGTGCGTGCCCTACGCATCTACCTGCGCCGTACCAAAGTTACCCGTAGAGGGCGCTCCCGCCTCTTCCTGCCCATACGCCAGGGCAAGACTGATATCACAGCCCAGACGATCTCCTCCTGGCTGCGCTGGGTAATACGATCGGCATACATGGATCTCTCCCCACGCGTAGCGCAGAGACTGAAGATCCGCGCACACGAAGTACGCGCCATGGCCACGAGCGTCGCATTCGATCGGAACTGCGCTGTCAAGGACATCGTGGCCGCGGTGGGCTGGCGAGCAGAATCTACCTTCGCTCGTTTCTACCTTCGGGATCTGGCGGGACAGCGAGACAACCTCGCCTTGTTGGGGGACCTCACGGTGGCACAGCACTCCCTCCCGGCGCAGCAGGCGGCGTAGGTACGCACCTAGCTCGTTACCTGGGAATTAGCAATGGGAGGACGGTCTTGGTCTCCGGTAGTACCGGGGCGGCACCCTCCTCCTATTCGTGATTCTCCCATTTGTCATGTCATCGGTAATGTTTTTGATGAAATAAATGCATTTTTCTTTAAAAGGTATTTTTTCGAAAAATACTTACCGATGACATGACACGGAGGACCCTCCCACCTGCCCCGCTTGCCGCTGGTGAGCCTAGTATCTGACTGGCGAGTCAGGTGACTCGGAACCGGATAGGCAGGTCCGGGAGACAACTCTTGGCCCCTCTGGAGGGTTCCCCGAGTGCCTCCCGGGTTGTGTGTGCACACAACGGGTTCGTAGGCTAGAATTTGAGCACGTAGTAGACACTCCCATTTGTCATGTCATCGGTAAGTATTTTTCGAAAAAATACCTTTTAAAGAAAAATGCATTTCAACTCCAATGTAAAAGCAGTTCTCCTATATGGAGCAGAGACATGGAGATTGACAAAAACCACAGTCAACAGAGTACAGACCTTCATGAACAGTTGCCTTAGAAGAATTTTGAAAATCCACTGGCCAGAGAAGATCAGCAACATCAGACTCTGGGAGAGAACAGAGCAGATAACAGCAGAGAATGAAATTGGGCGAAGAAGATGGGGATGGATCGGTCACAGTCTGAGAAAGCCAGCTTCCAGTATCACTAGGCAGGCATTGTCATGGAACCCCCAGGGAAAGAGGAAAAGAGGTAGGCCGAGAAACTCCTGGCGTCGAGACCTCCAAGCAGACATCAAGAGACTGGGAACCACCTGGAGTAGAATCGAAGGAGAAGCACAGGACAGGAGTTGCTGGAGGTCTCTCGTCGACGGCCTATACCCGGGTAGGGGTGACAGGCGTAAGTAAGTAAGTAAGTAAATCATAACACTTGCTAAACACACACATTTTGGATATGAGATACATTACGTAACCTGGCTGATACAAATAACTCATGTTCATTCACACACACACGTGCTTCATAACCCGACTACTTTCGTAAAACCCCATAACTGTCACTACATTGAAACAGACTATAACCAGACACTCTCGCCATACATTATCCTATACACTGGAAAAGACTATACTTAACCACGTACTACCTTCATAACGACTTGGGCACACACACCTCACATTCCTTAGTTATCCATCTCGGTAAATAACTACATAGAAAACACTGGTTGCCTCAATGAATTCCAAACCAGCATAACTGAACCAAACCAGTCAACACTACACAACTGAATTAACTCCTAAGGCATACTATCTTTAACGCAGTAACCATCAATAATACATATAGAAACATACCTGAATTCTAGGTTTCAGAGTCTTGGAATACGGGCTAAGGTATCTCATACAAGTCTGTCCACACTGACAGTAAAGCCCCTACTAACGTTCCTACAGCTCTGTTCGCCTGAACTCACTAAAAACTCCCCGTGCCAAACGTTTCTTAAAGATTCCACGTTGGCCACGTGCCTCACAGAATATCATCACAAAACAAACCACTAACAGAACTGTACCGTACTAAACCCACTGTGAACCCTATGCGTGAGCATAGAGTTTCATCACACAAGGGCTCAGGAAATAGGTCTGAAATGGCCATATTTTGATGAGATGTTTTTTTCTCAAATACTATTCACAACTTTAAACACAAACTTGCTACAGAGATACCTGATGGGAAGAGCTTCTATGCACACATGGCTGCTGCCTCTCTGTCCCAGTTCTTTAACGATAAGATTGGTGCCATCAGAGAGCAGCTGTTAAAGGAGAACACAAGTGGTAAACCTGATAGCCAGGAACATTCATCCGCTTTTGCTGGCGATCCTTTATCAGTGTTTGTGCCAGTCTCTGCTGATCAACTGCACAAAGTCATCGCAAAATCCAAGTCCACGTTCTCTAGTGTTGACCCAATCCCCACCAAAATAGTCTGGGCGAATTTGGACATTTTTCTGCCAGTTATTCTGCACATCATCAAGCGCAGTCTCTTCACCGGTGTTGTTCCAGGAGCCTTTAAGACTGCTGTGATTTGTCCTCTCTTGAAGAAGTCAAACTTGGACCCTGATGCTCCTAAGAACTATAGGCCAGTATCAAACCTTCCATATTTGTCCAAGCTCTTAGAACTTGTGGTGGCCGATAGACTGGCTGATCATGTGTCTAGGTACCAGCTACTGGATAAATTTCAGTCTGCATACAGGCCAGGTCATTCTACAGAGACCGCAGTGCTGCGTGTCTTAAACGACATTCTCTGTGCAGCTGATCGTGGTGAGCACTCACTCTTGGTGCTGCTGGATCTCAGTGCGGCATTTGATACCATAGTTCACCAGATACTGCTGCAAAAACTTCAGCTTGAGTTTGGTATCATGGACTGTGTCTTACAGTGGCTTCGGTCGTACCTTGAGGACAGATTTCAGTACGTCAGTGTTAATGGTGTGGCATCTGATGTGACACGGCTAGTATGCAGTGTCCCTCAAGGGTCCGTCTTAGGGCCTGTTCTGTTCTCTCTCTACACCACTAAGTTAGGACGTTTGATTGACAAGTACAGGTTAGGACGACAGTTGTTTGCAGATGACTCTGGTCTCTATGACTCATTTCATCCTGACAGTGTCTCCGCTTCTCAGACAGTGCAGAAAATCGAGTCGTGCTGCCAAGAAATCAAATCCTGGATGTCAACCAACATGCTGAAGTTAAATGATGATAAGACTGAGGCAATAATGTGTGGACCCAAGAACAAACTGGGTGTGGAATCTCTTGATGCCATCTGTGCTGGTGAGTTTCTCATCCCTTTCTCCAAGAGTGTTGGAGATCTTGGTGTCTTTGTCGATACCAGTCTTACCATGGAAGACCACATCAGTGCTGTTGTCAGGGGATGCTACTTCCATCTTCGCTCCCTTGGGAAACTATAACCTGTCCTGACAGCCAAACCTGCAAATGTTATCGCCGTTGCCCTTGTCCTATCCAGACTAGACTACTGTAACAGCTGTCTTTGGGGTCTGCCAGAGCAACAACTCGGATGTCTTCAACTGGTCCAGAACATGGCCGCCAGAATTGTCACAAGAACCAAAAGAAGGGAGCATATCACACCAGTCCTTAAGCAGTTGCACTGGCTTTCAGTCAAGCAAAGAATTGATCACAAGATTCTCACTTTGTGCCACAAGTCTATAAATGACCCAGACTCACCAGAGTTCCTCCAGGAAATAGTCCCATGCCATAACCCTCCGAGGCAGCTCCGTTCTGCTGTCCGGTCCAAACTGTGCACCCCAAGTGTTGAAAGCCACACAAAGAAGTGACTTGGTTTCCAGGCATTTTCACACTGCGGACCTAGGCTGTGGAATGGACTACCACAATCCTTGAGGGACATTGACTGCATTGGCACCTTCAGGAGGCACCTCAAAACCCAACTCTTTCTTGACTTTTAATTCTAGGACTACTGTGCTCCAGAAGTTGCGTTTGTTGTTGTTTTTTTAAAATTTATTTATTTATTTGCGCCCTGAGCATGCTGCTAGCATGGAGTGGATGCGCATTACAAGTGCACATCATCATCATCATCATCATCACACTAATTTGGTTGATCCCTCGGAAAGGTCAAGGGTCACAAGCTCAAGAAATAGGTCTAAAATAGCCATATTTTGACAAAAGATGTTTTTTACTCAAATACTATTGACAACTTAAAACCCAGATTTGGTACAGAGATACCTGATGGTAAGACCTATTTATGCATGCTAATTTGGATGACCCCTTGTAAAGTTCAAGGGTCACAAGAGGCTGACAATTGTGTGTAAAATGCTGATTTTTTATAAAATTGTAGGTATTCCCAAATTTTTGCAAATTTTTCAACCAAATTTGGTTTAAAGATAGCTGATGATAAGACCTTTGTATGCATACTAATTTAGTCAACTCATCACAAAGGTCAAGGGTCACGGGGGTTGACAGATGTGTGAAAAATGCTTACATTTTCCGAAAACATGGATTTTGCTGCTGCAGAAGCCAGCCCTTGTCACAAAGGTCACACATATGTAAATCGGTCATATATGTGAGCCATAATGGCTTTGCCTTTCTTGTTATTGGTTAAACTGAGCACGAGTGATTTATTTAGTATAACGAAAGGTCAGGCATAGTTTGGTTTATTTTTTACGACTTGTGGAAAGATTTTCAACCTCCGAGCCCACATATTCTTTCCTCTATAGTGAAGTGATTCAGTGCTACAGCTGGGTCACAATTACTTTATCCCGCCTCAGCGATTGAACTATATGTGTCATTACATCCCAACAATCAAAAGTGTGGTGGAGACAGCATAACCGATATCATACGCATGAATTGATTTAGCCTCGTAATACACAGTCACGAAAAGCGTACAAGTTACTACAAGTCATGTAAAGTGGTTTTTACTCGTATAAGGTGCACCACATCAATAGCAGCGAAGTGTCATATAGCATTGCTTCCGGCAACACTATATGACACTTCCTCAGCTGTTGATGCAGGGCATGATGAACGAGTTGAGACGTAAAGTGTAACATCACAGACAAGTGAGCAGTTGTGAAATGACGCGATGTCGTATATGTTTCCAGGCGGGTACCATTGAAATACTGAACCACACAAACAAGATGAAGACAGTGCTGAACTTCAAGCAGTGCGGCTGGTTTGGCAAAGAGCTGCATCGAGTGGAAGGTTTCATCTACAGTCCGCAGTAAGTGACAGTTTATCTCTTTGCACAGACTGTTCAAGGGTCTCTGTCACTTGCAGTTGGATATTGCTCAGGGTTTTTTTTTTCTTCCACGGCGAAGATATTAACCATGATTGGCTGCAGGCACTAGGGGGCTAACCCCATCACTGCCGAGGAAAAGTGAACACGACCCAGCTGCAAGAGGCGTAGATCCTCATGAGTCCCCGCGACTGTGTGGACTCTTGAGGATCTATGCCACTTGCTGGGACCACGTTGTATGCATGTTTCTTGGGCGGTTTTGGCTTTTGGTCGTGAATGAATGAATGGCTGGAATGAACCAAGATTTCAGGAACAGAAATGTACAGGGTTAACCAGCTTGGTGCTTTTGTTTCAGGAAGCAGAAGTTAAAAGCGCTGTACGGAAGCTGGGTGCTGGCCATGTTTTCAGCCAACGTGGATGAATACGAGAAATGTATGAAGCCGGCGTCCAGAGGGCCCACCCCCAGCAACTCTTTCACCAAGGTGAAGTCCTGTTTTTGTGAGATATGTGTTAGTCCCCTTGCCTGTGCTGTCACGGGTACTGTTTTAAGTATAGCGGGCTGCATGCATGGTGTGGGTTAACCCTTTGGCTGTCGTTAACGGTTTTTTTTGTCACGATTTGTGACAAAAACTGCTACAGACAGACAAAAGGTTAAGTTCTTTAGCTTACTGATTTATTTCTTATTGCCTTTTTTTTTTCTTTTTTTTTTTGTGGGGGAGAGGGTGTGTGTGTGTGTGTGTGGGGGGGGGGGGGGGTCATGTCAAATAGCTTTCTGCTTGTCAGAGGTAGATCACCAGTGAAGCTGGTATCTAATTCTTGTCACTCTTTCGCCCATGCCTAATCATTTTTTTTTTTGGTTCGCTTTTGATTTGGCAAAAGATGGAACAACCAGTCTTCTCATGCATATATATTACGCTCGGTGCCGAGAAAAACTGAAAACCAAACAGCTGCAAGAGGTATAGATCCTCATGAGCCCCCGCAATTGCAGGGGCTCATGAGGATCTATGCCTCTTGTTGACACCACTTTGAATTCATGTTCCTGGGACAGCTAGGGGTTTTTGGTCTTGAATTCATGAGGATTGCATCAGCAGGCACTGAACGGGGTCATAAGCAACTTCTTTATCATATCATCCCTTGGACCTTATTCTTATACAGGAGTAACTGCAGTTTGAAGCTGTTAAGCGAGCGTCTTGCCGCAGTTGGCCTGTGCACATCCATGCACAGGCTGTCTGCAGCTTGCATTCTCCCACTGACCTGTTGCTGAATTGTGTGTTGTGTGGTTTTTTTAAAGAGCGCGCCTGTAGACGGGCAGTCATCTACCGAAGATGTGGATGACGCGTTGCCGACCACACAGTTCTGTGCCTTCGAACTTGACATTCCATCCCAAGTGTGTTTGTGGCGGGCCACCCCTCGACCGCTGAATTCTGCCAAGGTAAGTGCATTGCCAAACGCCACCTGGCCAGCAGAGTCTAGTTTTGGAGCGACCACCCTTAACCTATTCAGCCCTGACGCAGTACAGCAGGAGATGGGTCGACCATGATAATTCAAGGGCAGTGCCAGATTAGCTTGGCGCCTGTCGGCGCCAAGCTGATCTGGCACTGCCCTTGAATTATCATGGTCGATCCATCTCCTGCAACAGGTGCATAGTCGTTAGATGACGCCTCCCAAATTTGGGAAATACGTGCGCCGGGCTGAATGAGTTAACAGAGATGACCCGACTTTCAAGACCATCATTCAGTTGGCTTTTGTGACAACCACCGAACCTTAACCCTCCCCCCTCCACTGCCAGTTGATGCAGAGTGTGTTTTTGAAATCATTGTAAATGACGTCGAAGATCCGCAGCCGTCCAAGGAACGTGGATACAAAGTGGGATCAGCAAGAGGCATAGATACTCATGAGCCCCTGCAACTGCCGGGGCTCATGAGGATCTATTCCTCTTGCAGTAGAGAGGTGTGTAATTTTTCTCCCAGCCAAGGAAGTGTGTAACCCTCTTGTGCATGCAGCCACATGTACTGTAAACAGCGGCGGCATGAGGGTTACGGTGTGAAAGCTGTTGCGCACAGATCGTGAAGTTTTCCGTTGTTTGATAAAAAGTTTTATTGTTGTTGCTTACAGTACTTCAGTTTTACAAACTTTGCCATGAGCCTAAACCAGTTGATGGACGGACAGATGGCCATCTTGCCTCCTACAGATGCACGTCGACGGCCCGATATACGGCTGATGGAGGAGGGTAACATAGGTAAGGCATTCTTTATGCATCAGTTGTGGGAGATGGATCAGCCGTGATAGTTCAAGGGTAGTGCCAGATTAGCTTGGCATCTTGCAGACGCAAAGCTAATCAGGCCCTGCCCTTCATGGCTATTGTTTGCGTTGGTTTTTTGTCCCTGCTAGTCTCATCGTTGGCAAATTGATGAAACTGATTTTTTGCCAGTTCTTGCGCAAGACAATTGACAGGTGACCATGATAATTCAAGGGTAGTGTCAGATGAGCTTGGCGCCATCAGGTACTACCCTTGAATTATGGTCAAACCACTACCTGTTACTCACCATTCAAAAGTATCATTCAAAAGTATTACCCCCCTTGACTGTCTGCAGTGCTTTTTGTCCAGGTGACTCCAGCAGGAATCACTTGGACAAAAAGCATGACCAGCAGCCACAGAGTTACAAATTGATTGTCTGTTTGGAAAAACAAAACAGAACATTCTTTCCTTCGCAGATGCAGCAGCCGAAGAGAAGAACCGGCTGGAGGAGAAACAGAGATTGAAAAGGAAGGACAGGAAAAAGTCCAAAGATGACTTGATGCCAATGTAAGTAAACTAGCGTTTGCAGCGATTTAGAGGCAGACAGGTGGGATGTAATTTTTCTCATTTGGTGTATCCCAAGGACACTAGAATACATGTACAGTTTACTTTGCTTATACTGGGGTTGGATATAAGAAAAGCCTGATATGACAACACATTTTTAGAGGTGCCGACAACATGTCTATACAAATTGCTTCGCTCATAACAAACTTTGGGCATAACAGCAAGAACATTTGGGTCCCCAGGTGATTCGTTGTACCCAAAATTGACTGCATTTTGGTGGGATAGACACCCTACAAATACCGAGGCTGGCCTGTATCGGTACTGGATCCATTAAACGGGACAGCCTTGGTATTTTACAGCACTGCTTTCTTGGCGGTCACTTTAATCGAGAAAATGTGAACACCACCCAGCAGCAAGAGGCTTAGATCCTCATGAGCCTCTGCAATTGCGGGGGCTCATGAGGATCTATGCCTCTTGCTGAATCCACATTCCTGGGACATCCAGTTGTTTCTTTTTTTTTTTGTCTTGAATTAATGAAAATTGCAGAAACACAGTCTGCGGCAGCTGGCACTGAACTGTGGCGCTAAACTTGCATAAGTTACCGAAGAAAAACACACAGCAAGCAAAAAGTGCTCTGGCTGATTCCAATCTTAGCCAGCCTGCTCATTGGGAGCCACAGACCTGACAGCATCTGAATTCATGATATTCTGATGCACGCAATACTGCAGCTGGCCTTACTGTCATTTTCTTCAATGTGTGTGTTGCAGATGGTTTTCTCAAGGCACCAACCCTCACACGGGCGGAGAGGACTGGATTTACAACGGCCGGTATTTTGATCGCAATTGGAGTGTGTGCCCAGACATCTTTTGACCACCACTCCTGCTGTAGGCTTATGGACTTAAACGGCTGTCATTCAGTGAAGACGGTGGCAAAAAAAAAACTTTTAAAGAATGGCTGTTCAGCGAAGACTGAAAGCACTCTTTTAAAGGATCGTCACTCAGAAAAAACTGAAAATAAAACATGTAACGCCTTGACCGCTGCTTCTGACAATACTGCTCAACGGAAAAAAACGCGTGACAACGCATCTTTTCCGCTGAGCAGTATCGTGGGCATCGTCACAGGGCTAAGGGATTGTCATTCTGCAAAGACTGAAGAAAAACACTCGCCACAGCTGTGTGTATTTGCACAGATATTGTTTGGACCACCCTCCAACGTGTAATGTAGGTTTTTTTGTGTGAAAGGGTTGTCATTCTGTAAAGACTTGTTTAATGGCGTAAATACTTCCAGCAGTGTGATCCAATCAACTTCTTTAATTTCTGTTTGGGTGTGCGATCATGCACCTTACGGCCTGCCTAAAGCGACTGGCTAGCAGCTGGAGTCGGTGTGCCTAGATGGTAAAGTGTTGTTGGACGGCTTATGGGTAGAAAAAAATGTTTGGATCACATTTGAAGCGTCGACCCAGGCAGTTGTGATACTCTCCAGCGATATTCAGCTATGTTCCTTTACTACAACAGTGTGCATGTGATTGGGAATCGCCCAATGCTGGATAAACGCGCAAACAAGCAACAAATGTTGGCCTCAAGTCAGAAGAACAGATAACGTAAGAATTACTCGCTCTTCGCACATTCTGTGGATTTAACTAGTTCACTCCATCTGCTAGAGGCTTGTGTGCTCACAAGCAAAATCGGACAGATTTCATGCATTTTGTGAATTTAGTCTGTCTGCTGCATCTGCAAGAGGCTTATATATAAGGAGAATATAAGGCTCTTGCTCGCAAGGAGCTGCCTCTCTTTTTGCGAGCACTGTATATGCCTCTCTTTTCCAAGGTTGTGATGGTCTGTAGGCTGGGGCACGACACATGTAGAAGGGGCAAAGACCGATGATTGTTTCTGTGCTTGTTTGACCAGTATGGATTGCTTCCCTTTGTATTGTGTATCTGTTACGTTTTGCCTGGTCTGTGGCCTATTGTCTTACAACAGTGATATTTGTCTTTTTAACCCGTTTGATATTACCTTGTGGACCCTTTCTCTGTCATGGCCACCTGGTCCAATTTTGCAGGTGTCCTTGGGGCACTACTCCATGCTGGTCACTACCTTTGATCTGTCATTGATCCTTCTGGTGTTCTTATTGATGAAAGTGAACGAGTTACGCACATTTTTTTATCAGCGTTGACCAGCTGATTCGTTACTGTAAATTGTACAGCTATTAATTTCTAAGACACTTAACACCCCCCACCCCCGCCGTGAGATGGCCTTAGTTGCCTGCTCGGCATTAAACCCAAATAACTAACTAACCCCCCCCCCCCCCACCCCCATCCCCCTTTCCTTTGCATACAGCCACTGGTACTGTTTATGGTACCTGTGGCTGCATACACGAGAGGGTTGATTGATGGTCATTTGACGCGTGAGAACTTCGGGATCTGATTTCCAGAGATGTGTACAATTGATTGTGAACTGATTTTGCTTCATTTGCATTGAACATGATGTTAAGATTTCCACATTCAAGTAATATATTCTGCGATATACATTAAAACCAGTTTTGAGCACACACAAAAAAAAAAAAAAAAAATTGCTAGAAAAATTGGTCTTTATGGACAGGTACACTATCAAGAGAAGTCTTGAAAGGGAAAAAGTGTCGCCTGTCATGAAAGACCATCATTTAGGTGGCGCCTAAATAATGGTCTTTAATGACAGGTGATCTCTTGAGAGGTTGGAAACTCAAAACAGGTTTTGCAGTATATATACATTCATGCTAGACGATACTTAAAGAATTACAATACTTTTGTCAACAATACTTCTCTCGAATTGCTTTTGTCTTTGACAGTTCACCCCCGCGTGTATGCGGCCGCCAATACTATAGACATTACCAGCAGCTGCGTGCACAAAGGGAATTAGCCCTGTGGTTGTCGGTAGCGGTTTTTGTCACGACAAAAAATGCTTGCGACAGCCGAAGGGTCGACATGTAAGCAAACATAATTAGGTTGTGTGATTGTATTTAGCCTCATCGATACAAACTTCACCAAAGTCTACAATGAAAAAATTGTGAAAGAAAAAATAACCTTAAACCAGGCAAAAGTGTGGTTTCTAATGTGTCTTGTGATGAAACCGAGGTAGATTTTTTTTCCAAGTGTCAAAAGTGAAAATCTTCAGCTTTGTCTTTGGAAATAGAGGTGGACATTCACAGCAATGAAAGTGGATACGTGTAGTCATATTGAGAAACTGTTTCTCATAGTAAAACTATTTTGTAACGGCTCGTCCACATGTGATAAAGTCTATCTGAACTATTCGAGGCATGCGCCCTTACTTACTTACTTACTTACGCCTGTCACCCCTACCCAGGTATAGGCCGTCGACGAGAGACCTCCAGCAACTCCTGTCCTGTGCTTCTCCTTCGATTCTACTCCAGGTGGTTCCCAGTCTCTTGATGTCTGCTTGGAGGTCTCAACGCCAGGAGTTTCTCGGCCTACCTCTTTTCCTCTTTCCCTGGGGGTTTCATGACAATGCCTGCCTAGTGATACTGGAAGCTGGCTTTCTCAGACTGTGACCGATCCATCCCCATCTTCTTCGCCCAATTTCATTCTCTGCTGTTATCTGCTCTGTTCTCTCCCAGAGTCTGACGTTGCTGATCTTCTCTGGCCAGTGGATTTTCAAAATTCTTCTACGGCAACTGTTCATGAAGGTCTGTACTCTGTTGACTGTGGTTTTTGTCAATCTCCATGTCTCTGCTCCATATAGGAGAACTGCTTTTACATTGGAGCATGCGCCCACGATGGCTTTTTATCATTAGTAGGCGATAAATCAGCCATGACGGTTATAGAGTTGTGTTAGATTTGCTTGGCACAAGCATAATTTAACCCATTCAGCCCCAACGCACGTCAAGAGATGGATCGACCATGACAATTCAAGGGTAGTGCCAGATTAGCTTGGCGCCATCAGGCGCCAAGCTAATCTGGCACTACCCTTGAATTGTCATGGTCGATCCATCTCCTGCAACTGGTGCATGGTTGTTGGGTGACACCTCTAAAATTTGGGAAATGCGACCTTGGGGTTGAAAGGGTTAGTAAAATCCCAGAACATTGAATGCACGTGGCTAGCTGGACTGACCAGCAAGAAAGCAGAATGCACCTATGTATATGATGTGCTGGAGACCCTGCACGTCAAACCTAACTCTGGCACTACCCTTGAACTATCCTGGCTGATGAGAACTATCATGACTGTTGTTGGTCACTTGTATTTAAGAAGCAATAGATTCTGTTTACACGTTCTGCTGATGAGATTGAGAAGGAGTGATTCAGACACTTGTGGTTTGTACTGTCAACACATTTAGCCTAATGGCCGCATTTCCTAAATTTTGGAAGTGTTGCCTAAGGACTACGTGCCAGTTGCAGGAGATGGATTGACCATGACAATTCAAGGGTGGTGCCAGATTAGCTTGGCGCCTTCAGGTGCCAAGCTAATCTGGCACTACCCTTGAATTGTCATGGTCAGTCCATCTCCTGCTGTAGGGTGTTGGCGCTAAATGGGTTAATTATTACATGCAATTATACCATGTGGCGCCCAATACTTCACTGACGAGCAAAACAAATGCAACAGTATTCGAGTCGACTCAAATGATGGTGAATTTGTTTTGCTGGTCAGTATATTGTGTACTATATTTGTTGTAGTTGTTTCATGAAGCCAAGCAATTTTATGGGAATACAAAAAGCTTTACGCACCCCCCAAAAATGATGCTTTCAAGTCTAGTTTTTTAATATGACCATGAGTGTGTCTATGTCAGATACACAGGGATGACAGACAACATGTTCCAGGACAGAAGGAGCCATTTCAGCTGTCATCCAAGGGAAATTTGGGAGTCCAAGATTTCTTCTGGTAGCCCGAACAGTTGTGTGTGAGCGTGCGTTGTGAAATTTGCACTCTCTATTTGGAATGCAATAATATGACTTTGTCTCGCCCAACACGAAACCTCCTCACATTTGGTGACAAGCAAATGTACTTTGTCCTCTCTGTATATATGCTAGGTAGAGGTCCCCCATTGCACATGTAGCGATGTTCTAAACGTATCACGTAAACCTGAGAATGTGGTGTGTAAGAAAGCAACACTAGCAATGCAAAATAACAGTGTTTCTTACCTTTAATAAGTCATTAACCTGTTACATCCTGAGGCTGATTTTTTAAAAAAAAAATATTATTGCTTATTGTCATATGAAGGCAACATTACAGATAATGAGATATATCAACCATTTTAGTTCAAGGGTGGTGCCAGAGAAGCTTGGGGCCATCAGGCTCCAAGCTAATCTGGCACTATCCTTGAGTTACCATGCTTGATCCATCTCCTGCAATTGGTACATTGTCATCAGGTGACACCTCCAAAATGCTTCCATGGGGTTAAATGAGTTGTGTCAATGTACAGTCTCTTTGCACGGCCAAAACTTTCGGTTTCGCTGCACAGCTGATAGCTTCACACGTAATAGCACACTCATTTGGGGAAGCAAACATAGATAGATGTCTGCAAGAGGTATAGATTTTCATGAGCGCATGTGATTCTATGTCTCTTGCATTTTGGAAGGGGTAATTATTTTCAGGTATTTTTGAACACTTGCAGTGAGCAAAAAGTCCGAGATCCATCAGGCGCAGTGGGTCCAGTGCAAGTCAGCCACAGCTAGTGTTGTCAGCCTGAGTATCTTTTGCCCGCAGGGTAGAGATATGTAATTGTTGATTACCTGTCCCAGCCATTTTTTTTCCTTCAGATATTTTGTTTTGTCCACGAGTCTTTCAGTTGTTAACTAAAATCCATGATCTAATTCTACTTCAAGTTTTCACGTTACGATCTCAGCATTAAGATGTTGGTTTTTGGAATTTGTGGATTGCTACACTGATCAGGTTAATTCATTGAAGGCGCCTTGCATCAATGGTTGCAGAAGTGTTGTATAGCGTTGCCATGGCAACGCTATACGACACTCCTGCAGCAATTGAACGATTTGATTATGAGTCGTTAACACTTCTAGAAGCTATGATCTGTCCACGGCTTGTTTGTGTTTCCTACGTTCTCTTTAAAGCATCATGCAGTGTTGCATTTATCAGGCGATTTGATTTGATTTATTTTGATTTTTATTCTGCATCATGTGCTTGTGTATGTGTGCAGTTTTTTTTCAGTGTTTTTGTATCCTCTGGCTTTCAGTGGTGCTTTTTTGGTCAAGGTGATTCCACAGGAATCACCTTGACAAAACGCTCTGTCAGCTAAAGGGTTCATTCCAGGTTGAGATTTAGCATGACACTTGCAGTAGAATAGCAGAAGCATTTATTATCAGCGTTTAACCATTTGGCCGTCGGTAGTATTTTTTGTTGCATTGATTCCGGCTGGGATCATCATGACAAAACAGTTGTCGACAACCAAAGTGTTTAAAAGATATTACGCAGTATAGTGTGATACTGTAAAGCTTTGCTTTTTGTCGTGTTGAAAGTGCCATTGTCCCAGTGACTGCATATTCCTCAGGTTGGCCTTGGCCACAGTGGATTGGTATTGGCCCTGGGAGCTTGCGTGTTGCCTGTCATTACATAGTTTAGTTGGCGCCAGGTTTATAGTTTGTGTCCATGATTTTTTTTAACGCCATTTTCCCCCAATGCTCAACAGCAGGAGATGGAGCGACCATGATAATTCAAGGGTAGTGCCAGATCAGCTTGGCGCCTGATGGTGCCAAGCTGGTCTGGCACTACCCTTGAATTATCACGGATGATTGGTATCCAGTACATGTTGGCAGGGTGACGATAACAAAATTTGGGAAATGCAGCTGTGAGGTAAATAACCTCATTTTAGCAATTATTGCAGGTGATGGATTGACCCACACTTGGCCCCTCCCCCCCCCACCACACAAACACTGGAGTCGCTGCAGCAGGAGAAGGTTAATATATTCTCTCACCCAACACAGTGTACACACTTCATGGAAACTCAACATAGCATTTTCAGTCGTCAAATCCACTAAAATGGAAACACTGATAACACTTAATTCCAGTGCTTGGTTTTCCATGAATCGTTTCCCTTCACTTTCCAATCTGTTTATTACAGACTCCTCTTTATAAGAAGTGATTTCCTCTTGGCTCATTCAGGCCCGACACACCACAGCAAGACATGGATCGAGCGTGATAGTTCAAGGGTGGTACCAGAATAGCTTGGCGCCCATAGGCGCCAAGCTATTCTGGGACCACCCTTGAACTATCATGCTCGATATGTCTCTAGAATGGTAATGCAGTACGTCCTTCAGAGGGCAGCTTGAAAATTTGGGGATTTTGGTCCTGGGGTTGAATGTGTTCAAAGTGCGCCAAATATACTATGAATTTTACGAAACTGAACTAAAAGTGAACTCGGCCTTGCCTTTCCAGGCGCATAGAAACAAGAGCTGCCGCAACAACTAAATAATTTGAATATTCACAGTGATGCGTCTTGTCCCCTTGGAAAAAGAGAGAGGTCGGTTTCCCATGGTAAAATTTATAATATGTTTCACGCACTTTAACATTACTGTATAACATGTAGATGACTTTTATGATTAGAGCGGGTATGCTTTAGTGCTTTTTGGCCCACATGCGAAGCAAAAGTGAGTCTATGTTCTGGGCCAGTGGTCCGTCCATCGTCCTTCCGCCATCGTCCGTGGTAAACTATTCAAGCTACAGTCTTCAGATTTGGCCGAAGGATACTTTGTGGCAAGACCTTTCTAAACATAGGGTTATCTGTGTCCTCTCACAAAGGTCAAGGTCACAGGGGATCAGAAACATCAAAAATAGCTATATTTTGACATAATTTATTTTTTCTCAAATACTATTCACAACTTTAAACCCAAACTTGGTACACAGATACCTGATGGTAAGCCCTTACTATACATACGTATACTAATTTGGTTGATCCCTCGGAAAGATCAAGGGTCACAAGAGCTCAGGGAAATGGGTCCAAAATAACCATAATTTGACAAAAGATGTTTTTTGGCTCATGTGCAAAGCAAAATGTTCTGGACCAGTGGTCATCCGTCCGTCGTCTGTCGTCCATCCCTGGTCGTCCATGGTAAACTTTAACGTTGGTATTTTCTCAGAGACTATTCAAGTTAAGTCTTCAAACTTGGCCCAAGGATACTTTGTGGCAATATCTTTCTAAACATACCAATTTCAGTGACTTCTCACTTTTGACAACAGATGTTTTTTTCTCAAAAACTATTCACAACTTCAAACCCAAACTTGCTACAGAGATACCTGATGGTAAGACCTATCTACGCATACTAATTTGGATGACCCGTCAGAAAGGTCAAATGTCACAAGAGCTCAGGAAATAGGTTCAAAATAGCCATATTTTGACAAGAAATGTTTTTACTCGATTACTATTCACAACTCCAAACCCAAACTTGATACAGAGATACCTGATGGTAATACCTATCTATGCATACTAATTTGGATGACCCCTCGGAAAGGTCTAGCCATATTTTGACAAGAAATGTTTTTTCTCAATTACAATTCACATCTTCATCCCCAAACTTGCTTACAGAGATACCTGATGGTAAGACCTATGTATGCATACTAATTTGGATGACCCCTCAGGAAAGGTCAAGGGTCACAACAGGTCGACAAATGTGTATAAAATGCCAATAATTGTAGTGATTATCAACATTTTTGCAAACTTTTCAATCAAATTTGGCACAAAGGCAACTGATGATAAAACCTTCCTATATTGTATCCTAATTGATGTTAAATGATGGCAAAACTGAAGCAATGTTGGTAGCTAATCCAAGATTATCTTCGTCCCTGCCTTTACCATCATCATTGTCTGTGGATGGAACACTCATTGGCTTCTCTGCGAGTGTGAGAAACCTGGGTGTTACACTTGACAGCGAGTTATCTATGTCACAGCATGTCAGTGCAGTGTGTAGATCCGCTTATCTGGAACTTCGTCGTATTAGTTCAGTTCGTCACCTGCTGACCGTGGAAGCCACTAAAACACTAGTTTGTGCATTTGTGCTGTCCAAGCTAGATTATTGTAACTCTTTGCTTTGTGGCTGCCCTCAGTATCTCATTGATCGCCTCCAAAAAATTCAGAACAATGCAGCCCGGCTTGTTGTGAGAGTCCGTAAGACTGAGCATGTCACACCCATCTTGAAGTCCCTTCACTGGCTACCTGTGTCCTCACGTATTCAATACAAAGTTATGTCAATCTGTTTTAACTGCCTTTCAGGCACCAGCCCAGAATACTTGTCTTCTTTGCTGCATGTGTATACACCCTCTCGTGAGCTCCGCTCCTCTTCTGATAAACGGAAGTTGTGTGTACCTTCTGTCCAAACTAAAACATTTGGTCAGCGCACTTTTGTTTATCAAGCCCCAGTGTTATGGAATACACTTCCTCTTGAGGTCAGAAACAGTGAGTCTGTCTCTGACTTCAAGAGGTCGTTGAAAACTCACCTCTTCAAGCTTTACTTTGAATAACTGCCAGTGTTTGATGCCTTAGTTGTAGTTCTGCAATCCTCCTTGTTTAGACTAAATGTTAATTAGAATATAAATTATTATGTATGTATTGTTGTTTAGTTTATTGTAAAAGTGGTGTGTTCGGGCATTGTGCTTTGTTTGTTATGTGCATATGTCATTGTATTTTTATTTTTGTGTACAGATTGTAAAGCGCTTAGAGCTTTTGAGTAAGATTAAGCGCTATATAAATACTCATTATTATTATTATTATTATTATTTAGTCGACTCATCGCAACGGTCAAGGATCACGGGGGTTTCACAGATGTGTGAAAACTGATTAAATTTTGAGAAAACATGGATTTTGTTAGTGCCGAAGCCATCCCTTATTGTCACGTGTGGATCGGTCATTCACGTGAACCATAAAGGCTTTGCCTTCTTGTCTGTCTCTTGTTTTCCAATAAAGTTCACAACTTCAAACCCAAACTTGCTACAGAGATATCTGATGGTAAGACATATCTATGCATACTAATTTGGATGACCCATTGGAAAAGGTCATGTGGCACAAGAGGTTGTCAAATGTGTATAAACTGCCAATTTTTGATAGAATTTTAGTGATTATCAATATTTTTGCAACAAATTTGGCACAAAGATAGCTGATGATAAGACCTTCTGTGTATATTAATTTAGCTGAGTCATCGCAAAGGTCAAGGGGTTTTGACAGATGTGTGAAAACTGATTAAATTTAGAGAAAACATGGATTTTGTTGGCGCAGAAGCCATCCATTTACTTGTTGTACCATGTGTGGACCGGTCATAAACATGACCCATAAGTGCTTTGCCTTGTTTTTCCATTTATAGGACCAAGCAGAGTTGTGATAATTATTTTGGACATATACAGTAAACTTTGCAAATAACAAAACATTAGGAGATCCAGACTTTGTTATTGTAGCCAAACTTTGTTGTAAGCAAAGTAAATTTACATAGATTTAGAAATAGTGTGGTGGAGGTCTATGAAAAAGTTATTTGCGACTTTTGGGGGGTTATATCCAACTTTGTTATGTGCGAAGTTTACTGTATTCACTCAATCTCATTCTTTTCGAAATGGGCATTTGTCAGACGCTGTTACACCAGTATCATCATGGTGTGCTGGTCTGTGATTTTGGACTGTATGGCCTGTGGCTGTATGGTCCATAATCACAGACCAGCCCATTTTTGAACTGTTTGTTGCTTGCATTATTCCTTTTGCATATACAAGTTGTGTGCTATGTTGTAAGGTTAGGTCTGCTTCTTTGCAGAATTACGCCATAGTATACTTCATCACCATCGTACCACACAGCCATATGCACTGGTTATTGTACAGAGAAGAAAGTTGAACTGTATAACTATTTAGAACTACTGGCTGTTTCCTTTCTTTATTTTTGAAGAAATAACCCTTTGGCACTTTTTGTCATGATAATTCTTGCAGACATCATCATGACTAAAAGCACAGACAGCCAATGGGTAAAGCCATCATTTGTTGTGGTTGTTTTATATTGTTACTGATGACAACAGTGTTAAACAGATTGTAATGCACAGGTTTTTGTTAGTTTTGGTGATTATCACTGGGGAAAAAAATTGTGTATTTTGCAATATTATGCTGCATCAGTACCCATAAAAAAAAATTCCTCGTGACACTTTGTGTGCATTAGCAATAAGGGTGCCAGAACAATGATATATGAAAAATATTTGTTTTTATTGCAGTGCCATTCATACTACTACGGTTATTTACATACAAATTTATTTCGCAGCTGCATACTACTGAATGTAAAAATACAACTGGTATGCTTCTGTTGTTTTTGTTTTTGTGTGGCGTTTTGGGCTTATTTTGTTGGTGTTGTTTTTGGGGGGTTTGTTTGTTTTGTTGGGTTTTTTGTGTGTTTGTTTTGTGAGTTGACAATAATCATGAGGCCTTCTGCACTAAAACATCAAATTGAACACCCTTTTTTGTGAAAAGGGAGATTTTCAATCTATTACAATGAGAATCTCCCTTTCAACATTCTGGCTTTTGCTGCATGTGTAAAGCCAGAATTTCAATGCCAGTACCCTATGTCCATTTTTGTCAAAAAAAACTTGGCTTTTCGCAAAAATGGTTTTGCTGTACTGGCTTTAGCTGCCTGGGGGGGGGGGGGGGGGGGGGCAGGCGCTAAGCTAATCTGGCACTACCCTTGAATTATGATGGTCGACCCATCTCCTGCTGTAGTGTGTCAGGGCTGAATGGGTTAATGTTAACACACAAACATGACCTGTTCAGTGCTGAGAAAATCGGAACACCACCCAACTGCAAGAAGTACAGATCCTCATGAACCCCCGCAGTTGATAGGGCTCACAAGGATCTATACTTCTTGCAGTTGGGTGGTGTTCAGATTGCAGTTGTGAGGGGTTCATGAGGATCTATGCCTCTTGCTGACATCACTGACAGTTTTGGGGTTTTTTTTGACAGTTGGTCATGTGACAGCAGTCAACTTTTTGAAATAAGATACACTTGTACTGTAGTCTGAACTGTTGTCACCATCATGAAGTTTATTTTTCTAACACACAGCCGTGCATACTCGTACGTCAAAACCTGATTTGAGTGACCACCCTTAAGAGAGATCACCTGTCATTAAAGACCATATTCAGGTGGCTGTAGCCACCTGAATGATGGTCTTAAATGACAGATGATCTCTCTTAGGGGTTTTTGATCAAAACAGATTCGGGCTGTAGCAACCTCTGCACTTCATTTTAAATAACGTGTATGAATGTAGTAATGTGTTGATCATGCCATTTTCCTCATTAACTTTCTTTTTCTGCCCACAAATTGCATTAGTTCACCACACTGTGTATTGCAAATATTTTAATATTATTATGCTTCTCATGTGTCTGGCAAGCGTACTATATATATATATAAAGCGATAATACACGTGAACTATAAATGCAAGTTATTACACTAAAAAGTTTGTTTTGCTGTGTCTTGCTTTGTATGGTTTTGGTTGTTGGTGCAATATAATGTGAGTGGGTTTGGATTTTTCCAGATCAACAGACACTTCTTATGGGTTCTGGATGTAGGCAGAGGCAAAGAAGATGTTCTTGACCATGGCAGTTTGAACGTAGTGCCTAAATGTACATGCACAAAACTCAGACCAAAAAGATGACTGCTAAGTAAGTAAAATTAAAAGATATAACCAACAAGAAAGGCAAAGCCATTATGGCTCACGTGTATGACCAATTGACATACATGTATGTGTGACTTTGTGACAATAAGTAAAAGGCACCAGCAAATTGTAAGCATTTTTCACACATCCGTCAAACCCCCCCCCCCCCCCCTCCCCTCCGTGATCTTTTCGGTGAGTCGACTAAATAAGTATGCATAGGAATGTCTTGTCATCAGCTACCTTTGTGCCAAATTGAAAAATTAGCAAAAATGTTGATAACGCCTACAATTTTATCACAAATTTGCATTTTACACACATTTGCTGGCCTCTTGTGACCCTTGACTTTTCCAAGGGGTCATCCAAATTAGTATGCATAGATAGGTCTTACCATCAGGTATCTCTGTACCAACGTTGGGTTTGAAGTTGTGAATAGTTTTTGAGAAAAAACATCTGTTGTTAAAATATGGCTATTTTGAACCTATTTCCGGAGCTCTTGTGACCCATGACCTTTCCAAGGGATCAACCAAATTAGCATGCATAGAAAGGTCTTACCATCAGGTATCTTTGTATCAAGTTATCATGGGTTTGAAGTTGTGAATAGTATTTGAGAAAAAAATAAATTATGTCCAAATATAGCTATTTTTAGCCTATTTCCTCATCCTCTGTGACCTTGACCTTTGTGAGAGGTCACTCAAATTAGTATGTTTCGAAAGGTCCTGGCACAAAGTATCCTTGGGCCAAGTTTGAAAACTGTGGCTTGAATAGTCTCCAAGAAAATGCCAACCTTAAAGTTTACCACAGACGACCACTGGCCCAGAACTTTTGCTTTGCACGCGAGCCAAAAACGCTTTGAAAGGAAAATCACATTATATATCTTGTACTCTTCTGTTTCTCAATGAAAACGCAAAAAAGAAGGGTATTAACCTTTGGCTGTTGGTAGCGCTTCACGTGCAGGAATCACCTCGACAAAAAGCACCACTGACAAAGGGTAAATCTCACAAACCAGATAGGTGAGGCTAGCGCTGGCAGAATTGTACACATACCAAGGGGAATTACTCAGCGCTGGACAGACAAACAGGTAGATCCCCTGCCCCCGCCTATCAGGCACTTAATCGCCAGCCCACAGAGAAATACGCAGGTATAGAACAAGACGATCATCTACATCCTCATTTGAGGATGTAGATGATCGTCTTGTTCTATACCTGCGCATTTCTCTGTGGGCTGGCGATTGGGTGCCTGATAGGCGGGGGCAGGGGATCTACTACCCAAAGGGTAAATCACCTGCAAAAGCTTTGCCAACAGCCAAAGGGTCTACCAGAAGGGTTAACAGTTGTGCTTGAGCTTCCAAAACAAAACACAGCAAAACCTGTTATGTGTGACCTGTTGTGCAAGACAACCTGTCCTTAAAACAATCACTTAGGTGGCTTGTAGCCACTTAAGGTCTTTAATGATGGGTGACCAATGTCGCCTATCAAGACTGCTCATGAGAGAGCAAACTAAACTTGTTTTTCTGTCTTTATGATCATATTTTCCCACACTTTTACATAATCACTGGGGGGGAAAAAACATGTTTTGCAAACAAAATTTTTTAATCAAAAACTTTTGGCGGCAACAACAAACATAAATGCTCCATTCACAGCACCTCAAGAAAAACTTCACCGAATATGAAATAACAAATAAGTGCTCTTTTTTTGGCCAGTTTCACACAGACCGTGCATAAAACTTTTACATTTCTGATATTTGAGTGGTGTGCTCTACATCGTGTCTAGTTGCAAGATGGATTGATCATGATAGTTCAAGTGTAGTGCCAGATTAGCTTGGCACCTTAGAAGGCGTCAATCTAATCTGGCACTACCCTTGAACTATCACGGTCAATCATCTCTCACTAAAGTTTCCCGTTGATAAACGACATGTAACTGAAATGTTTAACAAAACTGAAAAAGTAATCGCTGATACACATGAAATGCCATAACCCTGCATGATACAGTGGAACCCATAATAAGCAACCACCCTTTTGAGAGACCACCTGTCCATAACCCATATCATACTGATTGCTAAAAGCTTTAAATTTGTACATTGTAAATATGCAAGCTGCATTATAGTACTTACAGATAAGGATATAGACCAGTGGCTTTAGTTCAAGGGTGGTGCCAGAATAGCTTGGCGCCTAGAGGCGCCAAGCTATTCTGGCACCACCCTTGAACTATCTTAGTCAAACTTATTTCACACACTGGTGTATTTCAAATGATAAGGCCAAAAGGGTTACCCCTATGTGCCGCAGGTAGAAATATACCCAGTCTGTTCTAGTTTCACCTGTAACTTCATTATTTTGTGCGAAAAGTTTTTTCCCCATTCTTACGTGAAGGCCTTTAGCATCTTAACCCCTTCACTGTTGAGAAAAGGCGTAGAACACAATCCAACTGCAAGAGACATAGATCCTCATAAGCCCCTGCAACTGCGGGGGCTCATGAGGATCTGTCTTGCTGACACCATGTATTCATGCTCTTTGCCTGACAGGTGCTCTTCAGTGGTGAATTAACTAAGATTTCAGAAACAGTCTGCAGCCACTAGCAGTGAAGGGGTTAACCCTCGCTGCACGTCGTGGGCAGAAGATCAACGCACCAGTCTTGTTCTTGTTTCATCTGTAATTTGCATTAACATATTTTCCATTCATACCTTTGGCATCTTATCAGATGCATATACCTGTGTACTGAAACTTGCACTTGGAAAGAACAAATGAACGATGGGGTAAATATGTACGTCCCTTGTCCGTATGTTGTGTGTACTGTCATTTAGGTGGCTGCAGCCACCGAAATGACGGTCATTAATGACAGATGACTCTTTTGGACCTTCAAGATGTATCTCAAGAGAGCACCGGTCGAGAGCGTTTTTTTTTTTTTTTTTTTTTTTTACAGCAAAAAAAGTGTTTTTCTTGCCAAAAAAAGAAAGGCAGTTGCTTAACTCTCATTTTTGGAATACACCAGTGTGTGAAATAAGTTTGATTAAACTAGTTCAAGGGTAGTGCCAGAATAGCTTGGCACCTCTATTCTGGCACCACCCTTGAACTAAAGCCATTGGTCTATATCTTTATCTGTAAGTACTATAATGTAGCTTTATGGCAGTGTACAAATGTGAAGTTTTTAGCCTCAGTATAATATGGGTTATGAGCGCTTTTTTTTTTTTACAGCAAAAAACAGGTGTTTTTCTTGCAAAAAAAATAAAGGCAGTTGCTTAAAACAGCCTGTTCTACTGTAATTGATATGCCAACTGGAAAAAACAAACAAACAAACAAACAAACAAAAATGGTGCTGATAACACAAGCCAATAAATACTGGGTATGCTATGACTAATGAGCATTAACAATGTGCTCTCGAGAAAATATTACGAAAAAAAGTGTAAATGCCACTTATTCACAACATTGCCACGATAAAGTATGCCAGGACAGCAGTCCCCGTTTTGAGCACCCACCTGTCATACAAGAAAAAAAGTGGACTTAATAGACAGGCAATCTCTCAAGAGAAGTTTTGAGGGACAAAAAGTGCCGCCTGTCATTAAAGCCCATCATTCAGGTGGCCAAGCCACCTAAATGATGGTCTTTAATGACAGGTGATCTCTTATGAGGGTGGTCACTCAAAACAGGTTCTGCTGTATACAGACGAACACATGCCAACAAGCTGAATAAATCAAGCTGTAATAACTAACCATTTGCGTGTTGGTAGTGGGTTTTGTCATGACGATTCCTGCAGGAGGCATTGTGGCAAAAAAAAACCACTACCGGCAGGCAAAGGGTTAAACCTGTTGATTGTGATACATGATATCTGGCGCATACAATATTGAGAAAAATAATGTGCAAATATTTTGTAGGGCTGTATCAGAATGCAGCTGACAGCACAATGATATATTCATAAAACAAAGCAAAATAATTTAAATGACTGAACTTACACAAACTGAAAATACACGAAAGAAGGTATACAAAACCACATTATTCTACACTTGCTTGCATCAGAGACACAAATGCACGTATGCCCTTTTTCTCACAGACAAAAATCCAGGTCAAATATTTGACATTAACCTTCCAGTGCTTGCAGCCAACAGTACTGGTGGCTGCATGCACAATGGGGTTAAAATCTTGCATTAAAGGTACTGTAGGGAAAAAGTGACCACAAATCATATCTACAACAACTGATCTGTCGACAGTGCGACAAAAAATTTCACCGTAGAACACCATAAAAAAAATACAAACAAACTGTTCATCAACGCTCACCTTCAAAAATACCATGACGATTCAATGTAATGCCAAAGCTCGCAAAGCTTTATTTCACCCCTTCTGCTTGCAGCCACTGATACTGTCGACAGTACCGGAGGCTGCATGCACAAGGGAGTGGGGGGGGGGGGGGGGGGGGGGGGAGGGGGTTAAGCTGGTAGGCTACTTATCACAGCGCAGCAACTCATTATGCCATTCAACATGACAACAAACAACCTGCATGAAAGCTAAAGAGCGGGATCCAGGTAGCAGGCAAGCCCCTCCCTCAACCCCTTTACTGGCAGCAGACACAGGCTGTGTTTTCAAAATAACTGTAAATTAAGCGCCCAAGCTCCCCAGCCGTCAAAGGAACATGGATACAGAGTGGTTTCAGCAAGAGGTATAGATCCTCATGAGCCCCCGCAACTGCGGGGGCTGATGAGGATCTATACCTCTTGCAGCCAGTCAATGATGTAACAGCTGAACTTGTTTCAACTATGTCCTACGATCACAGAAACACTGACAATAATCTTACAAATGTGAAAATCTCATCTGGAAAAACACTTGCAGCTCACACAATATATATCTCAAAAGTGAAAAGCCCTGATAATATCCATTCATTTTGGCTTCAATACTTGATTGTTTCTGTACACTATTTTGTTGTCAATGTGCACTTAAAAATGCCCTTTACTCTTTTGAGACATGCGGCACATCTCAAAAGAGTTAATGAGCGATAACCATTCTTAACCCATTTAACTCCGCAGACAAATTTCCGGAATTTTGGACTAGTCACCTAACGATCATGTACCAGTTGCAGGAGATGGATCATCCATAATTCAAGGGCAGTGCCAGATCAGCGTGGCGCCTGATGGTGCCACGCTAATCTGGCACTGCCCTAGGGTCCGTACAGAAAAGCAGGGACAAAGTTTACAAACTTTTCATAAACGTTTCACAAACCCAAACTGATGCCTGAAGGTTTACACACTTTAATTAGATCACTCTGTATCAGCAGCTCATTTAAAGCTTTCATGCCTAATGCATGAAGAGATACCAAAATAAAAGATCGCTTAGTGAATGGCGGAGCTAGGCAGAAGCGTAAACAACCAATCAGAATGTTCGGCAGAAAGGCCATGCAGTCACTTTATGATCAGAGCTAAATATAGATCACTTGCAACAAGCGTCGGTGCGATCGTTCGCAATGGAATAGTCACAAATTGGGGGAGAGGAAAAAAAAGAAGTAGACAAAAGTTTGCCAGCACTTCGTCATTTTTTTTACAAACTTTTCACAGACTTTAAGGAAAAGGACTGAAATTGACACTTTCCAGGGCCCTGAAAAAGCCTCGTCATTTTTTAACAACTTTCACAAATGTTCACAGACCGTATGGACCCTGTGCCCTTGAATTATCATGATTGATCCAACTCCTGTAGTAGTGTGTCAGGGCTGAATGGGTTAATCCCCCTGTGCATGCAGCAGCTGTACTGTCTACCACTGTTTGCAGCACCAGTGGATGCATGCACTAGGCAGTTAGCTTATTCAAGATGCGCTGCACCCGGACACACGGCATAAAGCTACGTACCAAGCAAAATGCATTATGTCTCGAATGTGTTAAACACACACCATTAAAAAGACTCAAGTCTTAAACAAATTTCTCCATGATCACAAGCGGTATGTACTGGTAGTCGATGTAACTGGAATATGTACATGTCTAGAGTGTTAACCCTCTGGCTGTCCATAGTGCCTTTTGTCAAGATGATTCCTTCAGGAATCATGGCGGCAACGAGCTCTACCAACAGCCAAAAGGTTAAAAAAAAAATAACACACTGAGCCCTGGAGCCGACATTTGCAAACTTTGGAATTGTCAACTGAAAACTTCAATAGGAGAAAGATCGACCATGAAAGTTCAAGGGTAGTGCCAGGATAGCTTGGCGCCTAAAGGCGCCAAGCTATCCTGGCACCACCCTTGAACTTTCATGGTCAACTGGTATACATTTGTCAGGGTTGAATGGGTCAACGCAAAAATTTCCATGTCCGGTGTTTACACTTTACACCTTTAAATCAACAGGAAAAAAAGTACTTTACGTAACACTACCTCCACAATCATGACAACTTTTTTTATAATTTGTTTGCACAATAACTATCCGCAGATTTATGATTTACATCACCAGTAGTCTGCCTCAGTGCACACATCAGCAGATTTAAAAAAAACAATCATTTTGATTTCGTTCACCAGTTCCTTAATCTGAAATATGAAATTGCACGTACACGAAAAAAAATCAAACACCCACAAAACAAATTGTACTATTTATTCCATCAATTTTCCTCAGATCTCAAAAAGAAAAGGCGCAGCGCACAAAATCGCTTGTCTACTGTCAACTTTGGCATGTTGGGAAAAAAGTTCTTTTGACAACGGCAGCAATATAAAATTACAAGCCACTTTGTGCAACAAGTTGGACATACAGTTGTATAACAAAAGTCAGATAGATGTTCTAGTCTTCTATCCTGCCCCTGTTACGACATATAATACATAACTTCGCTTTCAGCAAATAACAAAGAAAATTATGGTCCCCCGTCATTTTCTTACATACAGTAGAATCTGTTTTGCACAACCACCTTTGTTTGCAAAGACAAAAAGAAGTCCTAAATGACAGGCAAGTACTGAAAGGTAAAACATGACACCTGTCATTAAAGACCATCATTTAGGTGGCTACAGCCACAGTCACAGATACAGCCACCTAAATGATGGTCTTTAATGACAGGTGATCTCTCATAAAGGTGGTCGCTCAAAACAGGTTCCACTGTACATCAAAAGTGCTCGCAAAACACTTCATGGGAGAAAAGATCAGCTGGGAAAAGCCACGCACAATGGTGTGTTTCTGAAGACACATACAGCTTTGTGCACAACAAATAACCGACATTTCAAGTGGTACACCAAAAAAAGACCTTTCTTAACGCATTCTACCCCGGGACCGAAATCCCCCAGATTTTGAAGTTGCCCTCTGAAGAACCGTATTACAATTCAAGAGACAGATCAAGCAGGATAGTTCAAGGGTGGTGCCAGAATAGCGTGGCGCTCATGGGCGCCAAGCTATTCTGGCACCACCCTTGAACTATCATGCTCGATCCATGTCTTGCTGTGGTGTGTCGGGACTGAAAGAGTTCATCATCTACAAGCTGTTGATGGCTTGACTATCATAGTTCAAAGGGTAGTGCCAGATTAGCCTGGCACCAAACTTAATCTGGCAACACCCTTGAACTGCATACATAATACAGCTTTGTAACTGTTGAGGTGCCAAGCTAATCTGGCACTACTCTCAAGCTACAGATATTATATATTTGTCATTGACGAGGCGCCAGGTTAATCAAGCACTACCCCTAAGCTTCAATTCCAGAATCGATCCACTTTATACCACAATTTGCTAGGCAGGAGTGAATAAGGTCCCAAACCATTTCAGAATCATATACAATACAGGACAGTGCATTATACAGTTGCTTAATAATAACAATAAATAGTTCTTGTATAGCCCTGTTCTCCAGGAAAACACTGGACTCACTGCGCATGCACAACAGCACACCCTCTCTCTCAGACACACACACACAATTATACACTACTTTAATCCCTTCCGAACACCTTACATCCATTTCCCTCTAGAATCAAAATAAAAGGCAGTCAGTCGACAGTTAGTTAAAGGTGAGCTGAATGTTAAATGCCCGACAGACAATAAAAGTCTTTATTGGAGCTTTGAACTGCGACAATGTGGGCAGATTCCGCATTTCAATTGGCAGCGAGTTTCACACAATTGGGGCTAAAAAGGTGAAAGAACGCTCCCTGACAGTTTTCATGTTAAGCTTCGGGATTATTAAAAGTTTTTCACTGAAGGAACGGAGGGTGCGTGATGGCTGATAAAAAGACAGCTTGGCAGAAAGGTATGGCGGGAGAGATCTGTCAAAATGCCGATAGGCGGAAATTGCAATTTTGTACTGTCAGCGGAATTTTACAGGCAGCCAGTGCAGCTGCTTCAGTAGAGGCATAACCCTCTGGCTGTCAGTAGCGGTTTTGTCACGATGATTCCTGCAGGAATCATCACAACAAAAATGGCTAAAATAATAATATAGTGTTTTTATACAGCGCCCATCCCCAAAAGATCAGGCTCAGAACGTTTTACAAAGAAAAACTTTCAGCTGACAGAAATAGAGCAGGGCACACAAAGGCCACACAATACGCCAAATGAAACACAACCCAAAACATATACAATAAATCAACTCTAAAGATCATGTGTTTAAAAAAAAAAAAGTTTACCGACAAAAAAGGCTACGACAACCAAAGGGTCAATCCCAATAAAAGTGCTCCACAAAAATTAGAAGTCGGTCATAAAACATGCAGCTGTGAGGATAAAAGTGGATTTAAAGCCTGGACAAACTGTCCAGGCTTTAAATCCACTGTTCTCCTAAAAACTTGAGCAATTTGTGAGAATAAGAGTGGATTTAAAACCTGGACAAACATGCTGAAAGGCAATGTTTGTCCAGGCTTTAAATCCACTGTTCTCCTGAAAACTTGTCCAATTTTGACATCCAAACGTCTATTTAACATAAGCTCATAGCTGTGAACCCAACACAAAACTTCACAACAGATGCAACATTCGCTTATGGACTAAATCTACACAATACCGGCATCTAGTCAGCAGGCACAGAGGTGTCTGGAAGCCTCTAGCAATACTGATTATATCGACGCTAAAGGGTCAGCTTTGCTATTTTTGGCAAGAATTTACCCCGTCAAAATCTCCTGCTGTGAACCCACCCAGTCCACATTTGTGCTGCCTACTACATTTCTCAGTTGGGAGCGGATTCAAGTATAAAATAAATAAATAAATCAGCGCATTAAATAGGCGCTTTATCCCAATGAAAATCGGCTCAAAGCGCCACCGCGAACTGAACCCAACAAGCACGCTCATGTGAATCAAGCGCATTCACTCACACACTGCACATAAAGACAGAACATTCACGTGGTACTAAGGGCAAGCTCAAGCGAGCTACTGAAGTTTTGGAAATTCAAATGGATTATATTTGAAGTTTGATTAAGTGGGCTAAAATTGATACCAAAGTCGTGGGGGAGGAAGAGTCGGAGTACCCGGAGAAAGAACCCCCAAGTATGTGCCGATTCACACTGAATGGCTTTGCTCTGGGTAGATTAACACTGGGTAGATTTCCACCTAAATCTGGTGGCATTACAGCAAATCAAAATTTGTACTGGGCAATTTCATGCCATGGTGGATTCATGCTGGGTGGATTCATACACAGGGTAGACTTGCGCATAAATAGAGCAAAAATGACCCCTTCAGCCACATGATATTCACAGCAAAAGAAAACAGCCAGCATAATTACCACCGACATCTGAAGCTCTGGTACAGTTAGTAAGACCTGAAAAAACTTTAACCCATCTGGCCCAGCGGCCGCATTTCCGAAATCCTGGAGGTGTTACCTAATGATGACGCACCAGTTGCAGAGACGGATCGACCATAATTCAAGGGTAGTGCCAGATGAGCGTTTTACAAAGAAAAACTTTCAGCTGACAGAAATAGAGCAGGGCACACAAAGGCCACTACCCTTGAATTATCATGGTTGATCCATCCCCTGCTGTAGTGCGTCAGGGCTGAATGGGTTAATAGCAATGATAACTATCTACTAAACAAGCTGAGCCCTGACATACAGCATCAAGATATGAATCAACCATGCTTGTTCAAAGGTGGTGCCAAAACAGCTTGGCGCCTATATGGGCGCCATGCTATTCTCACACCAACCTTGAACTACCACGGCCACTCTGTCTCCTGCAGAACCCAAATTTGGTTACTTCAATATCAGAGCTCAGCGTGTAAATTACAGGAAACGTTTTGAGCGACCAACCTTACGAGAGATCACCTCTTATTCAAGACCATCATTTAGGTGGCTGTAGCCACCGAAATGGTCTTTAATGACAGACGACTCTTTTTAACTCTAACGACTGCTCATGAGACAGAACGTGTCTAAAAAGACCAGTTTTCTTTCAAAAAAAAAACCCAAAAAAACAAATCTAGATAAAAAGGGTGGTTGCGCAAAACAGGTTCTACTGTATGGAGATCTTTAATGACAGGTGACGCTGTTTACCCTCCAAGACGTCTCCTGAAAGACAGCACCTGTCTAATCAGATCCCCCTTTTCTTGCAAAACAGATCAGGCAATCTCTACCTTATCTCTCACACGCATGTATACCTGTACATTCATAAAGACCCTCCGTGAAAACTAACCATTTTCAATTCACTCACTCCCCCCCCCCCCCCCCCCCCCCCCAAAAAAAAAAAAAACCAAAAAAACCAACCGCTAGAAACCTTAACCCATTTAGCACCGACACACTACAGCAAGAGATGGATCGACCATGATAATTCAAGGATAGTGCCAGATTACCTCTTATTCAAGACCATCATTTAGGTAAGCTAATCTGGCACTACCCTTGAATTATCATGGTTCGATCCATCTCCTTCAACTGGTGTGTAGTTGAGAGACACCTCTAAAATTTTGGAACTGCATCCTTGGGGTTAAATGGGTTAACACAAATTAAAATACACTCAAGACAAGAATGTGAAGCAAATGACAAAAATTAGTCCATGTACTACTGCTACAAAACTATTCTTCTGTAGCACTCTCAACACTAACCCAGTTTCAATTCACAACATGAACAAAAGCAGACAATCATGAGTATAGGTTATGTCCCCCTGAGATGTTTGAAGCAAGCAAATCGACTAGCATTGCACTAGGAGCAATCTTCCATCACATTGAAAACAATAAACAATTCATCTCTTTGGTGACATGTAACATTGCAACAAAATGTCAGACTAAAGAAATGTAAGAGTGACTTAGAATTATAACATTTTCCATCCCACAGCCTTAGTGTGATAACCGTTTATGGCCCTTAGACTTATTAGCTTAGAAATACAACAGTTTCTGGATAATAGCATTAAACAATAGTAACATTTTTCGGGCCAAGTCCCATAGAATTGTAACACATTCTGGCCAGCAGCCTTAGAATAATATTTTTCTGGTCAATAGCCTTAGAGTTACAACATTTTCTGGCCGATACCCCTAAGAATAATAACATTTTCTGGCCAACAGCCTTAAAATTACATCTGTTTTGTTTTTGGCAAAGCAAGCAGACAAGGAATTTTAACATTTTCTGGCAAAAATCAAAACAATCACAACTTTATCTGGCTAATACTGGCAATTGCAATAGAATTACATCATTTTCTGGCCAAGAGAATTAGCATTACATACAACATTTTCCGACCAAAGGTCTTACAATCAAAACAATATTTTCTGGCCAACACCTTTAGACTGAAAACATTTTTAGAACAATAGGATTTAAATCAATAATGAACCAGGGTATTCAATTCTTCAAGATTAAATTAAACCATTTAACTCCAACACCCTGCAGCAGGAGACAGAATTAACCATGATAATTCAAGGGTAGTGCCAGATTAGCCTGGCGCCGTTAGGCGCCAAGCTAATCTGGCACAAACCTTGAATTATCATGGTTGATATATCTCAAGCAACTGATACACAGTTGTTAGATGACACCTCCACAATTTGGGAAATGTGGTCGTGGGTTAAATGGGTTAAACCACTATCACAAACATATCAATAAATCTGCAAAATGAAAGCTTTACATGACATTAATCCCCTTGTGCACGCTGGTCATGCAAACAACACTGATGGCCGCACACACAAGGAGGTTAAAACAAACAAATTCTAATTTCTTTCAGGTGTTTGGGCCGCAGACGTCTGGGGTGCTGGCTCATCTTCATCCTCGTCTGATGAAGACAGCGAGAGCAGAGACGTGAAAAACTTCTTAAGTCGCGATCGCGGCTTGCGTCGTGGCCGTAGCATGGACGTCTGCGCCTCGTAATTCTCGCCCGAGTCATCGCTGTCTGCCTCTATCACTTGCTCGTCTCTCGATGACACCTCTGCTGTGATGTTATTGCGAGACACTGAAGTGCGAGAGCCCGAAGGCATCATCTCGTTATTGGATAAGCTTGCGACAGTTGAAGCACCGCCATTGCCGGTTATATTGTCATTGCATCTTTCCTGGGGTGCATGGCTGTTAGAGCTAGGAATATCTAGATCTGTTGCCCGCTGATCACGGGAAACAGATCTAGATGTTCCTAGCTCAAACACCTGATGTTGAGCAGCATCGCCGTCACCATTATGTCCTGGCATTGAATGTGGCAGGGTGTGGACCTCCGCTCCAAAGCTGATGGTGCTAGCTCCTTGCTGGTCATCTAGCTCAGCGCCGCTCAAAACAGGCAGCCCTGCGCTCAGATTCATCGCTGGGAGGTTAGCGTGCGGTGGACGGGAGGTCTGGATCGATGATGACATTGACAAATCACCAGAGGCAAACTGCTGGGGTGAGATCTGGGGTCTGTGGTGCGACCCGCCGAGATGAGGCAAGTTCGCCTGCAGAATGAATTCCCTGTGATGACGCAAGTCTGTATGCGACAATCCTCGTGGCTGAGGCACGTTTGTGTGAGCAGGTAACCTTCCACCGTCTACATCTGATCCCGGATCATCATCATCATCATAAGAGTCCGAGTCAGACAAGACGAGCGATCGAAAAAAGCGTGTCAGTCGAGATCGGCGATTCTGCTGCTGACTACTTGCTTCCGAGTCTGAACCACTGGCGTCGTCCTCTGACCCGCCCCCATCCCCCCTCTCATCACTGGACCCAGTCTCAGAACTGCTCTCACTTGTGGAGGCTTGTCGCCTTGCTACAGCTCCTGAAGCTTGAGTGTCTACAGCAGGCTGCGGAAGTGAGTATCTCTGAGTATCACGACCACGGTTTTCATAGCTACCAGACAGGTTTAGGCTAGGATTATCGAAATGACCAGAATCGATGCCTGCTGCTACACTGCCACGAATGTCCTGCGAACGTTCTACTGGGAACCTGGTGTCAGCGGAATGCGCTGAGGGCATTAACCAGCTATCGTCTTCTCTATCTCTTTGGTGGGCACCAGGCACTGGTCGCACTGATCTGTGTGAATGCTCCCCCGCACCAGATACATAAATCCATGAATCATCCGAGAGTGTGTCAGGCCCACTGCCAAAAGAGCGAAGGTCTGCCTCTAACTGTTCCCGTGACAACTGGCGAAGGGCAGAAGGGTGGTGACTGGTGGATTCAACAGCAGGGCTGACCTCTCGTGACAATTGATGAGCACCAGACGGAGGGTATGCGGATGCTTCAACAGCTGGGCTGTTATCACGAGCACCGTCACTGGCACACACTGTCTTCACCTGCACAACGCAGACAATATTGTTAGTGCTATGGCAGTCTTATACAGCAATATCATAACACGAACTGCACATACTCCTTTGTAAGTGCACTAGCCTTTGTCTGCCCGAGGACCTTTGCTTACTGGGTAGAACTTTGCTTACTGGGTAGTTAGTCACTCCTGCTCACTTTGTACATACCGGGTATTCTCGGCAAATGATTCTTAACCATTCATGATTTAGCCGCCCAAATAAACGACTTCCATTCTAAAAAATGGAAGCCAGTTACGTGTAGTTTGGGAACTGAAGGGTTAAAATATTAGCCAATCGCCCCTGATGCATACAGTCAAAAGTATGGAAAATAACCCAATGAAGAAAGGTAACACACTTAGCCCCTTTTTCATCCTGATACAACCATGCCTTGAAATAAATGTGACTGATAGTTCAAGGGTGGTGCCAGAATAGCTTGGCGCCTCAGGCGCCAAGCTAGCATCACCCTTTGAACTAAAACAGTTGATCTATCTCCTAATCAGCAATGTAGCCTTCGTAGGGCAAGAAGCAAATTTTACAAAATCAGTCTCAGGATGTAATGGCTTAGAAAAGACAGTTACAACACGATACTGTTTACCGTACCAGTTGCTGCATGTACAAGGGGGTTCACTCTTTGGCTGTCTGTAGCACTTTTTTTTAAACCTTTTCATCCTGCTTGAAATAAATTTTCACTGATAGTTCAAGGGTAGTGCCAGAATAACTTGGCGCCTTAGGCACCAAGCTATTCTGGCACCACCCTTGAACTAAAACGGTTGATCTATCTCCTAATCTGTAATGTAGCCTTCAAAGGACAATAAGCAATTTTTTTTTTTTTAAACAGCTTCAGGATGTAATGGGTTAAAGGTGATTCCTGTAGGAATCAGGCCAAAACAAACAGAGCTACCGCAGCTGAAGAGTTCATCCAATGGCGAACCTTATATATATATGATAAATGACCGAGTGAGAAAGAAATGGCTGACTACTAAATAGCTCGGTGGCAGTGTGATTGACGCAACTGAGGTTAGCAAACAAAAGTCTAGATCACAATGCTGATTAACCCGTTTAGTGCGGAGAAAATCTGAACACACCCAACTGCAAGAGGTATAGATCCTCATGAGCACCCCCCTCCCCCCCCCCCCCCCCCCGCCCCTCTCGCAGTTGCGGGGGGGGGGGGGGGGGCCTCCTGAGGATCTATGCCTCTTGCTGACACCACTTTGAATCCATGTCCCTAGGACAGCTAGGGCTTGTTGACGTTGAACTGATGAAGACCGCCACTGAACAGATTAATTTGTCCAGTGTGCAAACATTAGGTAATGCAAGCAAAATGACAGCAGTTAAACATCTGGCCTGTGAAAAACTGTGACAGAAAAAAAGTGTGTACCGGTAGGTCTTTCAAAGGTACGAAAGTGGAATTTCACCCTTTGGTTGTCGGTAGCGTTTTTTGTCAAGGTGATTCCTGGGGAATCACCTCAACAAAAAACGCTACCAACAACCAAAGGGTGAAAGCATTTAATCTGAAACATCTGCGCCAGTTTGTGGATTTAGACAGTACGGCTCTATGCCATAACAAAGAGCGAAAACAATAGGGCTCGGGAAGATCCCCATGCTGCCTAGCAGTGTTGGCGCGTCAGCCGCCATCTTAAGAGGATAGAATAGGCTTCAGATAGTAGGGAAGTAGTGTTTCAACATGTTTTTCTTCATGTTTCTTCCTCTTTGGAACAAACAAAAACAGATTCTGGTTAGATGTTTCCTATGGTGATGGCAAGACTTGATGCTATTGCCTATAGCACGTCAGGACTTAACCGACATTGTCCTGACAGCGATTTCCCTATGAGAGCCTTATCGCGTGATGAAGTCAGCTTCCCGAGCCCTATAGTAGTACCAGTGCCATTCTTCTCCCAAAATTCAGACAAATATACTACTAGCAAAATGAAACGAAACAGATGAATGACACTGTGATTAAGAAAGTTAAGAACAATGAACAGTGTACCCCACAATGCACAACTAAGGGTCTATTAAGCCTTTGCTTGTCAGTAGCGGTTTTAGTCACGATGATTCCCACAGGAATCATCTTGACAAACACAGCTACCGACCACAGAGGGTAAAGAACAGACTTCAATTCATAACATGGTTTTGAAATGAGTATATCATGCTGACGCACAGATGTTTTTAAAGTCAGTCACTTAAAATTTATCTGGAGAACAATGACAAAATACATACCCCCCCCCCCCCCCCCCCACCAACCTTCCCTTCCCCCACCAAGCTAAAACTCTACAGGCAGTAGCAGTTAAGGGAAGCTGTGAAAATCCAACAGGCAAGATGATCACCTTGTGCGCAATTAACCCACTACATCCTGAGTTTGCATTTAAAAATTTTGTTTATTGTCCTATGAAGGCTCTATTGCAGAAAGATCTATCATTTTAGTTCAAGGGTGGTGCCAGAATAGCTTGGTGCCTCAGGCGCCAAGCTATTCTGGCACCACCCTTGAACTATCTCATAGTAAAATTTATTTCAAGCAAAAGTGTAATCATGATGAAAAGGGTTAATGTATACAGCACCAGCGGCCGCATGCACAAGATGGTTAACCCTTATCATTCGGAATACACCAGTGTGTGAAATAAGTTTGACTAAAATAGTTCAAGGGTAGTGCCAGAACAGCGAGTTGCCTCGAGGTGCCAAGCTATTCTGGCACCACCCTTGAACTAAAGCCATTGGTCTATATCCTTATCTGTAAGTACTATATTGTACCTTGCATATATGGCAGTGTACAAATTTGAAGCTTTTAGCCTCAGGATGATAATGGGTTATTCAACTCACTGCCAGCAAGGATAGTTTTTGAAATCATTGAAAATTTAACATCAATGATCCCCGGCCGGGCCGTCAAAGAATCATGGATACAAAGCGAAATGAAACTTTATTTACCAACGGATAAAGTAATTAGCACACGGGCCATTTTTCATACTTGTCGTTGTAGATATATATAATTTTTTTTAAAAAATCAACCTCATGCAGTGGTTTCAGCAAGAGCCTCAAGGACCCGCGCAACTGCTGGGGCTCACGAAGATCTATACCTCTTGCAGCTGGGTAGACTTTAAACCCATAAACTAAAGCCCTGACATGCTACAACAGGATGCGGATCGACCATGATAGTTCAAGGGTGGTGTCAGATTAGCTTGGCGCCTGTAGGCGCCAAGCTAATCTGACACCACCCTTGAACTATCATGGTCGATCTGTCTCCAGAACGGTGATACTGACCTCAAATGATTTTTTTTTTATCCTCATGATGAAGTGAAGTTTTTTTAAACGGCAGTAAAGGGGTTCTGATATCAAACATAATCCGCCACTAGCAAGTTCGAGCAAACAGGCGACCAACAAAGGCAGGCCAGGGAAGAGGCAGGTGTTAAGGCAAGCTAACAGGTGCAAAGGACTGAGAGTGAAGTGCGGCTGCATCACAAAGGGAAATGTAAGCCACACACAGCAAACATGACCCTAACAATTCACCCTTTTCATCCTGATACACTTTTGCTTGAAATAAATTTGCCCATGACAGTTCAAGGGTGGTGCCAGAATAGCTTGGTGCCTCTGGCGCCAAGCTATTCTGGCACAACCATTTAACTAAAATTGTGTATCTATCTTCTAATCTGTATTGTTTTCAACCATAAGTCACACGACCAATCTCTTTAGCGCAAACTGTGTCACATGACCGAGCTACGAAAACCCTTGTAGCGACATATGGCGGACTTTTTGTAGCCCTCTTTCTGACACGTCTTGGACATCAGTTTCATTCTATAAAAGTTCACCAAACATTCTAAAGTACAAAGTTACTTAGTGTTGTTCGAAACAACAGGCACACTACTGGAGACGGCAACGTCACGAAAGATTTTAAATATGTCATAAGTCTATTATGTATAAATAGAGAGAGAGAGAGAGATAAATATATATATTCCTTTTACATCCGTCATGTCTGGCGCGATCCAGGTCGGAAGATTTCTTGATTTATTTTATGAAAATAGTGGAGGAATGAAAACAAATACGTTATTGGTAGCAGGGCCTTGCTGCACGGACCCTTGTAGGCCTTCGGGAGGTCAAAGAAACCATTGTACCCCTCAGGCCTTTGGGGTACAATGGTTCCTTTGACCTCCCTCAGGCCTACAAGGGTCCGTGTAGCAAACCCCTGCGACCAATAACTTATAATGTAGCCTTCACAGGACAAGAAGCAAATTTTGAAGCCTCAGGATGTAATGGGTTAACTGCATTGCCCTTTGCAGCCACCATGACTGTCAACAATTAACCCCCCTGTCCACAGCACTGGTGGCTGGATTGCAGGACTCTAGAAGCTGTTTCTATAAAATGTACCGTCTTACTCTTACAGTCAGAGGTATTTTCAGTTTTGCAAATGTATACGGACTGCATACGGCACAGAAGAAATGTGTGAACGTAATCAAAGAAATGGTTACCTGAACACACCATAACATACTATGATAACCAGGGTGAAAAGGTACAAAACTCGTTTCTTAAAACTGATCAGTATAAAAATGATGTTTCATTGTCACCATTGCTGTCGATCACTTCTAGACAGGAGGTTGTCTTTAGCTGTGCGTGAGTACGCAGACAAAAATGCAAAAGATTTTCCCAAAATGCATAATTTATAGACAAAAACTGCAATAATTGTGACCCCTGGTGAGAACCAATAAAATGATTATACCCTGATCACATTAACCCATTACATCCAGTAAGCTGATTTTTTTTAAAATGATGTGTTTATCGTCTTATGCAGGCTACATTGCAGATTAGGAGAAAGATCAACCATTTTAGTTCATGGGTGGTGCCAGAATAGCTTGGCACCTAGCTAATCTGGCACCACCCTTGAACTGTCATAGTCCAAATGTATTTCAAGCAATAGTGTATCAGGATGAAAAAGATTATGGCATGGACACAAAAGATTCCTGCCACAATTTTCTTTTGTCTGATGGTCACACACAGTCATGATGTCTGATGCCACAAATAACTGGAGATTTCTGAGTAGAGACCATTTGTACCACTGACAAGAACCTATTACAGTATTAGAAAAAATCCCAGGGTTCATTTTTCAAACGCGCCCTGCACCATTGCGCATTTTTTCCCAAAATGACCCATGACATTTTGAGGTTTCTTTAGGCAGCAGGCCCTCCTTTGATGTGTTTTTAAAGGCCTACCTGGTCTTTCTCTCATCTCCGCCCCATCCCCCACCCTTCTTACATTTTGGTGGCTGGCAAGAAGGTGCTCACACACATGCTTGGCACACTATGTCTCCTTCTTCCCACCCCCCATCCCACCCCCCCTTTTTTATATTTAGGCACTTGGTCATCACTTGGCCCATTCATGCTTCAGATATGAGCCACTGGATTTGTACGCTGCAGGTCAATGATCCATGTTAATACATTTTTAGAATGAACACTGCGATCCCAGCACCTAAAATTCCTTGCAACAGAATCTTCAACACCTTTGTGCATGCATCCACCGGTACTGTGTACAGTACCAGTGGCTGCCTGCACAAGCAGTGCACATGTTTATTGTTGTGAAGTCCAAATCTTTAAAACATAATAAGTTTTCTTTCATTTCCTGAAATGACAAGCTCTAATGTCAGTACAAACACATGTACCTAAAAACAAACTAAAAATCACCAGTAAACAAGCCAAACAAAATGACAGAACAACCAAAGCAAGCAAAATGTAAAACAATCAGTGTTGCATCATGTGTCGGGAACAAAATCCCATCCTCCCCAAAAAGGCACACAGGTGAGGTGCAAAGGCTACAGGTAAGCAGGCACACACTACAACTATACCACGCAGCACTACTCAACAAAATGAACCAAGGGAACTAACTGCAGTCTGCTCATCATCCCCCTTGTCTCCAGCCCCATTTTCCGCATCACTGCTTCCAGCGAATCGCTTTTCGTACAATTCCACCAGACGCACGAGCTTGAAGTCGCGAGGGAAGCAATCGACCCCCGCCTCTCGGAAAGTCAGGTCATAGCGCTGGCGGCATTCGGGACATGAAAGAATACGTTCAGATGATCGTGTATGAAGGTACTTGCGCGTCAGCATGTCCTGGAGACAGGTTCGGCAGTACACGTGTCCACACGGCAGGCGACGTGGCTCACTGAACAAGTCCATGCAAATGGGGCACGTCAGCTCCGCCTTCAGGTCCTCATCCATGGTTAGTGATCAATCCGAGCTGAATGTTAACCTCAGGTATCGTCCAACTTTTTACCTGTAAGAAATGACAAAACAGAAACCCTACATACCAGCGAATGCAAATTAACGCATTTAGCCCAAGACCCTACTGCAGGAGATGGATGGACCATGATAATTCAAGGATAGCGCCAGAATAGCTTGGCACCTTCAGGCGCCAAGCTAATCTGGCACTACCCTTGAATTATCACAGTCCATCTATCTCCTGCGACTGGTACATAGTTGTCAAGTGACAACCCCAAAATTTGGGAAATGGGGCCTTGGGGTGAAAAGGGTTAAGCATAAAACACCATTCTGTTTCCACTCGCCCAACCAAACATGTTTTATCTGCCAACCCTAAACTTTATTCACCCAGGAGGAAAAACAAAACCAAAAAAAGCCAGTGCAGTCAATAGATGCTACAAGGGACATCATTCGTGTCAAGTTATTTCCCTTGCTTATCACAGCCAAAAAATACATGACTCTTTTTGGGGGGTTGGGCGAGTGGGGTGGGGTGTTCCTTATTTAGGGAGGGTCAATCAGGGTTCATTTTTGGAGTGCGCCCTGCGCCATTGGCACATAATTTCCGAAAATGACCCATAACATTTTGAGCTAAGTGGTCAATGACCCATAGGTTTCTGTAGGCCCTTCTTTTCATGTAATCAGGCCTTAAAATCAGGCCCATCCATCTTTTTTTCCTCTCTTGCTGCCTCCCCTTCCCCACAAGCTTCTGCTTTTTGATATTTCTGTGGCTGGCGAGAAGATGCCCGCATATACACTCGCCACCCTCCCCCCACCCCTGTCTACATTTCCCAGGTCTTGACTCCTGACCTAGCTGACAATGGAATGCAGTCACTCATTGCCCACGCCCACCTGTTTACAACTATGACCCAGGAAACATGTTAAAATATTCTAAACTAAACACTGGACAACCCTATCCTCTGCATGAGCTACACAGACGCAGACTGTCAAAGTTGATAGTAAGAGGCATAGATCCTCATGAACCCTTGCATGTTGGGGCTCAGGAGGATCTATGCCACTTGTAGATGGATGATAGCAAGAGGCACAGATCTTCAAGAGCCCCTGCACTATGCAGGGGCTCAAAAGAATCAGTCTCTTGCAGATGGGCACCTGCAGTAGTCCATGACACTGACAGTCTATCTCTATGTTGGGTGTTTGTTGATAGTGCGGAAACCACTTTTTAAAAATTGAGGACGGTGATTCATTCGTGCAACTGTTTAGTCACTGTCACTGACGCGAAAATAAAAAAAGTGGGTGAACTTAAACGTGAAAAAAACAGTTTTGGCATAATGTTTGGAGAATTGGTGGAAGAACAAAACAATCTGATATTATATAGCGAACCCTCGAAACTCAAAAGTGCCAATTAAGACAACAAAAGGGCGTCACTGAAACTGCAGCAGGAGATTGGTTCAAAACAAGATGGACAGCCAACTGTACACGTCTGGACGGTCAAGAAAACTACTGGTCCACAGCCATTCAACGATGAAGCCAATACAAAAATGTGGCCGTCAGTAGCTCTAGATTTCACTTATTCGTGTTCACATTTTTTAGCAACAAATTCCTAGACGTCAGAATCCGCACTGATTTTGACCGAGTGAACATTCTCGGTTCGTTATACGAATCTGTCAACCCTAGGGCATTTTTGGTAAATCAAGAGCTATTGGGAACGCTTCGTAGTGTTTACTTCAACTTACCGTAACGACTTTCAAGCTGTGCTGAACAGTGAAACCCCATACATTGGGGCTCTGTCTATGTTTCACTGGTGCGCCATAGTGAATATCGTCATTAGATGTAAGGAAAGGTAACCGTGTTAGGCGGTTGGTCTTTTTACCTAAATGAATAGAAACCATACCCAAATAAACCCAAAAATACCCAATAGCAACCCAAATGATACCTAAAAGATCGCAAATGATAATGTGGTGATTGTGCCATGCAGTGGCGAAGTCAGTTCATAATGGGGGGCCAAGCAGCTGAATGTTACTTTCTAGCCAGCCTGTCTAAAAACTGTCAATTTGAGCGGCGGGATGGAGGCCAGAGGAGAAACTGGTGATCTGTGACTGAGAAGCCGGAGCGGCCGGGGCCCGGGGGAGAGGGGAAGGGGGGAAAGGGGGGGGGAGAATTGAAGGGGCGAAGGGGGAGGGGATACTCTGGCCCCAATACTTTTCAATACTTCTTCATTTTCATTGCGGGACTCCCTATACTTTGGTATCAGTTTCAGCCAACTTAATAAAATTTCAAATACAAAACGATTTCCAAATACCGTCACTTCAGTAGCTCGCTTGAGCTTTCCCTTAGCACCACGTGAATGTTCTGTGTTTACGTACAGTGTGTGAGTGAATGCGTGTGATTCACGTGAGCGTGCTTGTTGGGTTCAGTTCGCGGCTACATTCTGCGCATTGAGTTATATTATAAATATGAGAAATGCGCCATATAAATACCATGTAATAATACTTTTATTGCCAACACCCTCCCCCCCCCCCCCCCCCCCCCCCCCCCGCCTGGGTTCAGTTCTGCTTCATCGGTATTGGGTATGTGTGTAGTGTCCCATGTGTAGCGTGCCGCGCCGGTGTGTGTCCGAGTGTCTGTGTGTATCAGTTTACCGCCAGTGTGTGTGTGTTTGTGTATGTGTGCGTGCGTGCGTGTGGCACTGTGTGTGTGTGTCAGTGGTTGTGCCCGGTGCGGGTGATGTGTATGTGACGGTGTGTGTGTATGTGTGAAGTGTCTGTATGTTAGTGTAGTGAAGTGTCACGGCGTGTGTGTGCGGTGGTCTGTCGTGAAATATCAAAGACGGTTTACTACGCCGCCACCGCCGGAGTCTTTAAAATTCTTAATATCCGACCATGAATGACTGAATGAGTTATCAGTGCGGCTCAGTTCGCCCGGAATGACTCGAAGTAATTCACACACGCGCGCGCACACCATGGCACACACACACACACACACACACACACACACACACACACACACACACACACATACACACACACACACGCACACACACAAACACACAAACACACACGCACGCACGCACACACACGCACACACACTGATATACACACTGCGCACGTGCGCACTGACACCGGCACACACACAGGCACACACATATCACTCGGAAGTAATTACACACCGTGGCACACACTCACACATCAGTACACACACACGCACGCACGCACACACACACACGCACGTACGCACTCACACACGCACGCACGCACACATATACACAGACTGCGCACGCGCGCACTGACACACACACACACACACACAGGGAGACGCAACCATCAGAGTGGGTTACCTAGCATTTCATGTGAAAATGGGTTCCCATATTTCTATTTATTCTAAGGCTCTGGAATTGATGCGAATGTTTAGAACTCACATTATAACTAAGCTCTATAACTTAAAATAAAATAGACATTTTCTAGAAACAGAGCCACTAGATGCCGAAAAAATGGGTTTCTGCCAATAAAGTGGGTGGGTGTCTCTCTCACACAAATGAAACTGGCATTACAGTCAAAATGGGTGTCTTCACAACAGTAGGCGTCTGTAATAAGGTCAAGTTCATGGAATACTTCTTTTTCACATTAATTTTTTTTTCCCAACTTAAATGTGTATGTGTGCTTTAACATTCTTTACATAGTATGGTGCAAAATTCAATAAACACTGGCCCGAAACCTTTCGATTATGATTTTTACAGAGGAAATCGTTTAAACATTGCTGCGTTTTGTCCTTTTGAAGCAAAACAGTTTATCATGGCATTGATGTGAGAATCAACATAATGTATTCTGGAAATTAAAGGACCTTTTTTGTGCGTTTTGGGGTACTCTGGAGTTTCAGACAAACAGCAACAGAGCATTTTGAATATTAACCCTTATCATTCGGAATACACCAGTGTGTGCAACTAGTGTAACTGAAATAGTCCAAGGGTTAGTGCCAGAATAGCTTGGTGCCTCTAGGCGCCAAGCTATTGTGGCACCACCCTTGAACTAAAGCCATTGGTCTATGTCCTCATCTGTAAGTACTGTAATGTAGCTTGCATAGAATTATGGCAGTGAACAGATTTGAAGCTATTTAGCCTCAGTATGACTATGATGCGGGTCAAAAAGTGTGGAAAAATATCAAAGATAGAAAAAGACCCAGACGAAGAAACGAACACTTAACTTATTCTACCCCAGCAAAATTTAAGATCCACCACGATAGTTCAAGGGTGATGCCAGAATAGCTTGGCACCTATGGGCACCAAGCTATTCTAGCATCACCCTTGAACTATCGTGGTGGATCTGTGTCCTGCACTGCAACGCAGTCTTCTGAAGACGACTTCAACATTTGGGCTTAACTTATTCTACCCCAGACACACCACAGCAAAATAAAGATCCACCATGATAGTTCAAGGGTGATGCCAGAATAGCTTGGTGCCTATGGGCGCCAAGCTATTCTGGCATCACCCTTGAACCATCATGGTGGATCCGTGTCCTGCACTGCAACGCAGTCTTCTCAAGACGACGTCAACATTTGGGGATTCCGATCTTGGGGTAGAACGAGTTAAAATGACAGAACAGAACACCGACATTAATTAACTAACTGACAACATAAGAAATCACTTGAAACTTCAGCCTTTATTTAACGTCTTTCGTCTCCAACAAACAACCAGCCATTCTTTCATTTGCAAAATGGTATGGCAGTACAACCAACCATTCTTCAGAGCATGGAATTACTCGTACTAAAAAAAAGAGGAAAACCCCTTTTCACTAGGGGGGTCCGGGGGCATGCGCCGCCCCCCCCCCCCCCCCCCCCCCCCCCCCGGAAATTTTTTTGAAAATTTACATTAAAATTTGTGCAATCTGGTGCATTTTAGAGAGAAACTGAGCAGTTTAACCACCTAAAAATCTTGCTTTTTTTTTTCTTATTTTTGGGGTGCACTTTTCATTTTTTGTGTCAAAGGTTTAAAAGTTATACTAAAACAAAGTATTCAACAGAATATTTATATCCAAATGCTTATTCAAAATACATCTGAATGTCTTTCCATTTTTTTTAAAATTTGAGTTTAATTATATAATATATATACTTTCTTTAATAATCTCTGCTTAATCAGCTGTAAGTATGGATTCCTTTTATCTCTTATTTAATACTATGTACCATGGTCACTGAGCTGGAGAAAGGTTATATAGATTTTTCAACATAATTTCATCAAACTTTACTGGGAAAAAAATACATTGTAATAAATTTATTAGTCACCATCATGAGTAATATTTCCAATGGCACTGCTTTTAGCTTTCTTGTGTTTCGCTGTAGACACGTGAGCATCAAGTGCTACGCGGCCGCGTAGTTAATATCAACTCTGCGCAGTTCGCGGCAATACGCCTGCCCACAGGCCCGACACACTGAGCGCGGAGCTCGTCGTTTACGCTTTTCTCGAGCCAAGTCCATCTCCAAATATTCTTGGCTCCAGAATCGTCTGACGTCTATTCTGTCTCCGCGTTTAAGTATTTTCTCTTCGCCGTATTTTGACCAGACTACGACTCCACTGAAGACCGGAAGTGACCTGTGCGAGCTAAAGCTAACGCCTCGCTCAATTTTCAATACGCGATTTGGGGATATCCGCCACATAAAGATCACGAAACACGGTATTGGAATAGTGACTTTACGATTTTGTTTTCGGCGGAAATTCGGCGGAATGGCAGCTTCATTTAAGCGGAAATCCGCCAAAAAGAGGAAAATTCCATGCTCTGATTCTTTCATTTGCAGAGTTTTTTAAAATGGCATGCAGTATATTACAAAATGATCCCCCCCCCCCCCCCCCCCAATAACACTCTTGTAATCAATTTTTACATTGTCAATGGTTTTCTTATCTTATTATATTGTCTTTTGTCCCCAGCCGGCTGTTTCGTTTTGCAAATCCAAAGGTTATACAGTATACAAAATGTGACCCTTTCTCACGAAACCAGTCTTAACTCGCAGCGAGCCAATCAGCACTACACGCAATAATATGTGGTGGGGGGGTCAATCTGGGGCATTTTCACTTTTTGGGAGAAATGTATTCTACATACACCAAAGTATCGTATGGTTAAAATCTTTATCATGAAAAATGCCATTAAATAGGTAAAAAATGATTTTAAAAGTCTGCCCTTGGCCCCAATTATGCTGCACACAGAAACTTCACAGGCTGTTTTCTCAAAATGGCCGCCGGAGGCTTTAACAACTTTAAACACTTAAGAACAGCTTTTACAATTTTTGCACTACAGCATACAGTCATATATCACAGTAATCAGCAAACACTGTAGTTTTCATAAATGCATATATGTCAAAACATGCAAAATGCGAGTTCTTAAGACTGATTTTGTGAGAGAGAGGGTCACAAATGATCCAGGCGTCCATCAGATTAAAAAAAAAAAAAAAAAAAAAAAAGCAGGCTATACATGCTGAAACCACCCCAATAATAACACTGATGTAATAAATCTGTATGAAATCGAAAATGCTGCGAGTGGCGGCTCAATTCATTTCTTTTGTAACTTTTTCAGTCTGTTGCGGACGTAATCCTTAATGTTTGTCCAGCGCCTATGTCTAAGTGCAGGTTCCAGCGCCATTGCATACTGTATCTCGGCCTTTCCAGGAAGTTTGTTCATGACGAGGTGTGTCTTGAAACGAGTTTGAACAGCTTTCTCTTCAGCTTCCCCCCATGGTTTTCTTGTAAATCTAGCCTTCGAACAGGAGCCGACGCAGTACTGTCATCATCAAAACTATCTAGATTGTCATCAGGCTCTGGACGTCTTTTCTCCGCCATGCTCATCGATTCCTGTGTTGCTGACTTGCTACTTGCTTCATTCACAGGTGCTGTTCCCCCCGAGACCTCTCTGCCAGTTTCTGATGCGTCTTCATTGTCAAAGTCAATCTCTTCATCATCGCCCAGCTCAGCTCTAATGCAACTCTCAAAATCTGTCATCCCATTGTTAACTGACAGAAGAATCTTTGCCACTTTTGCCTTTTGAAGGACGTCTTGAGGTTGGCGGTAGATATGGCGATGTATCCGAATATCATGGCCAAGGAAATCTGCCAGCTGATCCTGGTCTAACTCCGAGATGGCCATTGACTGAGCCAAAGTTGCAACCTGTTTCCGCAACTGAGTAAATGTGAACATGGCTGGGTATGACACCCCTGCTTCTAGGGCATGGGCCTTCAGAACATCATGGCCTCTGTAAGGCCTCTGACCAGAAGGTGTGGCAAAGATGTACTGGGAATCAGCGAGAGCTGGCACCGATTGCCTCATTTGAAGGATTCTGTCCACAGTTGTCATCATCTTCTTCGTCAGCAAAACGGGAACACTCCTATTAAACTTGCCTCTGATTTCCACTCGCTGAAAATGATTCACCATTTTCTTCTCAACCTCTGTGAGACCTTTCAAGATATCTTGATTGGTGATCGATCCAATCTTAGCATTCTGGAAGTCTGACACCTTCATTCTCTGAACTTCTCCCCCTCGTTTTCGGTTGAAAAGTGATACAGCACAAAGAGTTGCTTTAACCACTGTCGGATAATCTTCCGAAACCATCCTTGTCTCAAGAAGCTGTTGGACCTTCCTCACATCTTCACATGATGGGATCAGCTTGGGTTTGTTCATGGTCATTTTCCCGACCGACTGGGCTGCTGTAGCGGACACACAATCATACCAGTCCCCGTCGAAGACGGAGTCAAACCGCTGCGCCTCAGAGAGCTCCTGTCGCCACCTGTCGTCTGAACCCTGTCCAAGCTGTTTGGATGCCTGTGACTGTTTGATCTGTGAACACTTTTTCAAAGCATGGCCTATGCGCATTGCGAGATTGCCTTTTTTGAACTGATGTGTGTCCTCATCAAAATCTGCTAGCTCTTTTACAGCCAGGACAACATGATCAAAGCTAGCTGAATTGATCACAGCATTTAAACTTGCGATTTTCATTTCTGACCTCACTCTGATAATCTTCAACAGTCTCCCTAACTCCCGCATCCTGGAGCTGATTTGTCCAGCCGTGTGTTCTTCAATGTCCCTGCGGTCAAATAATCTCTTTCCATACTCAAGAAGCAAGGGGTCAGTTCTGATGAGACGGCTTATCTCATCATCTCTCTGGGTAGCCAAGACCTTGTGGTAGAAGGAAAATTCAACGTCTAAGGGCATTGGAAGCATGAGCCGACCACGGCGAGCGGCGTCCCCTCGCCGAGTGATCTGAAACCCTCCTGGCTTCTGACAGCAACGTTTTGAGTGTACAGAGATCAGCTTTTTTTGATAGAGCCCTTTGCAATGGCTACAGGCGAGAAGGTCGTCTGCCTTACTAGTTTTGGTGCGATACTTAGGAATCAAACATCCGGATTTGTTTTCAAGAACAGCAACGTTATGCATGTAATCACCCTCATCTTGTAGTCTGATCCATGCTCGACGTCTCTGCTTGGTCCCTTTTTTCATCGACAAAATTTTAGCAACGTCAGCCTCATCTGCATGGACATCTTGTAAGTGCGTGCTCATTTTCAAGACAAGCTTGCCACACAATTTGCATGCATGTTTCTTGTCCCATTTGTACTTTCCTTTCCCTCTCTGCGACACGTGCACACCCGTTTCTTCTGTAAGTGCTCTTTCCCCACTCTTTCCAGCATCATGTTCCTCCTGCCTATCCACATTCTCATTGCCACCCCCTAACGCACACTGCACCTTGCTGGTACTAGCGTCACCAACACCTGGCCACCCCAAACCTGCCACTTTGATGAAATCTAACATAGTCGATACAATACTGTCTATGTCCGAGATCCCAGCAATTGATGCTGACACACCCTCTGAATCCGGTGAGCTCGAGCCAGGAACAAACTCCTCGTCATCACTGCCCTCGTATTGCGATGCGCTGGCACTGCTCTCAGTCTCGGGTCCATCCCAGGCGCCATTTGCCAACTGGAGAAAGAAAGAAAGAAAGATTAAAACCAAAGCTGCCTTAGAAACAGAAACAGCCCAATTTTGGTTTAAAGGGGCCTTGCACAAGAATAAAAAGAGTAATCCCGTGTATGACCGATTTACATATGTGTGACCTCGGTGACGAGGGCTGGCTTCTGCAGCAGTCAAAATCCACGTTTTCTGAAAATGCAAGCAGTTTTCACACATTTGTCAACCCTGCGTGACCCTTTGAGAGAGGTCACTCAAATTGGCATGTTTAAAAAGGTCTTGCCACAAAGTATCCTTGGGCCAAGCTTGAAGAATGTGGCTTGAATAGTCTCCGAGAAAATGCCACCGTTAACTCATTCTACCCCCAGACACACCACAGCAGGATAACAGGGGTGGGATTCTAGTAAGAAAGAAAACGCGGAAAATCAAACGACATTGGTGGGGGGTGGGTGGGTGGGTGGGGGGGGTGGGGGGGGGGGGGGTGGGGGGGGTGGTTTCATGTCCTTCATTTTCAGCGGCCGAAAAATCAAACGACAGGGGGAGGGGGGGGGGGGGGATAGGCACGCGTGTCCACCGTTCGCCAAAGTATCCAAAAACCGACACGGGGAGCGAGACCAAACACACCCGAAAATGGACTTTGTTATGACACTCCTGATCTGCAGTATAAAAATGGAATGTGCGTACCAGTTTATGTTCAGATGCACACTAAACGGCACTCTGTCTTGGACAATATCCTTTTTCACCGCCATTTTCCACTGCGACCTAAAGCTACCGGAAGTGTCGGGCGATAGTGAACCAAACTGCATACAAATCCAACCCATTTGAGATTTTTTTGCCATTTAAGAAGATTTTTTTTTTTTTTTTCTCGTCTTTTTTGTTGTTATTAGACGCGGAAAATAAATATGCTTCAGCGGAATTGTGAAAGAATTTCCACGGAAATCCGCGGAAACGCGGAAGAATCCCACCCTGGGATAAGGATCGACCATGATAGTTCAAAGGTGATGCCAGAACAGCTTGGCGCCTACGGGCGCCAAGCTATTCTGGCACCACCCTTGAACTATCATGGTCGATCTGTGTCCTGCGCTGCAATGCGGTCTTGAGAGGACAGGGGCAAAATTTAAGGATTTTGGTGTTGGGGTAGAATGAGTTAAAGTTTACCATGGACGACGGACGGACGACCAGTGGCCCAGAACATAAACTCACTTTTGCTTCGCACGCACGCCAGCCAATAAAATGAAGATGATCATAGAATCACTTTACTTACCAGTTTGTAATTGGGGGCATTCCGCTGCCGTCCATGCACCCTCCTACCAGACGCACCCTCTGTGGCAGAGGCTGGGGGGCCATGATTCTGCAGCATAGATCCTGATGGGTTTGGACATCCTGCTGCCATCCGGCGCTGGGTGTGTGCCAGAAAGTCCTGAGCCGGTGTGACCAAAATGGTGTTGCTGAGAACATGTCCAATACAACCATGTAAACCAACTGACATTTTGAATCAGATTGATTGTACATTGCTTAACGTCCCGACAGCCACTAGGCTTTCTCAGGACGTGCCTGCACTGCTTGTGAAAAAAAACCCACCTAAACAGAACATTGCCATGTATGTCGCCTGCCGGTCAAATACGTTAACTCATTCTACCCCAACACCAAAATCCTTAAATTTTGCCCCTGTCCTCTCAAGACTGCATTGCAGTGCAGGGCACAGATCGACCATGATAGTTCAAGGGAGATGCCAGAATAGCTTGGCGCCCGTAGGCGCCAAGCTATTCTGGCATCACCCTTGAACTATCATGGTGGATCCTTATCCTGCCGTGGTGTGTCTGGGGTAGAATGAGTTAAATAAACCTAACACATGGGGCCAAGACATAAAGCTAAGACCATTTAGCAACACACATCCAATATCAAGAGCTACAGGCAGTGCAGACAGTAGGGAGAGTTTTAAAAAGGCAAATTTATACAGGTGAATGGACAAAGGGTAGACAGAAACACATGCATGCCCCAGAATTGAGAGAAAAACCCACCCTGTGGGGCTGACCAGGGTGACCATGAGAACTAAAAACTGGCAATACAGTAAAAAGCGATACTTCAGTTGCACATTCCTAAACGAGACCTGTTTGTGGACGTTCGTTCTTCGAATCGCGAGGCAGTTTTGCGAACGAGGATTGAAATCTGGCGCCATTTTTGTTTTTAAAAAAAAAAAAAGTCAACTGATAGTTGCCTGTGCATGCATGTGGCAAGTTAACACGTCAGAAAAAAAAAAAAAGAAAGAAGAAACAAAATCGCGTGGCAGATTGACCTTGTAATGGGGTTATTGAACGAATTCCTTTCATTGAAGAAGAAAGCTTTTGTTAAAATCGTGGGGTTCTATTATCATTTACTACAAGACTCAACGGTCAGGCCCGGCCGGTGCGGCCGAAGACACGTTTGAAAGCAGACGCCTTATTTTTCTGGGCCAAACGGGTACGGGGATTGGAGGCATCTCTCAGTTAAATAACTGCACTGAACAAGTACATTTGGGCGTGCTCTTAACTAAGAAATATTGCATAAAATACCTCTGCAAATGCGAGAGAATGACCGGTGCGTCCGTTGGAGACGAAAGACGTTTAAGCAAGGGAAGGAACTCCGTTCATCGGTGTTGGACCAATCAAATTGATCTGAAAACACTCCGGCCGCTTCCGTGTCCACACACAGGCCCAGGGCATCCCTGAAACACAACGATGAAGTAAATCTGTTAAAATGGGCACATCGTATTTTGATATTTTTTTCTGAATTTTGAATGAAAGATAATACAGAAACAACCCTCAGAAAAAATGGGTTTCTGATCTGGCCACCCAAAATTTTACACCGACCCAGATTGCATAAGGATGGTAAAGAAAGTAACCCAGTTC
>BTPG01000001.1:160704986-160869909 GCA_036245525.1 Semisulcospira habei | reverse complement strand
GATAATAGAATAAAGATGTTGTTATTTGATTTTGTTAAAACAATGAGTGATTTATTTTTTTATAAAACCAAATTAAACATTATTTTGTAATTACTTTTTGTCACTTTAACACCTGCTTAAATGTTTTTTTTTTCAAGTACATGAACACACTCGCTAACAATGTTTCTTATAGCCATGTTTTTAGGGTATTGACTCAGAAATAATGGTATAAATGGCTTTTTTCTTAAAGCCTGAGGCTAACTAGCGTGGATTGTGTACTTGAGTGATTTGTATGAGGGCTCTCAAGTCTCAGTCACAGGTGGGTTTACCCGCATGCGTCACTCCACAAATGCATGACTTGTTGACGACGGGATGTATTAAGCTGACACCTCTCAGCTATAAGCGTGCTGCATTTAAAAAGATATGTCCCTTACCTCAACTGTGACATGTGGTGTGTGGCGTTAAGGGCAGAGATTTACTAGTGTTTGTCAGTTGACATAAGCACAGACCTAAACCAGCAAGGGTAAAAGGTATTATGATTACTGTCTTTATGACGGGCCTCTCTCTGTGTGAGGTGGAAAGAGAGAGAGCTATTGTGTGTGTCCGAGGTATTTTCGTGTGTCTGTACATGTGTGTGTGTACATATGTGTGTGTGTGCGCGTGCGTGTGCGTGCGTGTGTGCGCGTGCGTGCGTGTGTGCGCGCGTGTGTTCGCCTGCACGATTACATGGCATGCGTGTGACTGAGGGCTCTTGCAACTTCTTGCCGCAACTGAAAATCAACAACACACATACAGAAACTCCCAGCTCACAAAACTTGCTCAACAAGTCTGGTCGGGTAGCGTTAAGACTCGTCAGGCTTGTTCCGCATTTAGACATATAATTTTGGAAAGACCAAGATCGATTTTAGGATCAGGTTTTGCCGGATCGGACTTATTCTTGCCGGTTAGTGTTTGAAAGTGACCGGTTGTTTTTTTTATAATTTATTCATTGGACTATTAGCCGGTTGAGATGTATGACGTCAGCTCTGTAAACCGGTTAGTTGTTTATGCGTGTCTATGTTGTTAGAGTGTCAGTGTGTGCGACAGTGTGTGTGTGTGTGTGTGTTTTGAAAGTTCCACTTGGTCCCGACCTGACCAGGGTGCTGGTTGCGCAAATAACGCCAGTAGCAACAGACGGTGTGTGTACATAGAAACGCAAAGGCTTTTGTCCACGTATGGGTTGATTCAAAGCGCCGTGTACATGAATGCACTTAGATCTTTGTAGTCAAGTTACGACGACCTAACCATATTGAAATCTGTCTGCATAGAATTCTAAAAGATATGTTATGAAAAGAAATAACAAGCCATTATGCTCGGGACGTGCCCACGCAGGGCTGTCCCCTACCCGACAAATTCTAAAGACCCTCTCTTGTCAAGCGTAGCATGAAAGAAATGGGGACAGTGTACTGAATTGTATGCATAAACGTCTACTGTAAAAGGGTAGGCTAGCTAACAGAAAAATCTATTCCTCATAAATCGTCTCTGGCAGTATATACCAAATGACAGTATATGCATGTTTATGTTAGTATGTACGTACGTGCGTGTGCATGTGTGTGTGTTTATGTGTTGGTATGTGTTGGTATGTGTGTGTGTGTGTGTGTATGTTTGCCTGTGTATATAACTTGTATGGCAATCTGGCACTGCCCTTGAATTATCTTGGTTTGCAACTGGCGTGTCTGTGCTTGTGCGTGTGCACGTATGTTTGACTTGTTATGTTCCAGAGTCGTGCTTAAACAGAGCCAATTGTATATACAGAGCCAAGTGTTTGCACTGAGCGGTCCCCCCCTGCACAACACAATTCTATAGGCCTTTTGACGTGTGACGTGTGAATGGCGCTGTGAAAGCTTTTACCCAACTCATTGAAAGAGGGTTTGGCATTGAGTCTTGTCATGCGTGAACTGAAATGATATGTGTGGGACATAGCATGTGAGTTTTTCGGAAATCGACTCTGGCAGTATTGAGAGAAACGGTCATGTAAAAGTTAATGACCGTAATTAGTAATTAATTAAGGTCATTAGGTGTTGACAGAGACAATAGTTATAGAGAGAGAACAATAGAGTCCCGATAGATAATCAGATCAATAAGGCCGCATCAGTCATGCTTGTCAGTTTTTAAAAATCAAAGGGTTGATTCAGAATTAACGGGGGTAAAATTGGGGTCAAAATATGATATTAAAAAATGATGTAAATTAATGACTGATGCGGCTCTATTGAATTCATTGTCTATCGGGACTCTATTGTTCTCTCTCTGGGGTGGGGGGTGGAGGTGGGCAGAACAGCCACCCCTTTTTAATCCTCAGGACGGTGAAGAGTGCTCAGTTATTTTCCTACCGCTGGCGCTTGGGTGCCGAAATATGAGATACTGCCCTCCCGCTCATCCCCACTCCCCCAACCCCTCAGCAGAACCGTTGCTACTTTTTACCATAATGCAGCCGAACTCATGCTATTTTGACAAAGGGTATTTACCCGAAATATTAATAATTTGTGTTGTACCCGTCTTTTCTAAGCGTGTTTCTTTCTCCGATGGGTACTTCTTTGCATATTACACGCTTGGCAGTCACCTTTTTGGTCTGGATTGCTTTAGCCGAATGCCGGCTGGAAGCCACTAGGTACCGCAACGACCTTACATTATTAATGCAAGGTTTTGTAAGAAGAAGAATACTAAACCTTTAGCAGTATAAGCTGTTTATTGAAGTCATTTATCTCAAGCAGAGCCAAACCAGACAAGACCTCTGCAATGGACCAAGTAACCCTTGAGATGTCTATACTGCGGGTCAGTATGACGTCAAGGTAATACTGCAGACTGTCTCGGTTCAGCTCAAGGACGTCCATCTGATGGGGCTCCACAAGATAGGCCAAAGTCATCAAAGCGGTCGTTCGAGGGAGACCTGGAACAACCATTTTACCTTGGTTTCAGCATCACACATACTGACGAGCAAAAGAAATATGACATTTTTTGGAATCGACGGAAACACTAAAGTGTTTCCGATGATTCCAAAAATGTCGTATTTCTTTTGCTCGTTAGTATACCGGCATTAACTTTGGGTCAACCAAGTGAGCATAATTTTATAGTTAACAGTTACTTCTGTGTCCCTTCATCCATAACTTTTAACAGAATGCTAGAACCATTTAATAATGATGACGATGACGATCATCATAATAATCAGCATCCTCGTCCTAATTATAAAAACAATTAATAAATATATCGTTTTGTAAACTTTAACAACAACTAATGAAAATCAGTTACACTGCAGCTTTTCTATAATAGTTTGTTACATCAGAGGCTTACCTCAAGAAATACATATATATTTGCCACTGACTTTTATCCGCTTTGTCCAGAAAAGGAGTGAGGTGGTCCACTGTGTCTGTTCATCTTCCGCGGCAGGACAGGCACTACGACTGGGTTCAAACAGCAGTTGTAGATTGTTCCCATAGATAACGAACAGATCTTATTATTTTCCTGTAAACACACGCACGCACACACACACACACACACACACACACACACACACACACACACACACACACACACACACACACACTTATATCAGTGTATAATTATACACATGGAGAGGGTGGGTGGGTGGGTGGATGGGTGGGTGGTTGCCAGTGAGGACGAAACCCCTGCAATCCACACCCCAACTCTACCACTGACCCTCCCACCCAACCCCACGTAGCAACAGGTCTGCCACTGAGTAATCAATTGCAGCAGCATCACACGGAATAGACAAAGTTAAAGTAAAAGGTTACCAAAGCGTCCGCCGTGAGATGTTTGATGTGCTTCACGTCTTCCAGCATCTCTTGCAGAACTCCTGTGTCCGCGGCCAGTCGCCCGCGAAACTCCATGCCGGTGGCAGAGAAGTTCTGAAAGCAGCTTCTGACCCGGTACAGGCATGCAGTCTCCCAGCTACGCGGTACAATGTCCTCAGGCAAAGGAATCTCCGTCAAATAGTCCTTCTTCATCTCTCGCATGATACAGCGTTGGAAATCAACGCACTGGTCAACGAAACCTATCGCAAAAGCAAAACGGCCTACGTTGATTTCATCCTGTGGATTGTAATTGTCACTTTGTGGTTTTTCTCCAAAGTCCTATAAAGGTCCTGTAGGCCCCAGGGTCTTTCTCCAAAAGGTCGAGAAATTCAATGACGTTGGAGAAGTCATCCCAGAGGTGAGGATATTTTTTTATGCTGGGCTCGAATGGTATGTTTGTCTTCTTCTGTCAGTCTTGCCAGCAGTGGGTGTTCTGTAATAGTGTGACGGTGTTTTCGTGAGTATGAGAACTTGAGGAAAAACGATAAAGGCTGACGAGTACACTGAGGTACAACTTTACTCACCGGGGGCGGGGGTCATAACGTTATGTTCATCCATGGCAGGGGTTTTAGCCCCTTTGACTCCCAGAACTAAATGACTTCCATTCTGAAGAATGGAAGTCATTTAGTTCTGGGAGTCAAAGGGTTACGTTTGTGCAGTATACCGCAAATTACACATCAGTCTGAAATTTTCATGTGGATACTTACCGGGAACAGCTCTGTCCACAGACTGCTCGGACGAAACAACGTCTCTGCTGGCTGTGGTTGAGCCTTTTGCGTCTTCCATGAATACGTTTCTATTGACCATTTCACATGCCGATTAAAGACTGCATCACACCTGACAAACTCTGCAAGCGGACTACTTTCTCCCGGAATACAAGGCCGTTACTTCTGTGCGGAGCAGCTATACCTAGTGCTGATGTCAAAGAATGGCCAAAAGGTAAACATCGATGAGTAGAGCTCTGTAAGGGTCTACTCTTGTCTGCATGTGTTGATATCTACCAGGTAGTAGATTATGACTGATCTGCACGCTGACGTGAAACTTGAAATGCGGGCCGCACTTGAATGGCAGTGTTATGCGGGAACTACCACCACTTATATTTGATATCACTTTCTTCCAGTTAATAATAATAATAATAATAATAATAATATAATAATAATAATAATAATAATAATTATTATTATTATTATTATTATTATTATTATTATTATTATTAGTATTAGTAGTATTATTAGAATTACGGTATTTATAATGAGCTTATTTTATCTTATAATAATTATAACTCTAAGCGCGCACTCACAACTCACGCGCGCATGTACACGCTTTTAACAATGACTCACATACCACAAATACATTACGGCAGTCAGCTGGGGGTGGGGTGTGTGGTGGCGTTAGAGTGCTAGAAGTTTGTTGAAAGAGGTGACTTTGAGGGTGGACTGGAAGGAGGAGAGGATTTCTGACGGAGAGAGAGTGGGAGAGTGTACCAGGTGGATGGACCGCAGACATAGAAGGAGCGGGGGCCGAAAGTGCTGAGTTTCGTGCGAGGGATGTGGAGGCGGAGAGGGTCGGAAGCAGAGCGGAGAGGGTCGGAGGCAGAGCGGAGAGAGCGAGAAGGAGTGTAGGGGTGAAGTAAGTTGGAGAGATAGGCGGGAGCGTAGTTGTTGAGGGATTTGTAGCAGCAAGACAGAAGCTTGTATTGAATGCGTTGGGAGATGGGAAGCCAGTGAAGGAATTTGAGCAGGGGAGTGATGTGGCTTCAGTGTTTGTTATATCAGTAGAGTAGAGTATGGGGGGGGGGGGTAGCTTGGGGGCGGTGGGCGGGGGGAGGGGGGGTGAGAACGGAGGGGTGAGGGGCAGCGCGCATGAACAACATATAAAAATTCAGTCAGCGAGTGGAGGAGAACACCAAGCGACGTTCCCACCACCGTGAGTTCAAACAACGGGTGGGAGGGGGAGGAAGAGGAGTAGAGGCGACAGCAAGCGACACGCCAGCTTCTTCAAAACATCAAACTCTTGTGACGTTATTTGCTGTAGAAACATTTTTGTACAAAACTTTTAAAAAAAGCACAATGTTATAATTTGTTTGTATGAAATTTGTTTTGTTCTTTCAGACTATTGGGATGGGTGGAGGTGGGGGAGGGGTAGGTGGGGGACGGAGTTACTCCTGTCCCCTCTACTTTTTCATTGGGGCGGGGAGGGGGGCGGGGAGGGGGGGCGGCGGGGAGGCAGCCTCCCCAGCCTGCAAGCCCATTAGTACCGAGGTGGGGCCGACGCGGGTTCCAGATAGCCATAGGCAAACCATTTCACCCCTCAACCCCCAGTTCCTAAGCCACCGATGTGCGGGTAACATAATATTCAGACAAAACTCTTTGCTATATCGTCGGACTTTAACTCTTTCTTTATTACTAAAATAGACAATACTACAAGGTAAAAGAGAAGTATCTGTCCATTTTGGTTGTAATTACTACTCGGGCAATGATGTACGCTACAAATCTGCATCAGTCAAAAACTAATAACACTTTACTCACACTGGTTGTCCGCCTCGACTGATTTGGCACCGCTGAGATAGCAAATCGAGGGAGACAACCAGTGATAGTGTCCTATTATGAGCTCAGAAATTTGAACCCCAGCACTCCCAGTGGACACAGACTGTGTTATTGAAATTCAGCGTAAATTCGGCGACAATACACCTAGCCCCCAAAGGAATATGGATACACAATGATACAGCAAATCCTCATGAGCCCCCGCGACTGCGGTGGCTCACGAAGATCTAGATTTGCGTTGAGCTCTGAATTTTTCACAGCAGTGAATCTAGATTCGTACAAAAATGACCTGCATAGAAATAAACGACATATGATCAAAGTTTATGTGAGGCTTTCTCTAATCTAGCAGCCGCCCTGACTTCAAAGCACAGTGTAATCAAAGACCAAATAAAATTCATATCATAGGCCTAGATCATAATATACAGACTGTACCTACCTGTAGTATACAATAGGTCTATATACTGCGACGTATCACAGAAAAAGTAAAATCATTGCCTCAGAAAAGAAGATAATGGAAGAGTAGTGATACACATAATCATCAAATATGATGTTCAAATAAGAAAAATAAGTATCACTATCTTACAATCACTTATCACATAAATCATCTTACATATCACATATCACATTCCAGTTTAACTCATTTGAGACATGCCGCCTCCGGATACGCGGCTTAAAGCCGCGTATCCGGAGGCGGTACGTCTCGAATGAATTAACGTTCCCCGGCACCGAGGTGATCGTGGTCGAAGTCAGTTGTCCAGTTTAACAAATATCACATAAATCAGATAAGACAATTAATATATAGCATTACTTTACGCGACGCCACCCACATCACGCAACATTACTACTAATTAAAACGTCACTATCACTGAATTGATTACATATCACTTAGACAGAAAAATGTGTTTTCACGATAAGTGACATGCAGTATGAGGCAATATTTATTTTTTTCTACTCACTGTAAAGGTCTTGTCTTACAGTGACTAGAAGACAAAAATAGCGTAGCATTGATATACATCATAAAAATACCTCTACCATAACCTGTGGTTGATGATCTTTAAATCCACACAAAGTTCAGGCATACAAAAGCAAAGGGTGACATCATAAAAAATAATAATTAATAATTACGGTATTTATAATGCGCTTATCTTATAATAATTATAACTCTAAGCGCGCACTCACGACTCGCACACGCATGCGCACGCTTTAGACAATGACTCACGTAACACAAATAGTGAAGATACCATACGACGGTCAGCTTGGGGTGGGGAGTGTGGTGATGTAGTGCTAGAACTGTTGAAAGAGGTGAGTTTTGAGGGCGGACTGGAAGGAGAAGAGCGAGTGTTACTGACGGAGAGAGAGTGGGAGAGTGTTCCAGGTAGATGGCCCGTTTACTGAGAAGGAGCGGGGGCCGAAAGTACTGAGTTTGGTGCGGGGGATGAGGAGGCGGAGAGGGTCGGAGGCGGAGCGCAGGGAGCGGGGAGGAGTGTAGGGGTGAAGTAAGTTGGAGAGATAGGCAGGAGCGTAGTTGTTCAGGGATTTGTAGCAGAGAGACAGAATCTTGTATTGGATGCGTTGGGGGATGGGGAGCCAGTGAAGGAGCTTGAGCAGGGGAGTGATGTGGTCGGATTTTTTCTTTCTGAGGACGAGGCGGGCAGCATTGTTCTAGACGCGCTGGAGAGTGAGAGTGGTGGAGTGAGGAAGGCCGGAAAGGAGAGAGTTGCAGTAGTCGATGCGAGGTAAGACGAGAGAGACAGCGAGTTTGGTGGCAGCTTCGGTAGTGAGGTATTTTCTGATCTGACTGATGCGGCGGAGGTGGAAATAGCATGCCTGGGCCGTGGCGGAGACGAAGCTGGTCATGGAAAGCGAGGAATCGAGGATAACGCCAAGGTTCTTGACCGAGTCAGAGAGGGAGATGGGGGTGCTGTCGAGTTGAAGGTGGAGAGAGGGAGGGAGCTGGGAAAGTTTCTGGCGAGTGCCTACCAGCATGGCTTCCGTTTTGTCGTCGTTCAGTTTGAGCTTGTTTGCTGTCATCCAGTTTTTCACGTCTTCATAGCAGTCAGCCGTGCGAGTCAGTAGTGTCTGAGTGTTGTCGAGTTTGTCTTTGTCTAGTAGTTGTGAGTCGGAAGCGTAGAGGTGGTGGTGTATGTGGTGAGACTGGATGATGTTGGACAGGGGGGAGGTGTAGAGTGTGAAAAGGACCGGGCCCAGGACGGACCCCTGTGGAACGCCGCAGGAGAGCCTGACTGGGTTGGAGGAGACGCCGTCGATGGTGACGGACTGCTGTCTGTCGGAGAGGTAGGAGAGTCTGAACTTCAGCGTTAATGTCATACAAAAAAGTCACTTTCAAAGTCTTTTTTCCCACTTTTTGCACACGAAGCTTAGACGTATTACAGAGAAAGCCGTTTATACGCGCACACAGTTTTTTTTCTCCATTGATTGCTGCGCTGATCAGCGGGGCAATTGCGGGAGACAACCAGCGTGGTTATTATATTAGGCTGTAGTGGAAATTGCGATTGTCTGCAGTAGGTTGCCAGCCGCCTGGGAAATGGATGTGTCCTCGGAGTTCTGGAGTTTTCTCAATGTGGCCTTCAATGCTTGGTGGGACTGTACACAAACACACACACACACACACACACACACACACACACACACACACACACACACACACACACACACACACACACACACACACACAGAGTCAGATACACTGATGTACGCAACCAGTCACATAAAAATCTCAGTGGGGCGGATCAAATCAGTACATGTCGAGGTCAGTGGGTCCCAAACTTGTTGTTTGGGGCAGTTTACTAACGTAGATGTTTCACATCGTCTCTCAAAATACAGTGACAAACAAACATGGTGGGGGGTGGGGGTGGGGGTGGGTGGGTGAGGAGGGTTTTCTCCTCTCTCTCTCTCTCTCTCTCTCTCTCTCTCTTTCTCTCTCTCTCCGCGCTCTCTCTAAATCATCTTACACATCACATATCACATTCCAGTTTAACTCATTCGAGATATACCGCCTCCGGATACGCGGCTTAAAGCCGCGTATCCGGAGGCGGGACGTCTCGAATGACCATGTATATACCACAAGCGTTGTAAAAAATGTTAGCGTACCTAATACTTCCATTAGTGATCACTTTCCTGTTTGATTTACGTTGTGTGTTAGGTTTAGCTAAATAGTCAATCAAAGGACACACTACCATAATGTATAGATGTTTTAAAAAATTCGACCAAACTGCTTTTTATGTGACCTATCTTTAGTACAATTTTATTATATACAAAACTGCAAAAACCCTAACGATGCCCTGTCACGCTGGTACGAGCTGTTCCTTCTGTTCTGGACAGACACGCGCCTAAGCGCATCAAACGCGTCAAATATCCTGTTATGCCAAAATGGGTCTCTGGTGAGATAAAACAAGCGATGGAGTAAGAGATGAATTAAAACGAGACAAGAAATTTGCTGAATACAAGAAGCAGCGAAACCATGTCAAATTTCTAGTTCGTAAAGCACAGAGGCAAAACTTTGCAGAACAAGTTATTGCCGACGGCAAAGACATCCGTTCAGTCTGGCATGTAATAAACAATTTCACCAAAGGTAACAGTAAACGATCGTCTAACTATTCCACCCGATCTTACTGCAGATGCGTTCAACGCTCACTTCATAACTGTTGCTCAAACTCTGGCGAAGTCAAATACACCTAACCCTGTAAACTACACTTGTTCTCATCAACTACGTCGCCATAGTCAACAGAGACCCTGCGGCCCATTTTTAGTACCGCTTATGACTGTCCTAGATGTAGGCAAATCTATTTCCATTTTAAAGAACAAATCGTCTTGCGGTCCAGATGGTATTAGTAGTCAGATTTTAAAACTATCTCTGCCCTACGTCGTCGAATCCCTGACCTTTATTTATAATTTATCGACCAGACATAACGTTTATCCCGACGAGCTAAAAAAGCGAAGGTAATCCCTCTTCCTAAAAGCAAAGATTTATAAATGCAACCTAAACGAGTACAGACCCATTTCCATATTATCCTGTATATCAAAACCGCTCGAGAAACATATCCATACTCATCTTCTAACCTTTCTGGAGCAAAACCATCTGATAAATGCAGCACAATCAGGATTTCGACTTCTACATTCGTGCCAAACTGCCCTCAATCGGTTAATTGATAAATGGCTCTCTGCCATAAATGACAGTAAAGTATCAGGTACAATCTTTCTTGGCCTGAAAAAAAGCTTTTGATCTTGTCAACCACTCTATCCTACTAAAAAATACTACCATTCTATCTCATTGACTCAAATACTGTCTCCTTTATATTTTCCTATCTCAGGGACAGAACGCAGAAAGTAATGCTAAATGGCAAATATTCCTCTGACGGGTTAGTAACTTGCGGTGTTCCACATGGGTCTATTCTAGGGCCCTTATTATTTAATCTATTTATTAATGATCTGCCACTGTGCATATCTCATTTAGACGCAAACTGCGATCTGTTCGCAGACGACACGACCATACACACATCTGATAAAGATATCGCAACCATTAATAAGGTACTCCAACAAAGTCTTGATGAAGTAGCAGGCTGGTGCAGTGATAATCACATGATTATTAGTATTCCAAAGGCAAAGAGCATGTTAGTTACTACACGACAGAAACACCAGCATGGCCTACCACCTTTAACACTCTCCTTAGATAGCCAGCCTGTTGAACAAGTAACTAGGCATCGCTTATTAGGCGTTATAGTGGACAACCAATTAAGGTGGGAGCCGCATACTGACTCTAAATGCAAAACAATCACCAAAAATCTGTTCCTGTTATCAAAACTACGCCATATAGTTAATACTGATATCCGTAAACTCTTTTTTTCATGCGCATATTAAAACGCATTGTTACTACAGTTCTACCGTCTGGGGTGGATGCAGCGAAGTTCCGCGTATGAAAAAAAATTAATTCCTTGTATCGTCGGGGTATAGTAAATTAATATTTCCCGGGCCTACTTCCACTGACGAAAAATTAAAATCTCTCAAGTTACTAACTTTGAATAAACAGTTTGAATTTAATCCCTGTGTTCTACTGCACAAGATCATGCACGGAAAAGCCCCACCCTATCTAAAAACTCTATTTTCCGACAATAATAGAAAAAACACGAGAAATAGTTCGATCCACCTTCCAAAAATTAGATTAGACATATGTAAAACCAGCCTGTCCTTTTCAGGCGCTAAAGCGTGGAATATTTTACCTCCACATCTGAAATCAATTTGTAAGATTAGCGTCTTCAAAGATCGCCTTCATAAATATTTACTTCAGATGTAATAGTATGTTCGGCTTCCATATGTAACTATTCATATAGTTAGGGACAAGTTTCCTATTACCTAATAATCTTCTAGTTTTACTGTTGCGGCAGATTATGTAATAGTTCGACAGTCTGCATTAACATGTCAGGTTTATACCTATATATATATATATATATATATATATATATATATATATATATATATATATATATATATATATATATATATATATATATATATATATATATATATATATATATATATATATATAGGTATAAACCTGACATGTTAATGCAGACTGTCGAACTATTACATAATATATATATAGATAGATAGATAAAACATATATAAGTAACCCCTCCTCCCCCCCAAACTCAGGAGAATTTATATATATATATATATATATATATATATATATATATATATATATATATATATATATATAATATATATATATATATATATATATATATATATATATATATATATATATATATAAATTCTCCTGAGGTTGGGGGGGGGGAGGGGTTACTTATATATGTTTTATCTTTTTCGCTTGATGCATTTTTATATGTGTAGAGTAGCAGGACAGTTCGGAGGATAGGCATTGCTATGCCTAAAACTTTTTATCCTGAATAAAAACGTTTCATCATCATCATCATCATCATCATCATCATCATCATCATCATCATCATATCTCTCATCATATATATATATATATATATATATATATATATATATATATATATATATATATATATATATATATATATATATATATATATATATATATATATATATATCAGGTTCTCTCTCTCTCTCTCTCTCTCTCTCTCTCTCTCTCTCTCTCTCTCTCTCTATCTGAGGTGCTCTCTCTCTCTCTCTCTCTCTCTCTCTCTCTCTCTCTGCGTGTGCAAGTTTGTGTTTGTGTGTGTGTGTGAGCGTGCGTGTGCGTGCGTATGTGCGGGCGTGCGTGCGTGAGAGCGAGTGTATACATGCGTCAGTGTGTGGTATGTGTATGTTTACATGTCTATGTCATTTATGTAGTAGATGTAGCAACGGCAAGTTTGAAAACTGGTCCTGTTACCAATAACTTCTACCGTTGGAAAATAAAGGTTCATTGTTCATTGTTCATTGTTCTCTCTCTCTCTCTCTCTCTCTCTCTCTCTCTCTCTCTCTCTCTCTCTCTCTCTCTCACACACACACACACACACACACACACACACACACACACACACCGGCACACACATTGGCACACACAAAAAACACACACACACACACGCACACACACACACGCACGCACGTACACACACACACGCGCACGCACGCACACACACGCACATGCACACGCACACTGAGCATACACACACACCTGCATGATAGTCATGGAGCATTCCCTGTGAGGTGCAAATACCAGGAGAGCACTCAGCGCCTGTTGCTTTTCCTCCGTAGATCCAGTTTCCATTCGCTCTGTCAGCAGACCCAAGCCATCTGTTTGGAGAAAAATATCAGCTCACTAAATGACCTCTGACACCGGCATTACCGGAACTGAATGGATTCACCAGGCGCCAAGCTAATCAGGCACAACCCGCGAATATCACGGTTAAGCCATAACTTCCTCAGCCGCCTACACTATTGGGCGTACACGTAGCAGTTAGAGATCACCATCCAAATATGAAAGATCGGGTCTTATGATTGAAGCCATTTTCCCCCAAATTCTTTACCATATGTTTTTCTTTCTAATCTGGCACTACTTTTAAGCTGTCACGGTCGATCCCTCTCATAAAGCGAATCTGGATGTAGGTAAAATAAAAATATTTCCGTCTGTCACCTCTGGCAAATATCTCTCTCCTGTTGCCCTCATCTTTGGACATTTCTCCCAACACTCGTATCAGATCTGAGGCGGAGATATCCGCGGTGGCGCTGTTGTTTCCTTTGCCGACAAGACTCAGCTGTTCCAGCACATACTCCACCTCCCCGATGTCAAGTATGCTCAAGGCGTTCAGGCGATCTTCCAGTAATTCTTCCAACAGTTTGGAGGTTGGACTGTGACCTGGGTTTGAAAAAAGGTGAACAATACTCTTGCTTATTCAGAATCGATTCCTTCACTTTCAGACATTGCAAATATTGATTGATTGATTGACTGACTGACTAATTAATTGATGCATATATTTTATAGCATAACTTACAGTCCGATCGATTGACTAAATGACTGACACAGCAAGTAGTCTCCCTAGCCTAGCGGAGCTGGTCCAAAGATCATACTGATTAAGCAGTGATAAAATACCAACGCGTTTATCCACACAATCATCCCTCTTTTCATCCCTCCCTCTCACCGACACTTTTGTAATTTAACCCCCTTGTCAACTGAGAGCATCCACCGATAATGTTTACAGTGCAGGTGGCTGCATACACACGGCGGATTAATGTTGCTACTTAATGCTGTTATTTAACTCTTTGACTGTCGGTATCGCTAATATTTCTTGGTCGAGTTGACTCTTGTAGGAATCACTTCGACAAAATGTAACACCGACAGCCAATCTTACCAGTGGTATGTAGAAGACTTAACACAGTGGCGGCGTTCTCACGGATCTTCTGGTTCTCAATATCCCGCAGTTTCTCCATGTGTTTTATCAGGTTTCTGTCTCTCTGAAGTTGAAGTTGGAAATTATGACAGCAACAACAAAAACGTTGACTTCTTTGTCAGGGTGAAAATACTATAATTGTAGCCGACATGTAATTTGACTATCCAGCCCTTCACTAATACAAAGGCACTGGAAAATATATTGCAGAAAAATGTTTTAATTAAACTTGTGACAAATTGCTTCCTCACTACCGGTCCTCACATAACACATAAAGTCAAAGAGAAGAAAGTGAGAAACAAGAAAGAATAAAGGAAAAAAAAGAGAATGAAAATGAATGAATGAATGAATGAATGAATGAATGAATGAATGAATGAATGGCCGACAAAACAAATACGTGTTTAGAAACACACCTGGAACACCTGGGCGTTTGGCCGATCCACCGCCAGCTCAGCGATAATCTTCACAGCTGCTTCCTTCTCTTTCTCGGACCGAGTAGGCGACTGGATGATCGCCATTATAGTCTTCATGGAACCTACCCATAGTCGGTGAAGGAATGTATGGTATAGAATGTTATTGTATCGTATCGTATCTAGATCAAAATGGTGACTGCCAAACGTGCAAAATGCAGAAAAGTACCCAACAGAGTAAGAAACACACTTAAAATAGACAGTTACAACACGTATAGTACCGTATCATATTGTATCGTATGGTATCGTCTCGTTTACCTTCAGCCACAAAAAGCTGTTTATTGAAGCAATTTTTCGCAAGCAGGGCCAAGCCAGACAAGACTTCCGTCATTGCCCAACTTCCATTGCTCTCTCTGTTATGGGTCAAAGCCTCCTCCACATAGTAAAGGAAATACTGCAGGCTTTCTGGATTTAACTCAAGGACGTCCATCTGATGTCGTTCCACAAGATAGGCCAAGATCATCAAGGCCATAGCCCGAGGGAGGCCTGCAACACAGGCGGAGGTTGGCACGATAATGATTTGAAAATATCAGTTTACTTCGACTACGACTAATTACAGCTGAGTTGGTATGCCTCGTCCTTGGTACCTAGGCGAAGCACTACCGGCGCCATTGCTATGGTCTATGCATTGGTCCGGTTTCAGCATAGGGTCAACTAAACTTCAATCGCTGGGAATGGAATAGCTACGAGGTATGATCAGAAAGTAATGATAGTTGGTCCGTCATTTGCGGTAAATGGCCTAAGTCACATAAATAAACTAAATATCGAAACAAATTTCAGCCTTTTCCCTTTATTCGTGCACGATATGGGGCTGGTATCTTCAGCCATGCCGTTATATGACATCATTGAAAAGGTGATGTAAACAGCTGTGCTTGATATGATAAGATAACACTTTATTGCTATATATGAAAATACATTAGGAGAAAACAATGGAATCTCCAAGATAATACGGTTTATTTCTACATTTTTAAAAGAGTGAAACTTAACGACAGTCCTGTAAAAATCCAAACAAATGTGGACGTTGTTTGATATGGTACTTGTTTATTGTCTGGCACTGACTGCAAGTGGATTGTGCAATTTACCTATTAAACAAAGGACATTGAAGACAAGTACTGATCTGACTGTCAAATTTCAGCTGGGAACGAGCAAAGTTTGCTGTTTAATTACACATTGATAGGAAAATACGCCCATATTTAATTTGAAAAATATCTGTAACTCCCGATCTTTCTCTTGAAATAGTTCAAATGATTGTGAGCAATGACCTTGACCTCCAAAAACTATCTTGAATAAGGATACCTTATTTCAGTCTTGACAGAGGCTCAGATGCAAGAGAAAGTTGATCGCTTAGATTCACTACTCAAAACGTTTATATCATAAATGACCTCTAACCGCCGCGTGATGTCATCACTGAAGATGATACCCGCGTGTCCTGTAATGGTATACCTAGCCAACAGTCCAATTAGGAGTGGTTGGCCTCTGATTAGAAGAGACTAGCGCACTTTTGTCAGATTTTCAGAATTGATGGCAACATTTTCTCAAATTTTACAACTTAGAGGTCTAATCCATTGTTCATATTTTACCAGTGCAGCACGCAGCCAATGCAAAGTATCCTCAGACTGTAAGAAATTCTTTTTCCAAAAATGTTGAAGTCTGTTTACTGAGCAGTGGCCAACTCTCAATGGCCAGAACATCTTGTTTTTCCTTGAAAATGTCAATGACCATAAAGCCAAGGTCACTCGGTGTCCTACACGGAGGAGCGAACCATTCGTGTTCTTCCTAAACCATCATACAGTCCTTGCCTCGACCAATGCGGTTCTTTGTTCTTCTCTAAACTTAAAAAGAGACTAGTAGGACGGAGTTTTCCGTATCCAGGACCTAGCAATAGCCGTAAATTCACAGGTCCGGCCATGACCTTCATCAGAATACCACATCGCTTTTGAATCTTGCCTGATTGAGTAGCTGAAATTTTGCATAAACAGTGGAGGATAGTGCTATTACCACATGTGAAAATATCAAGTAAATTGGGACAACGGTTTCGGTTTTATGGCACAACTATCATTACTTTTTTTTTAAATCATGCATCGTATTCGCACTAGTGCGGGGGAGCGATCTCCGAGAAAAACTGAATCGCGTGACATGGATTGTTGTGGCAACATTTCCAAACCCATACCGCAGACAGATACAGATGCTCATGCGCTTTCTTCGGCAGGGTTCAACACGGCATAATTTTTTTGGCTACAAAAGGACACGAAGATCTGTGCCATATACAGTTTGTGTAGGCTCATTAAAATCTGTCCTCAGGAAATGCTTCTCGTCATGTCACGAACGAAAAGAAACTTCTCTCAACGAGAGACATAGATCCTCATGCGCCTAATTGTATACAGGTAGTAATAATTCACGTCTGATCAAGATGGCTGAATCTGCAGTGATCATAAAGGTTTTTTGTATGAATAGATTCTCATGAGCTACCTGCTGTGGAAAGCACGAGTCTTTCAGGCGCATGAGAATCTGTGACCCCTTCAGTCTGCTGACAGAGTGTAACTCCATCTCACGACAAGCATTGCTTCTCATAGCCACTTAGTGTAGCTGCAAGTCGAATGAGGATCTTTCAGGTTTAGTTGACGGAAATATGCTTATCTGTTTCGTTTAAAAACTGGTGTTAGTTGGGCTTATGGCCGGTGAAACTGACCTTTCCTAATGAGAGGAACAGATGTGCTCACATAGGCAGCAGAAAACTGTATGAATACCTCTAATGCGGTCACAAGCAGTCCTGTCTAAACCAAGAAAAGTCATAAACTCAGTTGCTTTTTGCGGGATGAGTCGCCGATAGCGAGCCTTTATTTGCTTTAGGCTCAAACTGGCCAGAGCACACCCTAACGAAGCTACTCTCTGTGGACACAGACCTTCTTAACCACGGCAGATACTCCATCATGAATTACGGCCGTCTATGTACAAGTAGGCACATGAGGATCTATGTCTCTCGTTGAGAGAAGTTTCCTTTCACGCGGAGAATTTTCTGGCCGAGTTATAGATTTCAATCAGCCAGTACAAACTGCATATGACACAGGTCCTCGTGTGCTTTTGCAGTTAAAGAAATTCTGTAGAACCCTGCTGAAGAAATTACATCAGTTTCTATGGCAGTCTGTGGTCCGGCACAGGTTTTGGAGACGGCTGTGAAAAATCTATCGTCTCAAGGTTTTTCTTAAATTTGTTTGGTACTAATGCAATATAGCTATACCACTCCAAGCGATTGAAGTCCAGTTGACCCTCCGCTGAAACCGGACAAGTACAAAAACCACAGCAATGGCACCGATGGTGTTTTTTTTTTAATCTAGGTACGGGGGGAAGTATACCAACCGGACCAGTACAAAAACCACAGCAATGGCACCGATGGTGCTTTTTTATCTAGGTACGGGGGGAAGTATACCAACTCAGCCGTTACAGTAAACCTAGTACAGGCTCTCGACATAATCTAGGATAGCCAGTGGAAGCGACGTCTTACGTAATGGAAAGTAATGATTCCGAAAACTGAATCTCACATCAGCTATCAGTTGTCTCAGATTGTGTATCAGAAATAATGGTATATTCAACGCAGTGAACTAGATTCGTGCACGGAACACTGATACAAAATGGACCCACCGCCAGAAGCACAGACTGGCACAGACTGCAAGGGCTCATGCCAGGTTTAATATGGCTTTTTTTGCAGATGAGTAGAGTTCACTTTTTCTCAGCGGTCAAAGGGTGTCACACCAGGGAGGAAGAATATATACCACTCGGAATATTTGGATATTTGTTCGATTTTAATGATTTGATCTTCTCATTCGCACGACAAACAATAGACAAGACGTATACAAACCTACGCAATATTCACTCAATTCATACATGCACCTGTAAAATACGCACACCCTCAACCATTCGCACAATGTTCACAGCACTAACCACACATCCTACACTTATTGTTCCACTACGATGTCACATCTCCGCAATGTCTGTCGATAATAACTGACACTAATTAATGCTTAGATCCTCGAACGATCAAACAGTTTGATTACTCCGACCGTGGATAAAGATGGATGTAGCGTCGCTGCTGTTGATTCGGCCACACCACTGGTCGAATAATCCGGCGCACTGTCTCTCGCGATGACACGTCGAAGCTCCACACGCACACCGTCAGGATCAACTTGTTATCTCGTACACCACGTTGATTAATTACATTCCCACATGACGCATACACAAATCCAACTTCTCAGCTGGTGATAGGGGAGGGAAGCATCTATAACACATACAAAACGTATCTCTCCATAAGAAATCTGCCATTGCTAAAAAGTTACTTCCGCCGGAATGACGACACTGTAACGATGACGACCGCTAACGGCTTCCGGACGTTGTCGCCGATTCCCGATCGTTTCCGACATCGAATAAATATTGTAATAACAGTCAATTCGAAATATCATGCACACACACGAATACGACATATTTCCGCACAACACATAACCTCTCACCACGATACGAATTATTCATTTCAAAATCAACAGGCTCCACAAAACGTTTCGATCATTCCATTCAATCCCGCGCGCCGATCGCCAGACGACACCGCAAACTCGCCGATGCGCGCCGAATATCATACAATCTCAGATCTAGAGCCGAACAACTAATACATTTTCCGAATCTACTACTTAACAAACGCGAATCAGCTATATAATAAACAAATACATACCCAAAGATGCGTGAAGTAAACCTTCGACTGTTTCAGGCCTGTCTCAGTGCCCATCTTGGCCGTTGGACAAGGTCCGGTACTCGTTACTCTAATCAGTCGATCTGGTTACTAGTCGTAGTTCTTAAACTACAAAATTTTACGTACCACTGTACTGAGCATTCTGCTCTCAATCGTCTATTCTACCATAGACCATAACACGGCATTTCTCTGCCCACTACACCTCACAAAAAAAAAAAACTTTTACTGAGAGCAAAAATCTCTCCTGACTGACTGTCTTCCAAACGATTCACAGTGACGTAACTCTTCAAACCAACATCCTACGTCACATGTTCCAAACACACATCTTACGTCATATGTTCTTGACGTCACTAAAAAGTACATGCCATAACCGCAACACACAACAAAGAACGAAAGTTCTCCACGAAAGAAAATACTGCATAATGATTAAAATAAATTGTGACACAAGGCCCTTTCCCAGCTAAAACTCTAGTTTTAGACTATACTTGACACAATTTCATATTATCATTTGCGAATAAATCACATCTACGACAATAACTATTTCTTTCCCTATAATCTCACTGTTCAATACATAAATACACGTTCGTCATACGTGAACACCGCGTCTGTTTTATTTTTCTTCACTGTCGATACGGCTAAGGTAATCTACCTATAACCTCACTGTTCAATACATGCATACACATTCATTATACGTCAACACTGCATCTGTTTATTTTTCTTCACTGTCGATACGGCTACGGTAATCTGCACCAACATTATCTTTTCCTTTGATCACCTTCACCTGGAAATCATGTTACTGCAACTGCAATCTCATCATCACGCACTACTACTAGTGCCGCCACTCATCATACACTACTGCTAGTGTTACTACCCATCATACACTACTACTAGTGTTGCCATTCATCATGCATTACTATTAATGCTGTCACTCACCATACACTACTACTAGTGTTGCCACTCATCATACACTACTATTAGTGCTGCCACTCATCATGCATTACTACTAATGCTACCACTCACAATACACTACTACTAGTGTTGCTACTCATCATACACTACTATTAGTGCTTTCTACCTTCAACATTATCTTCAGTCATAACCCCTGCGACTTCTTCTGCTTCTTCTCTCTCAATGTAGCTCTTCAGTAAGTTCGCATGGTACACTTTTTCCTTGCCCTGCACATTCACTTTGTAATCGAAGTCGTTTATTTTCTTAGTCACTGTAAATGGCCCTTTCCATGTAAGCTGTAGTTTGTTCTTTTTCTCTGGCAACAACAACAGTACTTTTGAACCTTCTGTGATAGTTCTAGGTTTTGCTCTTCTGTTGAAGTTTCTCGCGTGTCTCTGGCTAGCCTTTCGCAAGTTTCCCTGAGCTATGATACAGGTTTGTTCAATCCTGTTTCTCAAATCGATCACGTATTGTGCTGTCGTCTTCTCTTCCTCTTCCACTTCGCTCTTCATCCAAAGTTGCTTCAAAATCTGCATTGGCCCTTTAACTGATCTGCCGTACAAAAGCTCGAATGGTGAGAACAACATAGATTCTTGTGGCACTTCTCTGTATGCAAATAGCAAAGCTGGTATCATCCGGTCCCACTCTTTTGGTTGTTCAAGACACATTTTCTTCATCATCTGTTTCAATGTACCATTGAATTTTTCCACCAACCCATTTGATTGTGCATGGTATGGTGTCGTTTTTATGCCTTTCACGTCCAGTAGTTTCTGTAACTGTTGCATCAAATCTCCCACAAATTGGGTTCCTTGGTCTGATACAATCTCTTTTGGTACACCTAGTCTTGTCCAAATTGTCCAAAGTGCCTCTGCAATCTCGGTAGTCTGACATGTTTTCAGAGGTACTGCCTCAGGGTATCTGGTTGCATAATCGACTACAGTCAAAACATATCTATACCCTCTATCTGATGCTGGGTTGATCGGTCCGATCAAATCCACAGCGATTTTTTCAAAAGGTGTGTCCACTATGGGTACTTTACCTAATGGTACACGCGTCTGTCTGCCCTTGTGTGATGACCTTTGACATGCGTCGCATGATGCGCAGTATCGTTGTATGTCACCACAAATTCCTGGCCAATAGAAATCAGCCCAAATTCTGTTTCTGGTTTTCCTAACGCTTAAATGCGCGCTCATCGGAGTATCATGTGCTAATTTCATAACACCCTGTCTATACTTCTTGGGTACAACGATCTGCGTTCTTTTCTGTTCCTTTTCAGTGAATTCTCGTACCAAAATTCCATTCTTCCATTTAAATTTGGATTTGGTTTGTTTGCTGTTTTGATTTCCCTCTTTTTTTCCATCGGCTGCATCTCTGCATTTCTTCAAAGTTTCATCTTCTTTTTGAGCTAGTCTCAATTGCTCTGGTGTAACATCAACAATCTTTGTTTCTGGGATCTTGAGCTCTTTTTGATTTCTTTTCGTTGCCGTGCTTCTTGTTTCTACTTCTGCACACTGCTCATCTGTTTTCGTGTCGTTTGATTCGCTTCGTTTCTTTGTGATCATCTCGGCGCTTTCCATTACAACTGGAATGTTTTCCATCTTTGTGATCGTCTCAGTCTTTTCCATTGCGGCTGGAACGTTTTCTACATGGTCTTCAGTTTGTTCGCTTGCATCTCTTTTTGAGCAAGGTTTCATCACTGGATAGACTGGAATAGTGTTTGTTTTCTCTTTATTCAAGAATCGTGCATTCCCTATCAAAACTGGTAATGCTGGTCTGGATATTACTAGTACATCCGCATCTCCTTCAAAAAATGGTGTTCGCATGAACAGTCTAGCAACAGGTACTTGCTTGACGTCGCATGACGCAAATGTCACGGATCGCATCTCACCTGTATACTTGTTTTCTGGTACTAATTTTGTATCAACAACACTAATTGTAGCTCCTGTGTCCCTCAATGCTGGCACTTCCTTGCCTTCTATCTCTACTTGACACGATGGCTGATAATTTATCTTGCTGCATGTGTCGCACAGCGTCATTTTGTGATTTCTTTCTAACTTTTCTTCAAGGTAAGGCATTCCCACTCTCAGTGCGTGGTGGTCTATGCTTTCATGGTGCTGGTGGTGCGTGGCTGCACAACTGCAACTTGCTGTATGCATCGATCCACATGTAGGTTGTACGTACAACGCATTCTGTTTTCTGTTTGGACAAACTGATACTTTGTGGGGTCCTCCACAATTGAAACATTCGATCTTAAATGATACTCTGTTCTTGACCGATTGATTTTCGTGTTTGTTTGGTGATCTGTTGTCACGCAATCCTTGCTTACTGTGATCCCTTCTAGGTGACGGACTATCCCTGTGTCTAAATCTGTCCCTGTTGTTATCTCTGAACATACTTCTATTCTCATGTCCCCTGTTTCCTCTTGACACCTCGTAGGTTTCTGCTGCTTCAGTAGCCTCATCTACGTTGGCTGGTCTTCTGTCTCGTACGAACGTAGCTTGCTCTTTTGGTAGTGCGTCTAAAAAGGTATCCACTGCCAATAATTCTACGATACTGTCAAAGTTCTTTTCTTTCCCTGAAAGTTCGATCCATCGGGTTATCCATTGCGTAATCCGATTCATGAGTTCTCTGGCTGTTTCGTCATTTTTCTTCCTGGCATTCTTCAGTTTTTCTCTGTACTCTTCTGATGTCAAACGGAACTTCTTCAGCAATTCTTTGCGAATCTGTTCGAAATCTTCTAAATCAACATGCTGCATGTGCGTGGTAGCTTCTGCTGCTTTTCCCTTTAGCAATGCGATCAGGTGTAATCCCCATTCGTCATCTGGAATACGCTCTGCTCTCATGACCTTTTCAAATTTCCATAGAAAGACTTCTAAATCATCTCCATCTTCAAAAAATGGTAACTTGATTTTAATCCTGCGTCGATCTTGCGCGTTGTTGTTTCTGTTCTGTTCTCCTTCTATACGCCGACCTTCTGCCTGAATTTCTAATTCTCTCAATCGAGTCTGACGCTCAGCTTCTCGTTCTCGTCGTTCCGCTTCTCGTTCTTGCCGCGCTAACTCCGCTTCTCGTTCTTGTCGCGCTAACTCCGCTTCTCGTTCTCGCCGCTCTGACCAACGTTTTTTCTCATCCAGAACATAAGCAGTTAAGTCGTTCCCCGCTAAACTCAATAATTCCCCTTCTTCTTTCCAAGCCTGCATCCTGGTTTTCATATCTGGTTCTTGTTCCATTTCTGATCTGCTAGGATTCTCAGATCTTGTTCTACTACTTCTTGTATCGGGCATGACGGCTAAGTTTGTTTGTACTGCCCAAAATCCGTGCAACAACAAAATGACTTCAACTATTGCTTGTTTATAAGCTATCGATAACCATTTATCAACGTGAACTTTTGTTGATCTGTCAACAAGTTTTGGCGTAACCCATTTTACAAAACGATAAAACAAATGCGAAATTAAAAAAAAAAATCGATTACGCTGCGGAAGTTACAGCTCTACAGATTATCAAGGGAAGTATTATCACAACCTGCACTCTGTACTTGTATGACAATCCGCGCAATCGGTTAGTCTCCACTAACTCTTTTTACGAAAGGACAAAACAAATGCGAAATAGGAAAATCTAATATGCTGCGGAAGTTCAGTATACCTCTACAGATTATCAAGGAAAGTAATATCATAATCTGTACTCTGTACTTGTATGACACTCCGCGCAATCGGTTAGTCTCCACTAACGCTGACAATCGAACACAACTCGGTACCTGAATAAACGGAAGGGATGAATATAATGATGGCGAAGCTTCGGAGCTTGAATGCCGCCCGATGTAACAACGCCCTCCAACCGCCGACAGGTTATCCAGCAATTCCGAGTGTCCTTTGGTAATGACAGAAAATTACACTGGTGCGTAAATTTAGACTACTCTAAAAAATTACACAGTAAGTAACCTGAACCGATAACGCTATCGTTATACTATTGGTCAAGCCAAAGCTTACGTGCCAGTGTAAATAGATACAAATATCCGTGGCTCGAATCGCCAAGATTAATTCCCAATCGTTATCACTAAATTGTGATCCCGAATCTGGAAATAACCGTGGTTCGAATCTACGGCCGAGCCCCCAAATTATTGTCACACCAGGGAGGAAGAATATATACCACTCGGAATATTTGGATATTTGTTCGATTTTAATGATTTGATCTTCTCATTCGCACGACAAACAATAGACAAGACGTATACAAACCTACGCAATATTCACTCAATTCATACATGCACCTGTAAAATACGCACACCCTCAACCATTCGCACAATGTTCACAGCACTAACCACACATCCTACACTTATTGTTCCACTACGATGTCACATCTCCGCAATGTCTGTCGATAATAACTGACACTAATTAATGCTTAGATCCTCGAACGATCAAACAGTTTGATTACTCCGACCGTGGATAAAGATGGATGTAGCGTCGCTGCTGTTGATTCGGCCACACCACTGGTCGAATAATCCGGCGCACTGTCTCTCGCGATGACACGTCGAAGCTCCACACGCACACCGTCAGGATCAACTTGTTATCTCGTACACCACGTTGATTAATTACATTCCCACATGACGCATACACAAATCCAACTTCTCAGCTGGTGATAGGGGAGGGAAGCATCTATAACACATACAAAACGTATCTCTCCATAAGAAATCTGCCATTGCTAAAAAGTTACTTCCGCCGGAATGACGACACTGTAACGATGACGACCGCTAACGGCTTCCGGACGTTGTCGCCGATTCCCGATCGTTTCCGACATCGAATAAATATTGTAATAACAGTCAATTCGAAATATCATGCACACACACGAATACGACATATTTCCGCACAACACATAACCTCTCACCACGATACGAATTATTCATTTCAAAATCAACAGGCTCCACAAAACGTTTCGATCATTCCATTCAATCCCGCGCGCCGATCGCCAGACGACACCGCAAACTCGCCGATGCGCGCCGAATATCATACAATCTCAGATCTAGAGCCGAACAACTAATACATTTTCCGAATCTACTACTTAACAAACGCGAATCAGCTATATAATAAACAAATACATACCCAAAGATGCGTGAAGTAAACCTTCGACTGTTTCAGGCCTGTCTCAGTGCCCATCTTGGCCGTTGGACAAGGTCCGGTACTCGTTACTCTAATCAGTCGATCTGGTTACTAGTCGTAGTTCTTAAACTACAAAATTTTACGTACCACTGTACTGAGCATTCTGCTCTCAATCGTCTATTCTACCATAGACCATAACACGGCATTTCTCTGCCCACTACACCTCACAAAAAAAACAACTTTTACTGAGAGCAAAAATCTCTCCTGACTGACTGTCTTCCAAACGATTCACAGTGACGTAACTCTTCAAACCAACATCCTACGTCACATGTTCCAAACACACATCTTACGTCATATGTTCTTGACGTCACTAAAAAGTACATGCCATAACCGCAACACACAACAAAGAACGAAAGTTCTCCACGAAAGAAAATACTGCATAATGATTAAAATAAATTGTGACAAAGGGTTAAAGATGTTCGTAAACTTAAGGGAATAAGCCCCTGAGGCGCAGGAACCTGCGCGCTGATATGCGAGTCACTGAGTCAACTCTCCGCGCGCGCGCTCAGTGAACACTCACTCCTATGGTCGAAACAGATTGGCCACCACTTTGGTCTTTGATGCTTCTAGAGTATGATTAGGGAATTGATCGAGGGTTTTAAACCGAGTGGGCGACAAGAACCACAGCCATAGTGCCTAACTCGTAATACAATCATTTTGTCTTGAAACTGTAAGTATGTAAAAATACCGTAAGCACGAAGTATCCACTTGGCAGTACCTCCAATCCTAACCTAAACACTCATAGCGCACCTTTCAATGCCTTCGAAAGTCAATCAGTTACCGCCGTTATTTGTCGAGTACCTTTCCTCTAGTACAGCGTATATATGGTGCCTGCGTTCCGAACTTTCTGTCCGGATTATTTTATCGTACTTTTGAATTTTCTTTTGGTTGTTGTATGAAATTGGTAGCAGAGTCGTTACGGGGCGTAACACCTGCACACAATTGTTTTTGTTGTGTAACCCCCTTAATTCTATATTTATCGTTGCTTTGTGTGTGCCTAAGTAGAGGTTTCAACTGAATTAAGGGTAGACGCCTGGGGAAAAAAACAACTGTTTGTACTGGGGAAAAAGCCATAATTGAGAAGAACGTTTTTCTTAGGAGTACGGTTGTCACTAAGACGGGTGATAAGAAGATGCTGCTCATCATCCGTTGCCTTGACATCGGATGATAAGAAGTCTCCCGTTGCTTTGATAACGATTGACCAAAAAAGGCGAATAGAGGGGGCAAAAGGTAAAAAGAGCTAGGCCAATGAGAAAAACTGCAAACAGTCAGAAGACAATAACTTTTATCCCCTTTGTACAGAAAGGGAGTGAGGTGTTCCACTGTGTTCATCTTCTGCAGGACAGGTACCAAGATCGGGCTTCGGCAGCAGTTGAGGAGTGTTCCCATTGATAACAGGCATACGTTGTTACTCTCCTGGAAATCACACACACGCACTCACGCACGCGGCACGTGCGCGCGCGCACGCACGCACACACACATACACGCGCGCGTAATGACATAAACCAACCATAAATCTATTATCGATAACAGATAATATATTTATGCATAAACGAAGATCATAACATGCAAATGATTTTATATACAGTTTACTTGTTCTAGACACTAAATGGTCGGCGGACATACATGCTCGCATAGTATTATATTCAACATCATCAGCAGCAGCAGCATCATAATCAACAGCTGCAACAGCAGCAGAACAACAAGAACAACAGGAGCTTACAAGCACCCCCACCCCCTTAGTGTTCTGAACCAATGGATTTCTTTTCAACTGAACCTGGTGCACGTATCATCTTACCAATTCCAATCTTCCCCGTCTGAATCGGCAGTTGTGAGTATCGGACGACTTACACAACTGTCTTTCATCTTACTATCACCATTGGGCATCACTTTAACGTCTAACTGGAACAGTGATTTTTGTTGTTGTTTTGGTGCTTACTCCATGATAATGAAGGGTGGAACTTGAACAAAACAACAACTACAGCAACAACAACTTGTGACAAAAATTGCAACAACAACTGCAGCAACTACAACAGCATCAACATGAATAGCACTGCAACAGTATCCAGATAAATAAGATGGCTTACCAGCTCTACCGCCGTGAGATGTTTTATGTGCTTTACGTCTTCCAGTAGGTCCTGCAGAACGCCTGTGTCCGCAAGACGTATGCAAAACTCCATGCCGACTAAAGATAAGTTTAGGAAGCAGCTTCTAACCATGTACAAGCATCCGTTCTCCCAGGCATGCGGCGCTGTAATATTTACTAACTCTGTGAGATACTCCTTGTTCATCTCCCTCATGATCTGGCGTGTGAAATCAACGCATCGGTTGACGAACCCAACGGCAACAGTGAACATGCTGATGTTCATGATCGTGATGGAACTCCGTGTCTTGTACATCGTCGCACCCTTCACCTTTTCCAAAGCAAAGTACAAGATATTGTAGGCCCTAGAGTCCTCCTCTAAAAGTTCGAGAAATACGATGACGTTTAAGAAGTCAGCCCAGAGTTGAGGACATTGTTTGTACAGGTCTTGGACGGTCTGAATAGCTTGGCGCCTATGGGCGCCAAGCTATTCTGGCATCACCCTTGAACTATCGTGGTGGATCTGTGTCCTGCACTGCAACGCAGTCTTCTGAAGACGACTTCAACATTTGGGCTTAACTTATTCTACCCCAGACACACCACAGCAAAATAAAGATCCATCATGATAGTTCAGGGTGATGCCTATGGGCGCCAAGCTATTCTGGCATCACCCTTGAACAATCATGGTGGATCTGTGTCCTGCACTGCAACGCAGTCTTCTGAAGACGACTTCAACATTTGGGGATTCCGGTCTTGGGGTAGAATGAGTTAAAATGACAGAAAAGAACAGAGACATTAATTAATTAACTGACAACATAAGAAATCACTTGAAACTTCAGCCTTTATTATTGTCTTTCGTCCCCAACAACCAACCATTCTTCCAATTTGCAGAGTTTTAAATGGTATGCAGTATATTACAAAATGATCCAGCTCCCCCCCCCCCCCCCCCCCTAATAACACTCTTGTAATCAATCTTTACGTTGTCAATGGTTTTCTTATCTTATCTTATTATTGTCTTTTGTCCCCAGCCGGCTGTTTCGTTTTGCAAATCCAAAGGTTATACAGTATACAAAATGATCCAGGCGTCCATCAGATAAAAAAAGCAGGCTATATATGCTGAAACCACCCCAATAATAACACTCTTGTAATAAATCTGTATGAAACCGAAAATGCCGCGAGTGACGGGGAACCTCAATTCATTTCTTTTGTAACTTTTTCAGTCTGTTGCGGACGTAATCCTTAATGTTTGTCCAGCGCCTATGTCTAAGTGCGGGCTCCTCTGCCATTGCGTGCTGTATCTTGGCCTTTCCAGGAAGTTTGTTCATGACGAGGTGTGTCTTGAAACGAGTTTGAACAGCTTTCTCTTCAGCTTCCCCCCATGGTTTCCTTGTAAATCTAGCTTTCTTTCGAACAGGAGCTGACGCAGTACTGTCATCATCAAAACTATCTAGATTGTCATCAGACTCTGGACGACTTTTCTCCGTCATGCTCATCGATTCCTGTGTTGTTGACTTGCTGTTTGCTTCATTCACAGGTGCTGTACCCCCCGAGACCTCTCTGCCAGTTTCTGATGTGTCTTCATTGTCAAAGTCACTCTCTTCATCATCGCCCAGCTCAGCTCTAATGCAACTCTCAAAATTTGTCATCCCATTGTTAACTGACAGAAGAATCTTTGCCACTTTTGCCTTTTGAAGGACGTCTTGAGGTTGGCGGTAGATATGGCGATGTATCCGAATATCATGGCCAAGGAAATCTGCCAGCTGATCATGGTCTAACTCCGAGATGGCCATTGACTGAGCCAAAGTTGCAACCTGCTTCCGTAACTGAGTAAATGTGAACATGGCTGGGTATGACACCCCTGCTTCTAGGGCATGGGCCTTCAGAACATCATGGCCTCTGTAAGGCCTCTGACCAGAAGGTGTGGCAAAGATGTACTGGGAATCAGCGAGAGCTGGCACTGATTGCCTCTTTTGAAGGATTCTGTCCACAGTTGTCATCATCTTCTTCGTCAGCAAAACGGGAACACTCCTATTAAACTTGCCTCTGATTTCCACTCGCTGAAAATGATTCACCATTTTCTTCTCAACCTCTGTGAGACCTTTCAAGATATCTTGAATGGTGATCGATCCAATCTTAGCATTCTGGAAGTCTGACACCTTCATTCTCTGAACTTCTCCCCCTCGTTTTCTGTTGAAAAGTGATACAGCACAAAGAGTTGCTTTAACCACTGTCGGATAATCTTCCGAAACCATCCTTGTCTCAAGAAGCTGTTGGACCTTCCTCACATCTTCACATGATGGGATCAGCTTGGGTTTGTTCATGGTCATTTTCCCGACCGACTGGGCTGCTGTAGCGGACACACAATCATACCAGTCCCCATTGAAGACAGAGTCAAACCGCTGCGCCTCAGAGAGCTCCTGTCGCCACCTGTCGTCTGAACCCTGCCCAAGCTGTTTGGATGCCTGTGACTGTTTGATCTGTGAACACTTTTTCAAAGCATGGCCTATGCGCATTGCGAGATTGCCTTTTTTGAACTGATGTGTGTCCTCATCAAAATCTGCTAGCTCTTTTACAGCCAGGACAACATGATCAAAGCTAGCTGAATTGATCACAGCATTTAAACTTGCGATTTTCATTTCTGACCTCACTCTGATAATCTTTAATAGTCTCCCTAACTCCCGCATCCTGGAGCTGATTTGTCCAGCCGTGTGTTCTTCAATGTCCCTGCGGTCAAATAATCTCTTTCCATACTCAAGAAGCAAGGGGTCAGTTCTGATGAGACGGCTTATCTCATCATCTCTCTGGCTGGCCAAGACCTTGTGATAGAAGGAAAATTCAACGTCTAAGGGTATTGGAAGCATTAGCCGACCACGGCGCGCCGCGTCCCCTCGCCGAGTGATCTGAAACCCTCCTGGCTTCTGACAGCAACGTTTTGTGTGTACAGAGATCAGCTTTTTTTTATAGAGCCCTTTGCAATGGCTACAGGCGAGAAGGTCGTCTACCTTACTAGTTTTGGTGCGATACTTAGGAATCAAACATCCGGATTTGTTTTCAAGAACAGCAACGTTATGCATGTAATCACCCTCATCTTGTAGTCTGATCCATGCTCGACGTCTCTGCTTGGTCCCTTTTTTCATCTACAAAATTTTAGCAACGTCTGCCTCATCTGCATGGACATCTTGTAAGTGCGTGCTCATTTTCAAGACAAGCTTGCCACACAATTTGCATGCATGTTTCTTGTCCCATTTAATGGGACAAGAAACATGCATGCAAATTGTGTGGCAAGCTTGTCTTGAAAATGAGCACGCACTTACAAGATGTCCATGCAGATGAGGCAGACGTTGCTAAAATTTTCCATGATGCTGGAAAAAGTGGGGAAAGAGCACTTACAGAAGAAACAGGTGTGCACGTGTCGCAGAGAGGGAAAGGAAAGTATAAATTTTATACTTTCCTTTCCCTCTCTGCGACACGTGCACACCTGTTTCTTCTGTAAGTGCTCTTTCCCCACTTTTTCCAGCATCATGTTCCTCCTGCCTATCCACATTCTCATTGCCACCCCCTAACGCACAGTGCACCTTGCTGGCACTAGCGTCACCGACACCTGGCCACCCCGGCCGAACCTGCCACTTTGATGAAATCTAACATAGTCGATACAATACTGACTATGTCAGAGATCCCAGCAATTGATGCCGACACACCCTCTGAATCCGGTGAGCTCGAGCCAGGAACAAACTCCTCGTCATCACTGCCCTCGTATTGCGATGCGCTGGCACTACTCTCAGTCTCGGGTCCATCCCAGGCGCCATTTGCCAACTGGAGAAAGAAAGAAAGAAAGATTGAAACCAAAGCTGCATTAGGACAGAAACAGCTCAATTTTGGTTTAAGGGGCCTTGCACAAGAATAAAAAGAGTAATCCCGTGTATGACCGATTTACATATGTGTGACCCCAGTGACGAGGGCTGGCTTCTGCAGCAGCAAAATCCACGTTTTCTGAAAATGCAAGCAGTTTTCACACATTCGTCAACCCTGCGCGACCCTTTGAGAGAGGTCACTCAAATTGGCATGTTTAAAAAGGTCTTGCCACAAAGTATCCTTGGGCCAAGCTTGAAGAATGTGGCTTGAATAGTCTCCGAGAAAATGCCACCATTAACTCGCCTACGGGCGCCAAGCTATTCTGGCATCACCCTTGAACTATCATGGTCGATCTGTGTCCTGCGCTGCAATGCGGTCTTGAGAGGACAGGGGCAAAATTTAAGGATTTTGGTGTTGGGGTAGAATGAGTTAAAGTTTACCATGGACGACGGACGGACGACCAGTGGCCCAGAACATAAACTCACTTTTGCTTCGCACGCACGCCAGCCAATAAAATGAAGATGATCATAGAATCACTTTACTTACCAGTTTGTAATTGGGAGCATTCCGCTGCCGTCCATGCACCCTCCTACCAGACGCACCCTCTGTGGCAGAGGCTGGGGGCCATGATGCTGCAGCTGACTAATTTGGCCATGGTCCTTGGTCATGTGCCAGGAAGGGGCGTGCTTGTCCACTTCCATAGATCCCGATGGGTTTGGACATCCTGCTGCCATCCGGCACTGGGTGTGTGAAGAAAGTCCTGAGCCGGTGTGACCAAAACGGTGTTGCTGCAAACATGTCCAATACAACCATGTAAACCAATTGACATTTTGAATCAGATTGATTGTGCATTGCTTAACGTCCCGACAGCAACAAGGCTTTCTCAGGACGTGCCTGCACTGCTTGTGAAAAAAACACCTAAACACAACATTGCCATGTATGTCGCCAGCCGGTCAAATACGTTAAATAAACCTAACACATTGGGCCTAAATAAAGTTACGACCATTTAGCAACACACATCCAATATCAAGAGCTACAGGCAGTGCAGACAGTAGGGAGAGTTTTAAAAAGGCAAATACAGGTGAATGGACAAAGGGTAGACAGAAACACATGCCCCAGAATAGAGAGAAAAACCCACCCTGTGGGGCTGACCAGGGTGACCCTGGGAACTAAAAACTGGTAATACAGTAAAAAGCGACACTTCAGTTGCACATTCTGAAAGACCTATTTGTGGACGTTTGTTCTTCGAATCGCGAGGCAGTTTTGCGAACGAGGATTGAAATCTGGCGCCATTTTTTTTTTTAAAAAAGTCAACTGATTCTGTGCATGCATGTGTCAAGTTACTTTTTCGATCACTGACAATCACACATGTCAGGAAAAAAAGAAACAAAATCGCGTGGCAGATTGACCTTGTAATGGGGTTATTGAACGAATTCCTTTCATTGAAGAAGAAAGCTTTTGTTAAAATCGTGGGGTTCTATTATCATTTACTACAAGACTCAACGGTCAGAGAGAGGAAGACACGGACCGAGCCACGGCTGAAGCAGACGCCTTATTTTTCTGGGCCAAACGGGTATCGGGGATTGGAGGCATCTCTCAGTTAAATAACTGCACTGAACAAGTACATTTGGGCGTGCTCTTAACTAAGAAATATTGCATAAAGTACCTCTGCAAACGCTGAAGAATGGTTAACTGTTGGGGACGAAAGACGACGTTTTAGGAAGGGCAAGGGAAACAACTCCGTTCATCGGTGTTGGGCTAACCAATCGGTGATCATCAAGTTGATCTGAAAGCACTCCGCTTCCGTGTCAACACACAGGCCCAGGGCATCGCCAAAACACAACACGAAGTAAATCTGGCGAAATGGGGACATCCTATTTTGATATTTTTTTCTGACTTTTGAATGAAAGATAATGCAGAAACAACCCTCAGAAAAATGGGAACCTGACTTGGTCACCCAGAATTTTACACACACCCATTTTGCATAAGGATGGTAAAAAAAGTAACCCATTTAAGTGGTTTGGTGTACGCACACACACACACACACACACACACACACACACACACACACACACACACACACACACACACACACACACACACACACACACACACGTCACACACACACAACCAAACAACCCAGCGTCACTACTGATTTGACTCGCGCGCACACCGGCCGGCACACACACACACGGCACAGACACACACACACACACACACACACACACACACACACACACAAACACACACACAAACACACACACAAACACACACACACACACACACACACACACACACACACACACACACACACACACACGGCAAACATTTGCTGTCCGGCCGAGTCAGTCTATACTGACTAGCTGTTTTTGACGCGATGTCACGCCGGGTCGCCTCTCGGACACGCCGAGGATCATTATGCCTGCCCCAGCAAGTCTGATTCTGAGAACACCAACACAAACAAACATCATTTGGAACGCCGCAGGCATGCGCACACCGGCTAACAGACACTCAGTGAAACACATGCATACACAACGGTACAATGATTATTCAGTCAGTCATACTAGCGCAATAGCTTTACTCAGTTCTGGCACACCACATCCGGTTTACACCACTGTATATCACTGACGCATACACAACTTGAACATCACCAAACCGGCATACACTCACGGCAAACGCACCCCATGCACACTTTTATTACTATCAACTCACCATATTATCATTTGGGCCTCGTCTCGACTTTATTTTGGTATCAGAGTTCACTTGGGTTAAAAGACGGACCATGTGCCGTTTGTGTGACGTCCGCGGAAGTTGCATGACTGACGGACGGGCCTACACCCTCTTGCGCTGAAGGGGTCATTTACGCTATATACCTGGCGTGAATCTAGCCCTTGAAAATAAACCCAACTCAACGTGTGTTTGTGCTGCAGCTATTTCAATCAGCTTTTTAGTTGGGTGGGATCAGTTTAACTGAGCCTCTAGATTCAGAGTCAAGTTCTGGGTGGATTTATATTATAGATTATTCACACAAATACTTAAGGCTCCTGGACTGAATTTGCCAGTTCAAATGATCTAAAGCTGATGAACACGTTTGGCCCGCACAAAGCATCCAGAAGGTGGACATGGCACAGCCCGAACGGAGAGCACCAAAACCAAATTGACTACATCATGGTGAAGAGACGCTTCCAAACCAGTGTGAACATTGCCAAGACAAGAAGTTTTCCAGGAGCAGACATTGGAAGCGACCATGACTTAGTGATGATGACCTTCCGACTCCGCCTAAAGAAGGTCAACAAGCAGGGTCCCACCAGAATCAAGTTTGACCTCGAGAAGCTGAAAGACCCAGAGGTAGCGGAAGCCTTTCAGGCAAAGATAGGAGGGAAATTTGCACCACTGCTACTTCTAGGTGCAGAAGACACGGACGTGGACACACTGATTGACACATTTAACACTGTTGTAACCCAAACAGCCAGTGAGATCCTTGGCAAACACCGACAAGCAAAGAAACCTTGGGTTACAGCTGACATCTTTGTTCTATGTGACAAGCGTCGAGAATTAAAGAAAAAGAAATCAGAGGTAGAAGGAGCTAAACAATACAGGCAAATTAACCAGGCTATCAAGAAAAGCATGAAAAAGGCAAAGAATAAGTGGATTGAAGATCAGTGTAAACACGTAGAAGAAAATCTGAACAAAAATAATAGCAAAAAAGCATACCAGCTGGTGGAAGACCTGACCAGTGTAAAACAAGGACGCTCCTCGATCATTCAAGATAGTGAAGGGAACTGTCTTACGGAAGACCAAGACATACTGAAGAGATGGACAGAGTACTGCTCAGATTTGTACAACCACCGAGCTGCAGGGGACCCAGACACTATACTTGCCAACCCACCCGTGACCAACAATGGCAACTATCCCATCCTCCGAGAAGAAGTAGAGGCTGCAGTGAAGTCGCTGAAAAAAGGGAAGGCAGCAGGAGCAGACAACATCCCTGCAGAGCTAGTCCAAGAAGGGGGAGAAGACACGATAAGCGCCTTACTAACAATCTGCAATAAGATCTGGCAGTCAGGGGATTGGCCCACACCATGGACCCAATCACTTATAATAACTCTCCCACAAAAAGGTAACTTACATCAATGCCAGAACTATCGCACGATCAGTCTTATATCCCACCCAAGCAAAGTCATGTTAAAGATCCTACTGAACAGGCTGAAGCCACAGGCAGAGGAAATCATAGCTGAGGAACAGGCAGGCTTCAGACCAGGGCGCAGCACAGCTGAGCAGATCTTCAACCTGAGAGTTCTATGTGAGAGATACCTCCAGCACCAGCAGGACCTCTATCATGTCTTTGTGGATTTTAAGAAAGCGTTTGACAGGGTGTGGCATGCAGCCCTTTGGTCCACCATGAAGCTATACAACATCAATGCCAACCTGATCAAAGTCATAGCAAACCTTTACAAGGCCACTAGCGCAGTCTGCCTCAACGGCAAAATAGGAAACTGGTTTAGGACTACAGTTGGAGTCAGACAAGGCTGCTTGCTCTCACCTACTCTTTTCAACAGCTTCCTGGAAAGAATCATGACGGACGCTCTGAAAGATCATGAAGGAACTGTCAGTATTGGAGGCAGAACAATCACGAACTTGCGCTTTGCGGACGACATTGATGGCCTTGCAGGAACAGAGAAGGAGCTAGCTCAGCTGGTGGAAAAGCTGGATAGTACAGCCATTGCATATGGGATGGAAATCAGTGCAGAGAAGACCAAACTGATGACCAACAACGCCAGTGGCATTGGCACTGAAATCATGGTTGGAGGCCAAAAACTGGAAACAGTTAAGAAATTCAAATACTTAGGAGCCACTGTGACAGATGAGGGATCAAAACCAGAAATACTGTCCAGGATTGCGCAGACAACAACAGCACTGACAAGATTGAGGACCATATGGAAGGACAGAAACATCACACTCTGCTCCAAGATCAGACTGATGCGCTCCTTGGTCATCTCAGTGTTCTTGTATGCCTGCGAGTCATGGACCCTCACAGCAGACCTAGAAAGGAGGATACAAGCCACTGAAATGAGATGTTTTCGAAGGCTGCTTGGCATCTCATACAGAGATCACATCACAAACGAGGAAGTGGGAAGCAGAATCAGGCAAGCCATCGGGCCCTATGAAGACTTATTAGCCATTGTGAGAAAACGCAAACTGAAGTGGTATGGGCATGTCACGCGTTCAGCAGGGCTTGCCAAAACAATCCTGCAAGGCACTGTGCAAGGAGGACGAAGGAGAGGAAGACAGAGGAAAAGATGGGAGGACAATATCTCAGAGTGGACAGGACTGAAGATGGGCGATACGATGAGAATGGCAGAGAACAGAGAGAATTGGAGGGAGCTGGTTGTTAAGTCATCAGTGGTGCCCTAACGGTCGGCAAGACTACGGGATATAGATAGATAGATAAATAGATAGATAGATAGATAGATAGATAGATAGATAGATAGATAGATAGATAGATAGATAGATAGATAGATAGATAGATAGATAGATAGATAGATAGATAGATAGATAGATAGATAGATAGATAGATAGATAGATAGATAGATAGATAGATAGATAGATAGATAGATAGATAGATAGATAGATAGATAGATATATAGGGATCAGTTTAACTGAGCCTCTAGATTCAGAGTCAAGTTCTGGGTGGATTTATATTATAGATTAAAATTCACACAGACTTTTATACCTCTAAATATTAAGTGGTATGGTAACACCAGTGCAAACCGGCTCTGGGTGAATTAATACTGGGTAGACTTTACAGACCTAAAGCTGACTGCCAAGCGGTGTATTTAAATAATAATAATAATTACGGTATTTATAATGCGCTTATCTTATAATAATTATAACTCTAAGCGCGCACTCACAACTCGCACACGCATGCGCACGCTTTAGACAATGACTCACGTAACACAAATAGTGAAGATACATTAGGACGGTCAGCTTGGGCTGGGGAGTGTGGTGATATAGTGCTAGAACTGTTGAAAGAGATGAGTTTTGAGGGCAGACTGGAAGGAGGAGAGCGAGTGTTTCTGACGGAGAGAGAGTGGGAGAGTGTTCCAGGTGGTTGGACCGTATACTGAGAAAGAGCGGGGGCCGAAAGTGCTGAGTTTGGTGCGGGGAATGAGGAGGCGGAGAGGGTCAGAGGCGGAGCGGAGGGAGCGGGGAGGAGTGTAGGGGTGAAGTAAGTTGGAGAGATACGCAGGAGCGTAGTTGTTCAGGGATTTGTAGCAGAGAGACAGAATCTTGTATTGGATGCGTTGGGGGATGGGAAGCCAGTGAAGGAGCTTGAGAAGGGGAGTGATGTGGTCGGATTTTTTCTTTCTGAGGACGAGGCGGGCAGCATTGTTCTGGACGCGCTGGAGAGTGAGAGTGGTGGAGTGAGGAAGGCCAGAAAGGAGAGAGTTGCAGTAGTCGATGCGAGATAAGATGAGAGAGACAGCGAGTTTGGTGGCAGCTTCGGTAGTGAGGTATTTTCTGATCTGACTGATGCGGCGGAGGTGGAAATAACATGCATGGGCCGTGGCGGAGACGAAGCTGGTCATGGAAAGAGAGGAATCGAGGATAACGCCAAGGTTCTTGACCGAGTCAGAGAGGGAGATGGGGGTGCTGTCGAGTTGAAGGTGGAGAGAGGGAGAGAGCTGGGAAAGTTTCTGGCGAGTGCCTACCAGGATGGCTTCCGTTTTGTCGTCGTTCAGTTTGAGCTTGTTTGCTGTCATCCAGTTTTTCACGTCCTCATAGCAGTCAGCCGTGCGAGTCAGTAGTGTCTGAGTGTTGTCGAGTTTGTCTTTGTCTAGTAGTTGTGAGTCGTCAGCGTAGAGGTGGTGGTGTATGTGGTGAGACTGGATGATGTTGGACAGTGGGGAGTGTAAAAAGGACCGGGCCCAGGACGGACCCCTGAGGAACGCCGCAGGAGAGCCTGACTGGGTTGGAAGAGACGCCGTCGATGGTGACGGACTGCTGTCTGTCGGAGAGGTAGGAGAGAAACCAGGAGTGAGCAGAGTCAGTGATGCCAAAGGAGTAGTGGAGGCGGTGGAGGAGGATAGAGTGGTCTATGGTGTCGAAGGCGGCAGAGAGATCGAGTAGCGTAAGAAGGGAGATGTTGCCCGAGTCAGTGGAGAGAAGCAGGTCGTTTAGGATATGTAGAAGGGCAGTTTCAGTGCTGTGATGTTTGCGATAGGCAGACTGGAAGGGACTGAGGAGGTTGTTGTCGGCGAGGTGGAGGTTGAGTTGGTTGAGGACGACCTTCTCAAGAAGCTTGGACAGGAAAGAGAGATTGGAGACTGGGCGGTAGTTCTTGAGTTCGTTTGGGTCGAGAAGAACCCAACAAAGAAAGAAACATATGCTTAAAGTACCATTACGCACAAATATGAAGACACATTTCAGCACCATTTCTGTTTATTATGCCTTGTCGACACACTTAATGAACTTTAACAGCAGTTGGGACACGCAGTAAAAGCACACGCGCAATCGGACTTATTCGCCGTTATTCTGTGCAGCCGTTAGTGTGTCAATCTATTTTTTGCTGTTGCTCGTACTGATAGCGTTGTATTTATAGAACGGAGTGGAGTCATTGTCAGACTACTTGATATAAAGACGATGTGCTCATTGAACTGGATTGTCCTGTGTCTAAATGCACCATAGTTAGACCTGTGTGTAGCGTCTCGTAACCATCTGTTATAGATGCGTATCTTTGAACAGTTACGGCGGTAGTGGGCCTTAATTAGAAATTGAATTGTATGATACTCTTTTTTTCTAAGCGTGTTTCTTTCCTTGTTGGCTCTGCATTTATTCACTTGGCAGTCTCTACTCTCTTTTCTAAGCGTGTTTCTTTCTTTGTTGGCTCTGCATTTATTCAGTTGGCAGTGTCATTTTCTCTCTTTTTGCATAGGTGGGATACACGTTGGTTAGAATTATACTAAAATAGAAATATAGCTGACACCTTTAGCAAATGCAGAGTCTCATAAGGGTTGTCTGTTGCAGTTGAGTAGCATTTTTCCCCAGCAGTTAACTCATTGTGCCCGAGGTAGGAAATACCCACATTTTGGAGTTATCCTCTGAGGCCTGCATTACAATGCAGGATTGATTGATTGATTGTACAGTGCTTAACGTCCCGACAGCAACAAGGCTTTCTCAGGACGTGCCTGCATTGCTTGTGAAAAAAAATAATAAAAAAAATATTAAAAAAAATAAATAAATAAAAAAATAGAAATAAATAAACAGAATATTGAATGTATGTCGCCAGCCGGTCCAATACGTTAAATAAACTTACACCATGGGCCTAAATAAAGCTAAGACCATTTAGCAACACACATCCAATATCAAGAGCTACAGGCAGTGCAGACAGTTGGGAGAGGTTTAAAAAGACAAATACAGGTGAAGGGACTACGGATAGACAGAAACACATGCCCCAGAATAGAGGGGAAAACCCACCCTGTGGGGCTGACCAGGGTGACCCTGGGAACTAAAAAGTAGTTAACCCCACCCAAGTCCCCCAGGGCAGACCCGGGTGGGGAGTTTACAATGCAGGAGACAGATCGATCATGATAGTTCAAGGGTGGTGGCAAAATAGCTTGGCGCCTATAGGTGCCAAGCTATTCTGCCACCACCCTTGAACTATCATGGTCGAGCCATACCTCGCTGCGGTGTGTCGTGGGCAGAATGAGTTAAGGGGTGAGAAGACATGTGGTCTCTCAAGGAAGTCTGGAAGGGTAAAAAGTGTCACCTGTCAGCAAAGACCATGGGCCTGTAGCATGACCTAGCCTAGTCCTGCACCAGCCACTAAGCAAGGTGCTCCGCTGTAGCGGAGAGCCTTGCTTAGTGGCTGGTGCAGGACTAAGCTCACTCCGTGCATCTACATCTTTTGTGACTTTTGACAAGTGATCTCTCTCTCTCTCTCTCTCTCACACACACACACACACAAAATCACAAATCACAGTAAAGATCCCTTTATTCAAAGAATGTGTATCATGTGAAAATACAACTTGCACATGTTCAATTTTTTTTTTTATATGCATGAACATACAAATGCGTTGTTTTGCAAATATGTACACACACTACCATATGATTCACTAATAAACCTCTTCATGTACAGTTAAAAGCATTTATAACACCCTTGAACACCAGCCACCAGTACCATTTACAGTACTGGTGCCTGCAAGCACAAAGGGGTTAATAAAACATCAGACACACATATTATCCTTCCTCTGATGTATACATGCCCTATTAAAAACTTATGTAGATGTCAGAAATTGCATGAAAAATATTTAATAGTTTGAAAATGTAAACCAATGTAATGGCGAAAAATGTTACCAACACCATTGAATAAAGAAAAACATTTGAAGCGCTCCATTTTGTCCAAAGTTAATTGTGGCAATTGTAACAATTTACAGCACACACAAAAAGGTGAGAAAAAATAAAAGAACCAGAACTAAGTCACCCACAGGGTCAAAGCGATATGCTGTAAATTTTGGATGTAAAAAAACACCAGGGGTCTCAAGTTTTTCTGTTGTTATACCCAACATTTGTTGTAAGTGATGTAAATTACATAGAAGAAGAGGACATAGGAAAAAGTGCTGTTATATCTGACTTTTGTTACATCCGACACTGCTGAAAGTGAATTAAGTTTACTGTACTCACAAAATCACGTGCTTTGAAACAAATGTTGCGAACGTGATAAGATGGTATGTAGTGACTGGCACAATAATTCATAAAACTTCACAAGGCGCCTTTCACCTTAAAATCACATACAGGGTATGTACACACACACTGAATCACACTGGTTGCCTACTGGATCTGCTCCGCATGCGAAGCAGATCCAGGTAGGTAACCACTGTGATGTTGGGTGAGAACCATACAAAATAGAATCGGTCATATTACGCAAAGCAACCTCAGGCAGGTCACTTTTCTTCACTAAGAAACAAGATGGCAGTTCCGAAAAGGAGGGGGGCAAGATACTGTCTGCTGTTATATGGCAAAAGCAAGCATGTTCATTTTTTTTGAAAGGCAATATTTTTATTGTTACACAATGAAAATCTTGCTTTTCTCAAAAATGGACATACTGACTTTTGCCAAATAATGACAGCTGTTCAGAAATGTGCACCATCTCTTGCATAAGGACGACACATACAGCTGCAGATCTACATTGACCGCAAAAAAACAACAACAAAAAAAAAGAATGAGAAAGATAAATCAAAGCATGAGCCATGTGCCCTCAAAATAATTCACAAATAATACATCACAAACATACTCCACCACCTGATTTGGGGCATCGATTCTGGTACATTCTCAAACGAATGTGAACGTATGTTAGTTGTTACATACTCATGATCATAATAGGTCAAAAGCAGTACAGTTACTCTGTCATTTTCCAAATGTGTACTGGCCTATGATTTTGGACCTTACAGCTTCATGCTGTAAGGTTGAAAATTACAGATGAGCACACAAATGCACAGAGCATGACCTAACCAAATCGATCAATGTCTGTGGTGTCACACCCCTCTGCCAACATGAGAATGTTCCCATAGATGAATATCAGTAAGTTTTTTAACCCCCTTGTGCATGCAGCCACTGGTACTGTTTGCAGTACTGGAGGCTGCATGAACAAGAGGGTTAATAGGTCTGTTCCAATGACCTGATACACTGAGAGTCAAAAAATGTTTTTACCTCTCAGCGCTGGAGATAATTATAGATCAATAGACCTTTAACTTAAAGGTCTGCTGTTCCAAAGCCTCAAGTGCTGCGAGGTGCAATTTATTTTTGCCTCAGCTCATGACCTCATTGTACAAACTTAAAGGTTTGCTATTCTAATGACCTCAAGCGCTGAGAGCAATTTTTTTTTGTTTTTTGCCTCTCAGCGCTTGAGGTTATTAGTACGGCAGACTTTAAAGTTAATGGTCTGCTGCTCCATAACAGTGCACCTTTAACACTTTTGAGATGTGTCACATCCAGATTCGCGGCTTTAAGCCACGAATCCAGTTGCGGCACGTCTCAAAAGAGTTACCTCCAGCAACATGAGGTGCAGCTCTCCATCAGCAAGAGGTATATATTCCCATGGGTCCTGCGATTGCAGGGGTTGATGTGAACCTATATCTCTTGCAGGATGACTGGGGGATGAGTAAATCTGAAATTACATCAAAGGTGACCATTAACGAAAACATTGAGATATACATCTCTCAATTTTCTCTGCTGTCACTCAGGTCACCACACCACACAAGTCTTTCTGCCTCGAAGCTAAGCCCACAAGTGTCTGTGAGCTCTTCCAAGAGCTAGCTCAAAGAACAACAAAAGATTTATCAGTGACTTTACTGTCACATGAGTCCCAAAATTTAGGATGAAACGACAACATGTAGATGTGTGCTCTGAAAAGTTCAAAAATTAACTCTTCAAAGATGTCAGTGTCATCAGGAGGTCCAGATTTACGTCAGATCTTGGGTTTGCCTGGCAGGGGGCATAATGGACGGTGAATTGTTGTCTTCTGTGATTATCTTTTCCTTCAGGTCATCAGGAATAAATCCCTCGTCCACGTCATGGCACCACCGTCGGTACTGAAACACACACAAGAATAGTCATTACTATGAATCGTCAAACGTACAAGTAAACCTCGGTATACAGCAGTACCCAGGAGCCATGGCATAAATGATACAATCAGATGTCATTCACGTTTTGTTATTGCCGTCTTTAACCTCTTCGCTGACAGTGATCACACATTTTGCACCTGAAACAACTGCACACTGACCAAAATTGACATAAAGAATACAGGCAAAAGGTGCATAGGACTAATGAGAGACATAAACCCTCATGAGCCCCCACAAATGCCGGGGCTCACGAAGATTTATGTTCCTTGCAGCTGGGTAGCAGGAGATGGCTTGACCATGATAATTCAAGGATAGTGCCAGATTAGCTTGGTGCCTTCAGGCGCCAAGGTAATCTGGCATTACCCTTGAAATATCATGGTCAAGGCATCTCTTGCAACTGGTACATAGCCGTTAGGCAACACCTCCATTTGAGAAATGGGACCTTGGGGCTAAAAGGGTTAACCACACTGCACTTGCCGTCACTAGTCCTCTCCACATTATTGGTGGCTACATCCACAAAAAAAAGTCAGATGAAGTTAGACTTGTAAACCACGCTAGAAAAAAGTTGGTAAGCAGAATATCCTTGGGCTGGCGTTGGCAAGCACATGGCTGTGCATGGGCCCATTGAGGCCAATGTCAGCCAAAAAAACTTTCCACTCACAGGCATCTGCATTCTCCAAGTTATAAGGACTTCAAGATTTACGTCTAAACATATGATGAGGACATTCACTGACTTATTCTTGTCATGCTGTATTTTTGTGAAGACTGACATTAGTTTGTAGCTGAAGACACCTTTGCCTCCGTGTGCAATGACCACTCTTTTTCTTTAAAAAAAAAGGTAAGATCAATGATTTTTCTTCTTTACCCCTGTCACACCGAGGCTAAAAGCTTCAAATTTGTACACTGCCATATGCAAGCTACCTTATAGTACTTACAGATAAGGATATAGATCAATGGCTTTAGTCCAAGGGTGGTGCCAGAATAGCTTGGCGCCTAGAGGCACCAAGCTATTATGGCACTACCCTTGAACTATGTAAGTCAAACTTATTTCACACACTGGTGTATTCTGAATGATAAGGGTTAAGTTTCATTTATTGAACAGTTTTCCAAAGGATATGGAATTATTATAAATGATTAAGAAGAAAGTAGTTGCATCTGTATCTTTCTCAATGTATTTGCACGATTGTAAAACGATGAGCAAGCAGTAGTAATCTTATTGTGCATGCAGGCATCAATACTGTTTACAAGTCCGGTGTGTGCACGCACAAAGGGATTAATTTGCTACTAGCGCGCAGGAGTTGCTATTTGTTTCAATGAGATGTTTTTAAAATTTTTGTTGGATCAAGATTTGGAAGCGAGACCACCTTCATGCTTCTGAAATGTACACACACACACACACACACACACACACACACACACACACACACACACACACACAGAGGAAAGAAATAAGGATACACCCACACAAACCGTGAAACACCAAGCATGCACAAAAACTCACGCACCTCACAGCACACACACACAGAGCGACATGCTAAAAAAGAATGAAACTGCACATGTCGATAAAGTCTCATAAATATGTATTTTTTTTGTAAAGCCAGACTAGGCTGATTCCAAAACCGCATAAACAGAATAAAATGGATACAAAGACCAATAAAGTCAACATAAATAAGGCAACGAAACAAGCCAGTAACAAGTACAATAGAGCCATTTATACCAGTTCCAAGGTTCACAGCGAACAAGTCAACAAACGTAAATCAGTCTCTGAAATTTCATCCTCAAAAAAGAAAAAAAAAATTAGAGCACTAACAAACTTCCAACAAAATATATCGTGCACCAGGCACACTTTAAGTATCTGATCTGTCAGCGTTGCATTGGGCCAGCCAACAGCGCTTTAACCTGTAGATCAAACAAACCCCCTTGTGCATGCAGCAGCCACCGGTAGTAAACAGTACCGGTGGCTGTATGCACAAGGGGGTTAATGTCACCTTATTTAGGATTTCTTGTACATGTCCTCGGATTTTGGGTGTGTTGACTGTGCAGCCCTTCCTTTGTCACGAATAAAGGTAACAGCCTTCGCATCCGTATTTGTATGCTACGTGATTTCGGATCTGTAAATCCTTTTCATCCTGATAGTGATACACTCTTGCTTGAAATTAATTTGACTGTGATAGTTCAAGGGTGGCACCAGAATTCTGGCACCACCCTTGAACTAGAATGGTTAATATATCTCCTAATCTGTTATGTAGCCTTCATAGAATAAGCATATTTTAATAAAATCAGCCTCAGAATGTTATGGGCTAACTTGACACCGCAATGTGCTAAATCACAGGAACAGCACACCTTAACTCATTCGATGCCAGCCACATCCAGATGCGCGGCTTATGCCAAGCATCCGGATGCGGCTTGCCGCGAATGAGTTAAAACCCCTCAACATGTCTATGTGAACAAAACATTTTCTCTGGCAAAAACATGTCAACAATTATTGTTTAAAATGTGATTTAGAGCGAATGGATATTTTCAAAGGAATGTGAGAATCATACAGGTCGTATAACATGTTAAGCCTCTGGCTGTAAATAGCACTCTTTTTCAAGGACAATAAACTCTACCAACAACCAAATGGTTAAGTTACTTATGGCATACTCATCCAGCCCTTCACCTCCAGTGCCAAATGAATCACATTTACATGACTAAAATTTCTGAACCATCTGCTAAGCAGTGCAAGGAAACGGACTGACCATGATAGATCAAGAGTGGGGCCTGATTGGCGTTGTGTCACAGGCACCAAGCTAAGCAGGCTCCACCTTTGAGCTATCATGATCAATCAGTCTGCTCAAGTTGACACTGGAAGTGAAATGGTGCACAAAATAACAACAATCCGAGTATTCAGTAGAAGTGCCATAATGATAGAATTCTAAAGAAATGTTTATAATAAATAAATGAACACGAAATGGTCTTACAAACAAACAAACAAAATTCTTGAACATTCATATATAAATGTATAACATACATAGTTTGATTACGATATTGTTACATGGAATCCTAGGTTACAGAATAAGAATGCGTATAACAAAACTGGACTACCATGTACCGACACCAATCATGATTAAAAATAAACCAGAACCACTGTAAAGGCTCTAATTTTTTTTTCCTATTTGTTTCACGACAATCAGGCTGAAAACACAAAAGCACTTGGCAGTTCTGAAAAGTACATACAAATGAGGTAATTTTGTTTTAAAACAATGGTTAACTCTTTGGTTGTCAGTAGCATTTTCTGTTGAGATGATTCCTAAAAGAAATCACCCTGACAAAAAGAGTCACCAACAGTCAAAGGGTAAAAAAATAAAAGGTCAATAAATGAGAGCCTTTACAGTGGAGATTAAGGTCTTGCTGAAAACAAGTACAGGGTGTCCAAAATGAACTACAGTAAGCGATAGCCAAGTCACCCATCACTTAAAACATTGTATACATACACTTTTACACCTGCAGTAGTCAGGCCATTTGGGTTATTGGATACAGTCACGCCAAGTGACCTGTTAGGCCACTTGACCTGATTATAACCATTAACTCTGAAGTTTTAAGTGCAAGTACACTACACATATAATTCTGACCAATAATGGCGAGGCAGTCACATTTGTGCGGAGTGTATTAAGTAGTAATTAAGATGCTGTAGATAGCATAAAAAGCTACACACAGTTGAGCACAGGTGTATTTATATAAATTGGAAAATAAAAGAGTACAGAATTCAAAAGAAACAAAATACTGGGTTAATGATCGAAATATCAAAAAGATAAATTTCAATAACATGACAAATTATTACTTATCAGTAAAGATCGGCTATACAAACATACATGCACATATTACATAAAGAAAAAGTAGAAAAACATGAATAAGAGTCCTTACATTGACTAAAACTGTAAGAGCATTGAAGAGTTGCAAAAGCAATACTGGATCGGAGTTGAAATTTATTATGTTTGAAGAAAAAATGACAGGTTGCCATGTACACTCCATTTACACAGAGCAACATGGACATGAAATATTATCTCTTAAAATCCCAGAACTAACTGACTTCCATTCTATAAAATGGAAGTCATTTATTTCTGGGAGTTTTAAAGAGTTAAAGTCATTGCAACAATTGCATGTGGTGGTTTAACACACAAGCTGAGTAGAAAACATGTAGTTGTTGTCTAAAGTTACAAGATGGATATCAACTGCTTTCATACATACACCTATAAAAAGTTCAGATGAGTACCATAGGACCTGTCTTGAGCGACTACCACTATGAGAGATCACCCGTTCCTTAAGGACCACCATTTAGATGGTGGTAAACACCTAAACGATGGCCTTTACGCATCTTGCCCTAAAAGACTTCACTTGCCAGAGCACCAGTTTTTAAGAGCGCTTTTTTTGGCTTGCAAAACATGGTGGTTGCTCAAAAGAGGCTTTACCATAAAATCATTCAACTCTGAACATACAGCAGCGGGAACACTTATATTGCCACTAAGTGCACAGAAATGTTCTAGATTCACATTGCAATAACAGGTCTCTGTTGAACACTTATCAGCTGATATGAATCAGACAGAATGTCAAACTGAACAGGCTAATATGAACACTTACATCCCTCATGCTTGCAGCCACTGGTCCAGTGACTGCATGCACAAGGGGGTTAACCCATAAGGCGTCAAAAGCGATTTTGGTCGAGGTGATTCCTGCAGACATCACCTCGACCAAACTTGCTACTGACATCCACAGCGTTAATTATGGTTTAATGGGAAGATTATACTTTGGCGGAAAACCCTTGGAAACAAATGTATCAGGCATTTCTTGCATGAACAGTATGAGGAGATCTTAGCGTTTATTGCCTGTGTGATCAATTTAACCCCTTGGCTGTCAGTAGTGCTGTTGGAATCATTTGTACAATAAGTGCCACCAACAGCCAAACTGTTAAATGTGACAATTCCACCTGGACTTTGTTTTTAAAAAATCCACTGAATGACAAAAAGTGCATACCAGTACTAAACTTCAGAGTATCATTCATGGAGTGGTAAATGCACCGCTGTCAGATTACACGTATAGACCAGATAGGCAAAATTCACGTAAGGTGCATGTGGAACTTGCAAAGCATCAGCAATTAGAACACTACAACAAATGCAGTCTGCGCGTCTGTATACTTATTTTGTGGATTTTTTTATGAAAAGCAAAATCCTTGAAAAAAGTAAATTCCCAGCAATCTCACTTAGCTGCCTTCGTACCACTGTTCATTTTCGGAAGAGGAATGTTTTAAAATTGTCTCTAAAAAATTGCTAAATGTATATATACAGTAAAATCAGAGTGTTTAGTTTACAAATTTCTCAAACATACAGCATCAGTCCTTACAAGGAAAATTGCAATCTCAACACTCTTACTCACTGTAAGTAATCAAATATCTAAACACATTCAGGATGTGCAACACCTATACACACGGCATGAAGCTGCAGATCCGAACGAGGCACATCTCAAAGTGTTAACCTCTCAGGTCGAAACCCTAGCACCTCTTCAATTTATTGTGAATGGTTTGCCTGAAAATGTAGCGTAAAGCAAATGTGACCACAAATGTGACCGTCACACATATCACCTGAACTACCCGTTTCTGTGACAGAGACGGCATTACAACACCAGAAATGGAGACAGTTACAGGTTCTACACTTCTTTAACCTCCATGTGCATGCAGCCATCAGTATTGTTAATAGTACTGTTGGATGCAAGCACAAAAGGGTTAACAAGATTAAGAGCACACCAGCTGTTTTGGACTGCAGCTGGTATTGTAATCATTAAAAATTAAACAAACACAAAAGTAGATCGAAAAGTGTATTTAACTTTTCTGTATCCCCACTGAGAATATATATATATATATTTGTGGTGGTAGGAACTTGTTAAGACACCAAGATGAAGATGGTTTTTATATTACTCTTCCAGATATTTCGAACTACATGAGGCATCATGTGCAGTCGCAGGGGCGCGCATAAGAATATATGCCTCATGCTTGAAAAAGAGCAGCCTCATTCACATCCTCTGATAATGTACACATGCTGGGTGCATGCAGTTAAAGTGAATTTTGTGCAATTTACATCATTTTGTATCTGAATGCTTAGATCTTACCCACCCTCTGGCCTCTTCCACAGCAGTCTAACAAGACAAATGCTCCTGTGTGTTGCAAAAACATGACATCAGTGTGTAGGAGCCAGCCACTTTAACTGATCATATCTTTAAAATGTCACTGTGCTACAGGAACAGGGATGGGTATAAGGAGATGGGACGAACCATAACCCACAAAGTCCCTTCTACATGAGAGCTGTCCTCGCTGTCAAGGGTCTCTACCTTTTGTCTTTGACCTGATTCTGATGTTGAATTATCTCCTATTGAAAAAGTCTCACAGATCTGCCAATGCATCAGTGAGTTCTATAAGGGGTGCAGGACATAAGCATCACTGATTTGTCAAACGTCATTTGTCATGACGTAAGTTTTAGTTTTTACGTAATTTTATATTTTACGAGATTTTACTTTCGCTTTATGGGCTTCAGAAAATGGTGACAAAACTAAAACTTCACGGTACAATTTCAGTCTTGCTATAATTTGTGTGAAAGCAATTTGACTTTACCTAGCTACATGATATACCAAGTACATGGGTCACTTGCATGCTCTTCTGAAAGCGTGTCGATGTGTTAGTGCGTCCGTGCGTGCGCGCTCCAAACATCTGGAAGAGGCATAGATCCTCATGTGCCCAGAGGGCGCATGAGGATCTATTCCTCCTGGAGATGCGCGCATGTTTGTGAGAGAGAGAGAGCATGTGAGAGAGAGAGAGAGAGAGAGAGAGAGAGAGAGAGAGAGAGAGAGAGAGAGAATTATGTCATTAGAGTATTATGTCAATGTCTGCATGGTGATGGAGTCGTCTGACTTTCTCTGGAAGTCAAGTTTTTTTTAACTGTTTTAATTCTTTTCTGAAAAGAATTAATTTTTGCTAAAGAAGTTGAAAGGATACAATGCTGGCTAACGAACTCATTGAATGTCTTTCTCCAAACTAGCTATATTCAAAATTTCAAGTAAATATGACAAAAATTACGGACTCTAATCTGGGTCAACCGACTTCCTATAAACGGTTGTTAATGTCTTCAATGAGACATTCAATTACAATATGCTTGGAGGCTCTCTTAACCACCAATTTAATGAAGTATTTCACCAAGTTTCAAGCTTGTGTGTACAGAAATATTGGAGATTCTCTTGTTTACATACATACGCGCACACACACACACATGGTGCTTCACGCCAAATGTACGTTCAGCAGCGAGGTTACCGTAACTAGACTTGACATAATTTTTATCTTGTTACGTCAATTAGGCCTTCCCAGCCTTTGACATCATGGACATGCTATTATTCGCCCCACTGTGACCCGTCCTAAAACGTCCCTTCTATAATAGAAGGGACTTAAAAAACATAAAAAAATCAGTGGGTTTCTTTGATTTAAAAAACAGTCACTGTTATGCACTCGGTCCATTGTTTTAGTCACCGGTAATCCAAGTAATCTTGTGTCTGTTTGATGCCATTGGTGAGTTTGTGTTCATTTGCTTTAATTCACAGTCACTCGGAGGCCATGTGATTGTACACTGTCTTGTACGATGTCTGAGATGGCATGACAAGATCCAAGTATTAGGGCACCAAGTACTCCACTTGGCCTGTGTGACCTTGTCAAAGTTGGTTTGTGTTAGTCGTGTTAACCCCTTCCACTTCCAGAAAAGATTAACACAGCCCAACTGCGGGAGGCATAGATCCTCATGAACCCCCATGTATGTGGGGGCTTATGATGATCTACACCTCTTGCTGGCCTCCATCACAACCATCTTTCTTTCCTGGATGTGGTTTAATATCAGTCCATGATGCTGTGTTGATTTCAGAGACCTGTGTATTTTGCTGACTTCAGGCAGTGAAGCAGTTAAATACATGTATTCAGTTGTCCATGGTGGCATGAGAGCATCATGTATTAGGTGAACGTCGCACAAGGAGATCAGAAATAATGGTGGGGATGTTTGTTGTGCCATCTTCGCCCTTCTGCTGCCTATGTTGTTTTTGTGGTTGTGGTGGTGGTTGTTGAAGACGCGTTAACTGTTGCATGGAATACGGGGACCCCCCACTTGATGGTGTGCTGACCCCACTGCCTGACCCAGAGTGAGTGCTACCAGCCGTTGAAAATGCTCCCCCTTGGCGAGCCGAAAATGTAGTGCTCTCCAAGTCATCGAGAAACGAGTACCAGTGAGGAATGGGCTCTGATATGCTGGCAGTCAGTTCCGCACCTGTACACGCTGGCAGTGACACCGTCTGTGTAGTGGGGACTGCAGAACTACATGTTGACACACGACTCACTTGTGCCTCCTGCTGTGTCGTCAATCTACCAGAATTCCTCTGGCCAGCCACAGACATGACCGACTCCTGGTGCCCAGTCCGAGACTTTTGAAACTGTGCAAGTTGTGAAGCCTGTGAGATCCCTAGAGCAGCAGGAACACCTAGCCTAGAGCTCATGCTCGCAGCAGTCCGAGATGAATATTGAGAATAGTCTGTCGGCAACTGCACGGTTGTCACAGGGACGTTGACCTCCTGTTTGAACATCAGGTGAGAGTTTTGTGTTGGAAGATTTTGTGATCCACTGAAAGATGTAGCAGGGTTAGTACGGGATAGCTGTCTGCTGGAGTACTGTCCTTCTGAGCTTTGTGCCCATGAGGCGCAGGCTGAGCTGCGAATGATAGCAGGAGCGCTGGTTGTGCATCGGTCATGCTCACTCACAGGGTAGAGGGAAAGTGGAAATCGCGAGTTAGTATTGGAAGACTTGGACGTACCGTCACCTTGTGAGCTGACCTTATGCATGTAGCCACAAGTACTGTTTACAGTATGAGGGCTGAAGTCTTTGTACACTAGTGCTGTGAAGTCAGGAGCAGATGTAGCATTGTTGGCAGAAGCTTGTGAGCAGATGCGGCTTGAGTTGTTTGCAAGGGCAGCTGCCAGGTTAGGTGTGCTGTCTGATCGCGGGCGTGACGACAGTGACGATGACTGTGACATCTCCTCGAAGCTACGGCTGTTGCGGTGCATGGATGTCAGCATGGCATGGCCGCTTGCCCCTGACTGCTGTCCCAGATGTGGGTTGTCTCCCTTAGACTGTGCTTCACGCATGGGTGTGTCTCCTGCAGCGTGACGCATGTCCTCTTGTGCGACCATTTTCAACAGCCCCTCAGGAACGACCCCTCTATCCAAATCACTGCACCACTTCTTGTACTATAGGGGACACAAGACAAGAGCAAGGGTGGGTCATTGGGCAGAATAATCTCACATCAACACAAGCACCTGCTGTCGTCTTTCACAATTCATTCTACGTCCCAGCATCCATTACGTCTCATACTTCTGATCAACTGATCAAAAGCTGATTTTTTTTTCTTCTAAAAGCTGTCACTATTCATCGCTTTTGTGAAAAACACAGCAGATGACAACAGTTTCCTTTTTTATGCAGTGAAAATTGTAACTTGCATTTAAAATAATTATATCAGCAAATTGGTACTTGGCCACAGCATTTGTCTTTTATTGCTTTCATCTAACTTCATTTAACCCATTCAGCCCTGACGCACTACAGCAGGAGATGGGTCGACCATGATAATTCAAGGTTAGTGTCAGATTAGCTTGGCGCCTGTCGGTGCCAAGCTAATTTGGCACTGCCGAGATCCATCTCCTGCAACCGGTGTGTAGTCATTATATAACGCTTCCAAAATTTGGGAAATATGTCCGTCGGGCTGAATGAGTTAAATTTCTTCTTTTTTGTGAACAGAGTGCTTGATATGAGATTATATTTTAACCCTTTTGTTGATTAATTTTGGGGAAAGTGTGGAAGCTACCCAAGCTCTTGGTGAACAAACACTGATTACATCTTCTGTCAGCATCAATGTGTGATTGCAATAACTCTGTTCCAGACACCAGAGCTATTTCTTCGCTGCTAAACTTGGGGGGTAAAGTGGTGCAAGTGACATCAGACCTGACAAAAAAATATTTCATGTTTTTCCTCCCTGTCAAGCAAGGAAAATGTTGGAAAACAGACATGTAAATGCAAAAATCAATGTTTGGCTTTTTAAAAAAAGCTGCTTTACTCTAATTATTAAACACTGTAAACTTCTTCCTTATAATATTTGAGGGATATAGTTTCTTAGTTCAAAATTTGACTGCTATGTTTAAATTCTTGCTATGGACAAAGTTTAAAGCGGTGGCCAATACAATGACCATGTGTTGCACGTTGCCGATTGAAGATAAATGATAATGCATGAAGGTGGTCTCACACACAGTTATGTGTACCAGCGACGGGAAGATCTATTTTTAAATAAAAATTTGATGAAAAAGATTTATCTTCAAATGCGTATTATGATCAATCAATAACAAAGAAAGTCTTGGCATGCTAAATTGCACAATTTTTAAAGCCTCGCAGGGTGTATCCACCCCTTTTGAGTACCAGCCTGTGTGAAAAACAGACAAACTGCTCATGGAAAAAAAGAAAGAAAGAAAGAAAGAAAGAAAGAAAGCGAAAAATCCCACAGCCATGAGACTAGAACTTGCACTGAATTACCTCCCTTGGTTTGCATCTTGTAGCATTTTAAACTCCTAAACCTCGAGTGTAAAAGGCCTGCAGGCTGACGTTAGATGCTGTTGATCCTCACACAACTGTGCGCAGACTACCAGAAGCCAACATCAGCCCACTGACCTTTTATGTACTTGGAACCATATAAATAAAAAACTCAAAACTTCAAAAAAGATGCAATAGATCTGTGCAAAGTACAAATACTCACCATTTCAACTTCATCCCTGAGAGAGAAGACGGCCTTTTCCCTGCTGGACACAAGTTCCTCCAGATACTGGTAGCGAAGCTTCTTGCGGGCGCGACACTCTCTAGCACTCTGTCGACTGCGCTCCAGTTTAGCTTTCATGTCGATTTTGGAAGGTTTGCGGCCGGGTCGTTTGCCCACCCGTTTTTGTGTTTTCTCGAAGGCCATGTTTGGTTCCTGACACAAATGAAGAAACATGTAATTTATTATTTCTTCACATTGTAAGCATAGGAATTTAAAAAAAGAAAAGAAGAGAAAAAAAGTAAACCCCAAAAAGGGTCAGCCATGAGAACAAATTTAAAGTATCCCTTTCTTCACTGCAAACTGATGTTAAAAAATAAATAATTAAAAAAAAAAGTATTTGTTAAATCAAGAGATTAGAAAGTAAACTTTTGTATCTGTCAAGATTTTTTTTAAAAAAAAAAAACCTCACCCGCTGAAAATAATGAAGAGGTGGCACAATAGCCACAGTACCGCCTGCGTCCATACTGACAAATTAAGTTTGACGCTTTCTCAGTGATACACTCGGTCACTGGCTTCACTTTGTCAGTACCATCAGCCCTTCACAGTAAATGTTACTTGGTCGTTTACTTGTTTGTTTAATTTCTGCTCCTCAACAACTCCGGCTACACCTTTTGCTGACTTGTTCACTCACTCTGCTAGTGCCTTAATCGCCACTGATAATCTCTTTATCGTCACTTACAAGCTGCCGACTGTCACTTATCAGCTTTTAGTAAATTACTTCAGACGGCGGTCCTCTATGCCATACGCGACGGCTCAAGTAAGCGAGAGAGACGGTGTTCTCGCGACGTGCTCCGAGCCTGGAATGCAAGAACCTGCTGGTTGTGTACACGTATCAATATATAGACAGAGACTGCACTATGCCGGCTTGCTCTGCCCGCTACGGTTTGCTTATCCAGTACAGATAGGCTAGCTGTCCCATTATATGGTACAGACGTCACTTGACAACCTCCTCACTTTGAGTAGGCGCAGAGACGAATTAAACTGATGCTGCAGCTGCCTGCACGAGGAACAGATTCTCATGAGCCTGGGCGCATGAGAATCTATGTCTCTACCCTCTTGTCACTGAAATGGGCGGATCTGGTTGCGGGACTGTCATGGCAGTACAGTGCGGCTTTAAAAAGTAGATCAATCGATACGCTGTGGAAAACAAACAACACTCAGACCCCCTTCTTATTCCAACCAAGCAGGCGCGTGAGACAGCACGCTAGTGCGCAAAGTTGAGGCCCTTTCGCCCATTCATACCAGTGCACAGAGTTCGACCTAGATTTTAATAAATACCCGCGAGCCAGCGGGAACCCAAAGGTGCGCGCTGTGTCGATAAGGTCGCGGTAGTACAGAGAGGCCACAGGCCACTTGCTGCAGCGGTTTGGTGTTTTATTTTCTTATTTTTCTTAAACCAGCGTCAGTAGTGTCACCGTCAAATCAGTCAGCCATATCGCAGTGCTCTACGAAGATTCAGTTCGGTAGCATTAACAGCAGCTGCCTGACCGACTGTCCGCATCCATATACCTTGACAAATGAGTTGTGTCAGTTAAAGCGATCTGCTCTATGTAATTAAAAGTACATCGGGCAAAATATCTCCTTTATAAACATTCTTGGTTTGCCTTACAATAATGCTGCACAAAAAGGGCTAACGCTTATATAACTTCACATGATAATGATAGAACTTTATTGCCACATGTAATAATACATTAGGAAATTGTTGGGGTGCTGCGCAACATAAAAAGAAGAACATTAAATACATCAAAATATAATTAAGCTACTCACGTGCACATAAACACACCCACACACTGTATGCCTTAGTAGTATTGTGGTCTAAGCATAAAGGCAATAAACACGATTTCACAGTAACACAAATCACATAGGACATAGCGTAATATAAAACTGAACACGTCACTTGCATCATAGACACAGCAGAGCAGTTAGCCCTATTTCCTCCACATTAGTTTGGCCAGCCACTGCTGCTGTGGTATGCAGTCACTTCCCGCTGCGAGCAGGCTATCTAGGTCACCGTCTGGCATCAACTATTATTTCTATAATCTCTGTTGTGGGACTACTGATGTGTGTGTTATGCCTGTGTGTAATGTTCTCTATCTCTGCTTCCTTATATGTCTGAAGTTTGAATGACATAAAGTGAAAGACTGCCCCCCCCCCCCCCCCCCCCTTTTCAAGTAGTGCAGACCAGACACAGGAAAAAATCAACAAAAAAACAAACAAAACAAAAAAAAAAAAATTCTGTGCCTACTCTTACAGATTGTGCAAAAGGCTACAACATTCTTAGTTAAATCCTTTGGCTCTTGGTAGTGTTTCTTGTCGTGATGATTCCATCAGGAATTATCGCCACAAAAAACGCTACTGACAGAAAAAGAATAAACGCAAAACTGACAACATAGAGAACCTGACTGCAGTTGGATCCGCAAACGTTAGTAATCAAAGCCTACCCTGGAGCAGGTCACTTTAATGTCAGCCCAATCCGCTGGAGAACAAAAACTGTCCCAGCAGCACTGAATGACTACACACATCAGATTGTACCATTAGGCATAAAACTGAATACAAATTTCAGCACTATTTGTGTTTGTTATGCCTTGGCGACACACCTACTGAGCTTCTATGGCAGTTTGGACATGCAACAAAAAGCACACTCGTGATCGTACTTATTTATTCTGTGCAGCCGTTAGCGTGAGAATCTATTTTTAGCTGTTTCTCGTACCAATAGCATTGTATTTATAGAACGTAGTGGAGGTATTGTCAGGTTACTTGATATAAAGATGGCGTGTGCTAAACTGGTTTCTCCTGTGTCTAAATGAACCATGACTAGACCTGTGTGTAGTGTTTCGAAACCGTCTGCTACAGAAGTGTATCTTTGAACAGTTACGGCGGTAGTGGGCCTTTAACAGTTGTCTCATCTCGGCCGACCCAGGGTTCCTAGTCAAGTTTCCCGAGGCTACGCCTGCGCAACCGCATCAGTGAAGGCAGACTCGACTAAAAACACCAACTTAGTCTAAAAATAAGAACAAAAAAAAGAAAGAAAGATAAATTTTCTTGCAGGATAGAGCTTTGGGCTTACAAACTTGCATTTCTTACAAGATGTCCTTCGATACCTTTTGTTGTTGGTGACGTATTTACAAATGAAATGACAACATTCTGCGACACAATTACACTGTTTGGCCTATAATAAGCTCTAATCTACTGTTCGTAACAGTAGGCCTGTTAGAACTTCTTATAACTGTAGATCAATAACTGTAGATCCAGCCGACGTTTTTAGAGGTACTTTCAGTCACGCACAAGCAGACCAAAAAAAGATCACTGTTGAAAAAAACCTAAATTTGAAATACCCAACTGCAAGAGGCATAGATCCTCACAAGCCCCCGCAGTAGCTGGGGCTCATGAGGATCTGTGCCTCTCGTCGTGCCACTTTGTATCGAGACTGGGGACATTTGTCGCTGATATTTACAATGGTTTCAAAAAGACAGTCGCGCCTGCGTCCTCTAGCTGTAAAGGGTTTTATGTAGTTCAAGTTCATGGGCCCAATCCTAAAAATAATTTTCTAATCTGTAACAGCCCTCAAACAGGACGCTCGGCGCTAGTGCCCAGCCCGCATTTATCTGAACTATATTCACGTAGTGTCGTGTTCAACAGGTGTGATGAACAATAATACTCCTCTGTGGAAATGCAACGCAAAAGACAGTATGTCTATTTTCGTTAAAAGAAATATTTTCATTGTTTTACAATGAAAATCTTGCTTTTCACAAAAACGGACCTATTATCTTTTACTGAGCGTCTCTAAGGCAGGACTGATTTGAGTGTGAATTTCCTTCTCTACTAAGCCATCACGTTTATTGAGGTCTAGGCTGGCTAGAAACTTGCTCAACTGAGACTCCACGACTGTAATGTATTTAGGACCCTAGCCAGCAGTCACACAGTACGGCCCATGCAGGGGTTAGTTACATAAGCCAGCTTAAATTATGCGCAAAGCCACTGTGCCAGGTGCTCCGCTATATAGCAGAGGCACATTGCCTCAGTGATGGCTTGTGCAGTGTGTGTATTTAACCCATTCTACCCCAGACACACCACAGCAAGATAAGGATCGACCATGATAGTTCAAGGGTGATGCCAGAATAGCTTGGCGCCTATGGGGGCCAAGCTATTCTGGCACCACCCTTGAACTATCATGGTCGATCTGTGTCTTGCACTGCAGTGCAGTCTTCAGAGCCGGACAGCGTAAAAATTTGGGGATTTCGGTGTTGGGGTAGAAGAACGAGTTAAACCGGCACTTGCCGCAACTTTGCCCAGTCGACCGAGGTCTGGATTCCGGACACACCCCTGTCACTAAAGTTCAGGGTCACTAAGTTATGTCCCAGCTGCATGAGCAAACTTAGTCTTGTATAAGCGAACTTAGTCCTGCACCAGCCACTAAGCAAGGTGCGCCGCACCTTGCTTAGTGGATGGTGCAAGACTAATTTTCCCCGGCGGCTACGAACGCCCTAACTGACGGTAAGATCTGCCACAGTTGGTTCAGTTTGGGACTGGAAATGTTTGTTTTCAATCAGAGACTGATCGGTCAACCGAAACTTTTTTTTTAACGGCCGCCAATCCGGCACTATCGCCGGGTACTTTTCAGTACTGAGTAGACCCATCCAAAACTTGACTTGAACTGAATAGCAAGTGTAGAAACTTGATCGGTGATGGACAGTCACAGCCGGTACCATAGTGTAAGACCCCCAAGTTCTGCCCGGTTTATTTACAGTCAGCCGGGGGTTGACAGTGACAATGGCTGGACAAACACTGATATCAGCATCGCCGTGGCCATCGGTGTAGTAGTGTACACCTCTGCCGCTCCTCGGCCGTGCGATGGTCGCGTGGATCATTTTGTTCTCGAACTTACCTAGTGCGCAAAGGCCATCATTCGGGCCAATGTCGGTCGGCCGCCGTTGGCCCGCGCACGGCGGCGGGCCGCAACCGGGCGGCCGACGAGGCCCGATGGCCTTTTGCGCATTGGGTATTTACAAGTTGTGGCAGAAGTGCGCGAGAGACTTGTCACCGTACAACAGCATAGTCACTGAATGTCAGTCCTAAACTGATGCTGGGTCAGTAGCCGCCGATCAGTCAACACAGACTGAGATCGAGGCTGATTTCCGAGTCTGTGAAACAGAACTGGTAAGAAAATCCTAACCGCTGGAACACGCTTACAAAGGCAGGAAAAGCACAACTGCTGTCAATTGTCACTGATTTCAATGTGTGTTCATTTCATTCCAGAAACACGCCAGTAGTTGATAAACTGAGGAGAAAAGCGCGGTACAGCAAGGCCGCAACTGTGTTACGTACTTGTCCTTTCAAAGCGTGTTTCTTTAGTCCTTGTTAGGAATTTCTCTGCAATGACTGACAAGCCGCTCGACAGTCAGCTTCTTAGTGGCCGTCTGAATGTCACAGTAATCAGTTTTGGCCGCATCAGTTCAGTCTAGTCTGAAACTTGAAATCGTCAACAGTGTCCTCTATTCGGCAGTTCTGCCGGCACTAATCTCAGTAAAAACAACAACAACAACAACAAGCAACTAAATTAACCCTTATCATTCGGAATACATCAGTGTGTGAAATAAGTTGGACTAAAATAGTTCAAGTCGGGGTAGCCGACCGCCCTTGAACTCTAAAGCCATTGGTCTATATCCTTATCTGTAAGTAATGTCGCTTGCATATATGGCAGTATACAAATTTGAAGCTTTTAGCCTCAGTATGAAACTGTGATATGGGTTTAAAAAATAAATTAAAAAATATACTGGAAAAAAAAAACCCTTTGAATTAGTAATGGCCTGGCCGAAAACTTGAACACTGAAGAACTGCAACGCGGGGCAGAAGGATGACATATTGATTTTCAGTCAACCAAGGCCATATAGATCTATTACAGTATCCAGACGAATAAATTAGTCCGCGTTTTTTCTTTCTTTCTGGCTTTTTCCTCATACTGCGTGACATTTTCGTTTCTATACTTTCCAGGTAGTCTGCGGGCAAAGGACCTCATCTGCGCTGTCAGTGCTGAAAGGTGGTCTAAAACAGGGCCACGGCCTCAGCGCGGAAAGCCAGCACTTCTAGCTATACGCATGCGTAAAAGAAGGGCACGCAAACTGGGTCAGCAATCGACCAGGCGCAGAAAACAGACGACAGAACGCATCGAAATGCACAACGATATGACTGAACACACGAACACAGCCCAGTTCTCACGATCCTCTCATCAAGAACGATAAAACGCATCAATGTTAATTAATAGAATTTTTCAGAATGTCGGATGATATTTTCCTGTTGTCGTGGCAGCGCGCCAAAACTGAAGGCAATCCGCCACTCAGTTCTAGGTCACCGCGATCCCGCTACGTTGTAAACAAACTGCGGATGGCGTGTAGACCTGCATGCGCGAATGAAGGCACTAAAACATGATAAGATGCGGTTATACTACTTATCGACCTCGCACAACATGGTTTGGATTTTAGTCTGAAATGACACATGTTCACCCCCGACTGACTAGGTCGGATTTCCACTGAGCAGTTCCTCTACCGTGCCAGTAAACTATGATATGATCACAAGAAGCCGAACCGAATCGCTTGCACAGTCGGCGCATGACTGATTGTCCAGTGTCATATCAGATCTCGATGTAGCCCATCTGAAATCACACTGGTTACTCAGTCAGGTTCTGAAAAACAATCTCATTGTTTTTTCACGATACGTTATCAGTGACAATCGATACAACTGACTATATCGGCATGGCCGTTCTTGCACGACCACTGCCGCTCAGAACGGCCCACCTAAAGACCGCGGACCAAACACGGTGTAACTCTAATACAATCTAAACTATGGATATTTGGGATATTATTTTGTTAATTTCTACCTCACCACTGAACACGCTAAAACATGCAGTCCCTAAGCGCCATATGCATTAAATTAATTACTTAATAATATTACTATTATTTTTTTTTTTTTTTGCTGAGCCAGACGAAAAAAATGAACTGTCAGTGTCACCATTGTCACTATCAGGGGCATCAACACATAATCATATAAGGCAAACTGGTTGTGGTCCGCTAAATTAACGGAGCAACTAATTATCATCACAGTTATTAGGCAAACTGAACAACAAAACATGACGACATATGCGGGCACTGTATTCTGTAAAGTTATGCAAGTCAGCGATACAGGAATCATAACAGGATAAATGATGAACAGCTGACTGCCAAAACAGTACACGAGCGGAGCGCGTGTGTTTTGGCAATCAGCTGTTCTTCGTATCCTGTTGTGATTTGGACTGAGCTGGGAATGCCTTAGCACACAGCAAAGACAACTAACTCACCTTGTGTGAAATTCCCGTTGATGTGGAAGGCTTGTCTGTATCCGACTCACTCGACTGTCTTTTCATTCGATCTGCACCAAACAATCCAAGTTCAGGTTAGAACCGGTATACAACGCACTGCTACACGCAGCTTACTCCACCAAACTCAAGTAACACAAATGGTGGCTATGTACGGGTCAGGGTTGTTTTGTAGTTTAGTGAGCTTGTGCTGTGACGTCATTGGGGCTCCCATTGCTAGCCAATCAGGAAACACGGTGACGTTAAAGGGATCTATTTATAGGAGTCACAAGAGCGGAAATAACTGGAACGTTCTCGTAGACAGTGCAGTAGTGTTGCACCGTTTTAGAGCCTGCTGCGCAGGATGCGAAGCGGAGGTTTTCGTGTCCAGAACAGACAGCATTGATGCAAAATAATTGATCTTGTCAGCTGTACATGCATGCGCACACACATGAGGACTCTTGACTGGCTACCAGTGGTCACACACTGTAAACAGTCTGTTGTCTGCTAGATGCTGCGGGGTGTTCTGGGACGCGAAAAGCCGAGTGAAGCTGTACCCAGTTCGGTGCATGCGTACCGTAGTACGTACATTACGAGCGTTACACAATGTGACCGTTCGCGTAAAGGAAGTAAACGTGACGTAGAAAAGTAAATGAAAAAAAAAAAAAAAAAAAAAAAGAGAAGGCATTATGAAGAGATGACTGCTTTTGAAACGCAGTGTTGTCAGTATAAGCATCATAGACAAAAAAGGCGGCACTGATGCAGATGTCAGAGCACGAATCGGTAAAGCCAGAGCAGCCTAGTCCAGTTCAAAAAAAGTGTGGAGTTCCAGAGAGCTGTCACAACACACCAAAGTCCGGATTTTCAACTCCAATGTAAAAGCAGTTATCCTGTATGGAGCAGAGACTTGGAGATTGACAAAAACCACAGTCAACAGAGTACAGACCTTCATGAACAGTTGCCTTAGAAGAATTTTGAAAATCCACTGGCCAGAGAAGATCAGCAACGTCAGACTCTGGGAGAGAACAGAGCAGAACAGCAGAGAATGAAATTGGGCGAAGAAGATGGGGATGGATCGGTCACAGTCTGAGAAAGCCAGCTTCCAGTATCACTAGGCAGGCATTGTCATGGAACCCCCAGGGAAAGAGGAAAAGAGGTAGGCCGAGAAACTCCTGGCGTCGAGACTGGGAACCACCTGGAGTAGAATCGAAGGAGAAGCACAGGACAGGAGTTGCTGGAGGTCTCTCGTCGACGGCCTATACCCGGGTAGGGGTGACAGGCGTAAGTAAGTAAGTAAGTTGTCAGTATAAACTGATGATTTTTCAAATTGGCGACCAGGGGACTCGGCCAGTGATTCAGTTCAGACAAACATTCGTTTTCGTACTGACCAATTCTGACATAATTAGGTTCTCCGATCTTAATAGGATTAATATTTTTAATTGTGTGTCATAATTTTATTGATTATTATTTTTAATTAATTCATTTATTATTATTATCATTGTATTTATTATTATTATATTACTATTATTATTTTGTTAAAGATTATTTATTTATTTTTTAATTTTTTTTAATTTGTTTATACTTTTTTATTTGTTATTTATTTATTTAATTTTTTTTTTTTTTTGGGGGGGGGGGGGGGGGGTGGGGGGGGGGGGGGGTGGGTGGGACAAGCGTACATGACGGATATGATTCTTTCCAACCGCCTGCCCATCTCCACTTGAAATTCGTCATGGCTGGTACGTATGAACTGTACGCGTGCAACGAAGTGGACACGTACAATTCGTATGTACGTACGCCTTCTGTTGTATGTCTGAGTGTTACCCTAGGCCTACTACACTATGCACGACGTTCTGAAGCTTGCCGAGCGTCAGTAGACTAATTATATAAAATCATCGTATATATTTGACTGCTATACAGGGAGTGCGCGGGGGGGGGGGGGGGGGGGGGGGGTTCAGGGCTCCCGGAAAAATTAAAAAATACTTTAAAATACTATATAAAATTTCCTTATTAGAGTTTGGACCACCTCCCTCCCCCCCCCCCCCCCCCCCCGCCCCCGCCGCGCCCCCCCCCTCCCTCCCCCCCCCCCCCTCCAGAAGTCTGGCAGACAGAAAACATGGTATACACTCTTACATTTACTCAGTTTAAAAAAAAAATGATATCCTTTGAGGTCTACGTCACAGTTCTGGACGGAGACAGATCGACTATGATAGTTCAAGAGTGGTGTAGGAATGGCTTGGCGCCTATGCCGGAGCGCCAAGCTGTTCTGACACCGCCCTTCAACTGTCATGGTAGATACAAATCCTGTGATGTCAGGGCTTTATGGCCGGGTTAGTTGTTTGACTCGATCTAGCCAGTGTAGATTAGCCGTAGACCGGCGTTAGACTGATCACATTTCTGATCCCAATGATAGAGTTCTACACGACAATCTGCTATGCATCAGTGATCCATAAGGGCCTGACATGACGAGTGGTGCTTTGACTAAATACAAATCCGCTGCGCCACCGGGTGCGCGCTACCGCCGCGCCCCTCTAGCTCAATTCAGAATACAGCTATTTACGCGGTGGCGCAGCGGATTTGCTTTATTAAAAGCACGACTCGTCAGGCCGCTATGGCATGATCTTAGCTGTCATAACTGGGAACACGCGTGCATGGTTCCTCTCTTGATACATTACTCACGATAAGTAATTAGTGCTACTGTTACACTATAAGTGTATACGGCCAATATCACGGTCGGGTAATTTTATAATTTCCCTTGATATGAAAATGACGAGGGTATAATTAGTACCACGGGCACAGCACAAGGAGAGGGTAATGACACGGTCCACTTTAACTGTCATAAACTCACTTTGAGTTGACAAGCTGCTAGCCCTAGTAAGCTGGGATTAATAAATATAGATTAAGATCACTTTAGCTGTCATGATGCGGGCAGTAGCGAACGGGGAGCTGGGACTAATGAATACATAATGAGCCCACTTTAGTAGTGAGAAATACAGACTCCTGTTGACGAGGAATAATTATGAGAGACAGTAATGAGTTCCTGGTCAGCTAGGTTCCGAGGGCGCTGTCCACCAGAGCAGATGTGGGAGATTATGGGCGACAGTAATAGCTCCTTTGACAGCTAGGGTCAGGGGACGCTGACCACCATAATAGATATGAGATATTATGGGTGACAGTAATAGCCCCTTTGACTGATTGCGACAAAGGGGCGATGCCCTCCAGAACGTGTATATAGGCCTATAGTGGGGGGAAAACACCAGAGAGGAGAGCACACAACGAAGGGAAGGAGATAGATAGAGAGAGCTGGGGAGCAAGAGACCGAGCTCCAGATTTTCGCCATTTCGTATGTCATGCTGGTAGGTTGGTTGTGCCCAACCTAGTAGACTCACGATGACCAAGAAATAAAAGACTCTTCTGGAAACACTCTTGTCTGGCTGCGTCTTCCATCGACAACACCTTGCGTGTGGCTGCGGTAGTGTAACACTACCTTATCTTCCTATTTGGTGCCGTGACCAGGATCTCGGAACGGAAAGAAACAAAGCAACGAAGCAACAGAAAACTAGACTATCAGCAGCAAATCGACAGCCAACGACGCAAGGGTGGAAGAGCAGACCAGGAAGAGAAGAGAAGAGTCAAGCCAACAACAAGAAAATAGAAGAGAAGAGTGCAAGCCAACAACCCGAAGAGAAGAGAAGAGTTCGAGCCCACTTCAAAAAAAAAAAAAAAAAAAAAAAAAAAAAGCAGAGTTCGAGCCCACGTCAAGAAAAGCAGAGTTCGAGCCCACGTCAAGAAAAGCAGAGTTCGAGCCCACTTCAAGAAAAGCAGAGTTCGAGCCCACGTCAAGGAAAAAACAGAGTGCGAGCCCACAAGACGTCCGCGACTCATTCAAGATCAACAGCCGAAGGGATCACGGGGTAAGTGACATTTTCGTTTAACCCTTGTTAAGTCTTAAAGAGGAGCCAGACCAGTTAGCTAGGGTTGGGTAGTTGTTGTAATTAAAAGAAACAAAAAAAAATGGCAGTGGTGATAAGGCAGGATATAAACGCTCAAAGCATAGGAAAAATGATAGGGACGTTTGAGGGAAAATTTGCGGGTTCTGCTGCAAGCGAACCCACTGCGCAGAACCATAGAAAGAAGAAGAGTCGGTCGGTCAGCATAAATAGGGTACGTGGTTTGACGAGTATTGTTCTCAAAATCGACCATTAGAGATATTGCAGCATAATTGATATGGAAGCTAGAGGAGTCGAGAATAATTTGTTTTACAAGTTAAGTTAGTTGACTAGTGTATAGTTGCTAGAGTATAATAGAAGTGCAGTGCAGAGAACAGTTGGAAAGAGTTATATTTTTGTCAGGGTTCAATATTATTGGGACACAGTAAGATGTTCATAAAAATAATTATTGAATTAGCGCTGAAATTTGCAGACATTCTTACAGGACGGTAGATAAAAGGTTTGAATGCTTTTGAGTCATACTGATATGTGTCTGTTGGGTCAGGTGAGACTGGGATAGCCTGTGTATTGGCTTTACCCAAGGTGGTTTGACATTAGGTCCGCAGTCATTGTACTGGTATCGTGTGTTCTGATATGATAAGCGAGTAGCTATCCGGATCTAGGAAATGTCGATGTTGACATCATGAGGTTGACACATAGGCATAAACCTTACTAAAGTCAGGAATGTAATAAATAAGGTTGTATAAGAGATGTTAGACTCAGTACTATGTTCATAAGACCATTATTGAATTGGCGCGGAAATTTGCAGAACTTTAAGAGGGCGGTAGATAAAAGGTTTGACAGCTATGGAGTCGTACTGATATGTGTCTGTTGGGGCAGGTGAGAATGGGATAGCCTGTGTTTTGGCTTTGCCCAAGGTGGTTTGACATTAGGTCCGCAGTCGTTGTACTGGTATCTTGTGTTCTGATATGATAAGCGAGTAGCTATCCGGATCTAGGAAATGTCGATGTTGACATCATGAAGTTGACACATAGGCATAAACCTTACTAAAGTCAGGAATGTAATAAATAAGGTTGTATAAGAGATGTTAGACTCAGTACGATGTTCATAAGACCATTATTGAATTGGCGCGGACATTTGCAGAACTTTAAGAGGGCGGTAGATAAAAGGTTTGACAGCTATGGAGTCGTACTGATATGTGTCTGTTGGGTCAGGTGAGAATGGGATAGCCTGTGTTTTGGCTTTGCCCAAGGTGGTTTGACATTAGGTCCGCAGTCGTTGTACTGGTATCAGTGTGATCTGATGTGATAAGCGAATAGCTATCCGGATCTAGGACATGTCGATGTTGACATCATGAGGTTGACACATAGGCATAAACCTTACTAAAAGTCAGGAAGGTAATAAATAAGGTTGTATAAGAGATGTTAATATGGATACGGAGTTTAAAGAATCGGTGATTTAGATAATTGAATATAGCGTCGTGAATAAAAGAATGAAATTAAGAGAACAAGAATGAGGAGGACGTTCCGTTAATGGAGTTAAGAAAGCGCCTAAAGACAAGAGAGAAAAGGTTTCTCTCAGCAGTAAACGTTAGTTGTAACAAGGGCACATCAGACAGTTCTGATGATGGGGAGATCGACGACAATCGTTCGATTCAGCCTAGTTTACAGACTAATGGGGTTAGGGAAATTCTTGAAGCGATACTGACTCTTCTGCCGAAGAAGGCTTCAAATTAGAAATGCGACTCTCAGACGGTATCTGAGAGAGGACTATTGTAACGTGTAAATCATGAAGCATGTTTTGGATTTTGTCAGAGACAGTGGTATAAGTCTCTGGTGGTATCTTGTATGTTGCAGACAACAACAAGACGAAGTTTTTCTTGAGTCTGATAGTATTGGGGCTAGCGCAGGGTTTAAATATTAATCACAATGTCGTATTTTAAAAACTTGATGAAGTTACCACGACGAGGTCGCGATGGTTGGTAACTTTTGTTATTGATCTACAGCCATATCATAATGCGATCAATAAGCTCTATAAAGACGTGCAAGGTATTACCAACAGCACTTGGAATATCATTGCGCATTATTTTGAAGAAAGGAAACAGTTCGTGAAGAACTTCGCACAGTTAGGTAGGAACTAAAGATAGTGATGGATACATACAATGGAATTACTGAGAGTTTTGCAGAATACAATACGTTGTATGGCAGAAAAAGAAGATCACTAATTCCGTTTGTAGGTAGTGCCCTCAATTTCCTTTTCGGTACTGTTTCTGAATCGGATTTGAGAGCAGTGCAAGAAAATGTACAAGTGTTAGCAGATAACCAACAAGAATTGGCACATGTGGTGTCTGAAAGTCTGACCATAATAAATGCTTCGCGGGTTGAGATTTCGGAGAATAGACACGCAATTAATCAGTTGATGGAAGGTAATAATAATAATAAAGGTAATTTGTATAGCGCCTAATCACCAAGGTGCTCTAGGCGCTTTACAATCACAGTAATGAAACAGTGAAGCAGAATACACAAACAAGCACATACAACAAAAAAAAAAAATACATTAATTTACAAGGGCGAAAACTCACACCACACACTCACACACACACACACACACACACACACACACACACACACACACACACACACACACACACACACACACACACACACACACACACACACACACACACGCATGATGAGCCGGCAGACAAAATGGTCTTTACGTATATGCAACAGAGAAAAGGTGTGTTTTAAGCTTGGATTTGAAAATGGAAAGAGATGATGAGTGACGCACATCAGCTGGGAGAGCGTTCCATGTAATGGGACCAAAATACGAAAATGCACGATGACCTTGAGTGACCTTATTACGTCTAGGGATACGGAAAACACGAGTGTCTGAAGCAGAGCGTAGTGAGCGGGACGGTGTATACAGCTGGACAAGATCAGATAAGTAAGGAGGGGCAGAACCAGAGATGATTTTGAAACAAATAACACAGACTTTATACTGAATTCTGTATGAAACTGGCAGCCAGTGCAAATCAGCTAGTAGAGGCATAATGTGTTCACGTTTCGGTACACGAAAAATCAGACGTGCAGCACAGTTCATGACTCTCTGGATTTGGTCAAGAAGATCTTGTGGAACACCGGACAAAAGAGAATTGCAATAGTCTATTCGGGACAGCACAAGGGAGGTAACAAGTGTTTTAGTAACTTCAACAGTCAGCAGATGTCGAACAGTGCTGATCCTTCTGAGTTCAATGAAGGCAAGCTGGCAAACCTTCTTCACTTGTTCCTTCATTGTCAGCCTGTTGTCAAAAATGACACCCAAGTTACGGGCCGAGCTAGAAAAGGAGATGGCACTCTCGCCCACCATCATTGACTCAGGGAGATCAGCACTGCACGTAGAGGAGCACATCATTCGGAGGGACTCAGTTTTGTCACTGTTCAGCTGGAGCTTGTTCTGTGTGGTCCACTTCTGAACATCACAAATACAAGCCTCCAAAGACTGCACCATTTGATCGACATGTTCACGAAGGGAGTGTTTGTACAATTCTGTATCATCTGCATATAAATGATAAGAAACTAAGTGACGCTCAATGACATGCGACAGGGGCTGTGTATACAAAGTAAAGAGAACAGGCCCCAAGACCGACCCCTGTGGAACGCCACAAAGCAGCTCAACAGGGTGGGACTCAAATCCTGCCACTGAAACCATCTGCAAGCGACCAACAAAGTAGGATTGGAAAAATTTCAGTGCTGTGCTTTGAATGCCAAACACATCGCGAAGGCGGGCAAGTAAAATGTCATGGTCAATGGTATCAAACGCTGCGCTCAGATCGAGCAGAGTCAGAACAGAGATTAGATCTTCATCGCTAGCACCAAGTAGGTCATTCACAACACGCAGCAATGCTGTCTCCGTGCTATGACCAGACCTATATGCTGACTGGAACACATGCCACAGACCATTATTCTTGACATGGTCTAGCAGCTGCGTGAGCACTATCTTTTCCAGAAGCTTTGAAAGAAAAGGTAGGTTGGATACGGGTCTGTAGTTGTTCAAACTGTTGGGATCAAGTGAAGCTTTCTTTAAGAGCGGCTTAACAATTGCAGTTTTGAAACAGGTAGGTACAGTGCCGTGCAAGAGGGACTCATTTACAATAGCTGTAACAACTGGTACAATTGCATCTTTACATTCAAAAAGAAGGGACGAAGGCACAGGGTCTAGCTCACAGGTCTTGAGAGACATCTTATTCATGGTGTCCAGCACTATCTTTTCAGTCACTGGACTGAAGCATGCAAGAGGAGTGCCAGCAAAACACTTAGATTCAAATGAGCAAGATGTATGAGCATTATCACATTTGTCAATGTTGTCACGTATTGTTCTGACTTTGGAACAGAAAAAGCGAGAAAACAGTTCTGGGAGGTCACGGATTGGGTGTGTGCTGGGCAGTTGAACAGATTTGGTCTTACCCAAGAGTCTATTAGTCACACGGAAAAGTTCTTTGCAAGTACTTGCTGCAGCAACTTTTGCGCAGATGAAAGCAGTCTTGGCATTGGTGGTCAAACGAGTGATTTTATGCTTCAAACCATTCAGAATCTGTTTATGAACAGTCAGCCCAGACTTGAGCCAACGCCTCTCTGCCTGACGCCTTTCGTGCTTCAAGGTGCGCAGTTCAGCGGCCACAGATGGGTACCAGGGCGTGGAGTGATGCTGCGACACCCGGCGGCGAGTGGCGGGAGCATGCTGGTCTAGGACAGCCCGCAGACCAGCGTTGAGTTGCTCGGCCGAGATGTGGGGACGGATGCCGACAAAGTCTGCAACATCGGCTATGAACTTGCCATGGTCGATCCCCTTGAGGTTCCTCGAAGTCTTGGTAACAGCCTGCAGCTGAGGTTTGGTTATATCCAAAAGACACAGAACTGGAAAATGGTCAGAAGACATGGTGTGGCTCACAGAGGCGGACCTAAAGATGGAGTCCTCCTCTCTATACACGACCCAGTCGAGTGTATGACCTTTGGTATGAGTAGGCTGATGCACGCCTTGAGACAGACTGAAGGTTTGTAATAGATCAAGCATACGAGCCGTGTTGGTGTTGGAAGGACAGTCGAATTGAAAGTTGAAGTCGCCGACAATCACAAGCTTACCACCCAAAGAATTACAGTGCTCCATGAAATCGGCAAACTCGCTGAAAAACGTAGTGTCTGTGAGTTTATTTTTTCTGTTGGGGGGTGGACGGTACAGACAGTACAGGTGCACATGCTGCGGCACAGAAAGTGTCAACTGGGCAAGCTCAAACGTTGAATGAGAAAAGGGGAACGATGATGTGATGTTGGCATGCTCCAATAAACTGTCACGGATCAAAAAAGCCAGTCCTCCACCACGTGTAGCACGGGGGAAGGATCTAAGGCAATAGCCAGATGGAGTTATGTCCACACACTTCGCCTCGTCTCCTTGACATTTAAGCCAGGTCTCCGTCAGGAACAACACATCGATGTTCTGGTCATGCACAAAATTACATATCTCAGTCCTTTTGTCACGCTGTCCCACTGATTGTACATTGAAAGTACAGACATTAAAATATTTCTGCTGAGGTTTAGTGTCTATGCAGATGAGGTTTTAAGGCGAAACTATGTCCTTTGCACAATGCAACGTGTTGGACCTGCCAGTGATGAGAACAATAATTTGTCTCTGTTTCCTCCTACCACCTCTCCGGGTCCGTTTACGAGGCAAATTACACCCTATCCCCAAACTCCGAAGATGGAGGATGAGAGTGGGGTCCAGACGTATGGCCACAAGTCTAATACTCAACAAATCATCTCTGGAGTACTTGTGTTGTGGAACAGTGGGCGGTAGATTAGAGGGGTTCACTGGCAGGCTGGATTGATACACAGTGCATGATGATGGACTGGTGACACTGACAGACCAGAAGAGTTCATCTGTAGACTGGTTGCACACACAGTGTATGACGGTGGACTAGTGACACAGTCAGTCAGGGGCACAGTAGGTAGGCCAGACAAGCTCACATGCAGACTGCGAGTATTCACGGTACTACAATTTACATAGTTGAACTGTGACACTGAGGACAACCTGTGTGAGTTCACGTGTAGACTGAGTAGGTGCAAAGGTACGGCAGGTGCAGTGAAGCGTGACTGCCACTGAGCCAGTAGAGCAAAAAACAGAAAAAGCCAAAGCATTTTCCACTCTGGAGGAAATGGTCCACAAAAAAGATACCAAAATGTAGCCCAGTTCATCATGAACATGAAGATGACATACTCCAAAAGGGGCAATCAATACAGCCACAATTACACACGAAACAATGGGAGAGAGGTTCACTCTGCCTGTAAGGCGTATGAACACTACTCACAACACAAGGTGTGACACAACTTGATCAGAAATTAAGAGACGTAACGCAAGAAATGCAGAAGCAGATATACGAGTTAGAAACCTTTGTTTCGACTTATCTTCAAATCGATTTGGTAATCGAAGAAGTTAAACAGATGATACAACGCCTGACGATTTATTTTGAACATCTTCAACTTCAGTTGAATATGTTATCTCTTGGACGTTTAGCTTCAAGTACGATTACTCCGCATAACCTTCGAAAGTTGTTAACGGAGATTGAATTACGTTTAGAGTCACCCCTACACCTACCTGGGGATCCAAAGAAAGAGTTGTGGAAATTTTATCAGTTTCTTACATGTACTACCATTCTTGAAAACTCACGAATTCTAGTGATCGTACCCATACCACTGCTCGATTTTAATGAGAAATTTGAAATTTATAAGGTACACAATTTACCTGTACCATTAGTAACTGGAGATTCAGGTCGGCCTGCGCCAGAATCAATGACGGCTCAGTATGACTTAGAATCCACAACAATAGCAGTAGACGCGCAACGTACGCGGTTCGCGTTCCTTACGGAAGCTGAACTTGAAGCTTGTTCCAAACCCTTGAAAGGATTCTGTGCGATTCGAAGTGCAATATATCCTATGAACATTAATCAGTTTTGTGTTACGGCGCTGTTTTTAAACAATTCAGACGTAATTGCAACACACTGCCAAACAAAGGTCAAGTTGGGTACAGTGTTACCTATGGCACGGTATATAATGGATGGGCTATGGGTCATTAGTAATCATAGTCCACTAAAGATGAGTATTAGTGGTCACGGTAAAGGGGTCACGTACCAACAAATCAACCCACCATTATCGCTAATCCGCCTCAATGGATCATGCACGGCTATTAGTGATAGATTGATGTTAACCCCTTACTACCAACAAGAGAGCCAGTATCAGGTGGAAGACAAATTGATAGGATGGATGGAAAACTATGCATTTTCCAATATAACGTTATGGAAACCATTTCATAGTGCTTTACCAGACTACGATCCCGTCTCTTTGCCCAAAGAGTTAGATGAAATTAAGGAAATGAAAATGGATCATCTAATTGCTCGACTTCAAAGCATGCGATTCGTTAAGCCAAAACAAGAATGGGCGATATGGAAACAGATCATCATTGGTTCTATCGTAGGGACAGTTGTAGTGATCATGGTTGGGGTAGGGTGCATACGATATAAGAAGAAAACTAGCGCATGGTTTGGCTCCATACTATCACGACTCAGAAAGGGTGAACGTGAGGTCACGATGCCTACGTTGATTTCGGCGGCTGTGCAATCAGCAGACGTGAATGACGTCGCAAGAGCGAAGGACTCTACGCCGATGATGGAGGGAGGAGTGCAGTTACTCCCCGCCTCGAACGTTGTCAAGTTTTACCTGTCGTTGGGGTAACCAAGGATCAACGCTGTTGCGATCCAGGAAGGATCGTGAAGAATAACGAACACATGTGCAAAGACATAACTGAGTCGACGATTTTGATGTGAACATTTATTGGCGTGATTACGCCGGACAATAATAATTTTTAATAAGGAGTGATCGATTTAAATAAGCGGTCATTCCGAAAAATGATGTATTTTTGTGGATAACATGTTTAATTGTTTGAAATGATGTTGTGGTCTGAATATTGTGTAATGAAAAAAAAAAACGAATCTTGTGAATTAAGATTCCTTTTTTTTCGGGTAGGTTTGGGAGGAAATGTTACACTATAAGTGTATACGGCCAATATCACGGTCGGGTAATTTTATAATTTCCCTTGATATGAAAATGACGAGGGTGTAATTAGTACCACGGGCACAGCACGGAGAGGGTAATGACACGGTCCACTTTAACTGTCATAAACTCACTTTGAGTTGACAAGCTGCTAGCCCTAGTAAGCTGGGATTAATAAATATAGATTAAGATCACTTTAGCTGTCATGGTGCGGGCAGTAGCGAACGGGGAGCTGGGACTAATGAATACATAATGAGCCCACTTTAGTAGTGAGAAATACAGACTCCTGTTGACGAGGAATAATTATGAGAGACAGTAATGAGTTCCTGGTCAGCTAGGGTCCGAGGGCGCTGTCCACCAGAGCAGATGTGGGAGATTATGGGCGACAGTAATAGCTCCTTTGACAGCTAGGGTCAGGGGACACTGACCACCATAATAGATATGAGATATTATGGGTGACAATAATAGCCCCTTTGACTGATTGCGACAAAGGGGCGATGCCCTCCAGAACGTGTATATATATTGGGGGAAAAACACCAGAGAGGAGAGCACACAACGAAGGGAAGGAGATAGATAGAGAGAGCTGGGGAGCAAGAGACCGAGCTCCAGATTTTCGCCATTTCGTATGTAATGCTGGTAGGTTGGTTGTGCCCAACCTAGTAGACTCACGATGACCAAGAAATAAAAGACTCTTCTGGAAACACTCTTGTCTGGCTGCGTCTTCCATCGACAACACCTTGCGTGTGGCTGCGGTAGTGTAACACTACCCCGAAAAACAAATTCACAACTTAGACTGATTTTAAGATTTTGTATTGGAATTTTTGGGGCCGGGGGGAGGGGGGGGGGGGAGGGGGGGGGGCAGTGATACTCTGATGCACAGCAAATCTCACTCGAAGAAGATCGAAGAAGTAAGGGTAACTCATTCAGTCCGACGGCCGTATTTCCCAAATTTTGGAGGCGTCCTCTAATGACTATGCACCAGTTGCAGGAGATGGATCGACCATGATAATTCAAGGGCAGTGCCAGATTAGCTGATAATTCAAGGGCAGTGCCAGATTAGCTTGGCGCCGATAGGAATTGTCGATCATGGTCGATCCAGTCACGCTCTCCTGCGGAGTACCACAGGGGTCCGTCCTGGGCCCAGTCCTTTTCACACTCTACACCTCCCCCCTGTCCAACATCATACAGTCTCACCACATACGCCACCACCTCTACGCTGACGACTCACAACTACTAGACAAAGACAAACTCGACAACACTCAGTCACTACTGACTCGCACGGCTGACTGCTATGAAGACGTGAAAAACTGGATGACAGCAAACAAGCTTAAACTGAACGACGACAAAACGGAAGCCATGTTGGTAAGCACTCGCCAGAAACTTTCCCAGCTCCCTCCCTCTCTCCACCTTCAACTCGACAGCACCCCCATCTCCCTCAGTGACTCGGCCAAAAACCTTGGCGTTATTCTTGATTCCTCTCTTACCATGACCAGCTTCGTCTCCGCCACTGCCCAGGCATGCTACTTTCACCTCCGCCGCAGTCAGATCAGAAAATACCTCACCACCGAAGCTGCCACCAAACTTGCTGTCTCTCTCATTCTATCTCGCATTGACTACTGCAACTCTCTCCTTTCCGGCCTCCCTCACTCTACCACTTCCACTCTCCAGCGCATCCAGAACAATGCTGCCCGCCTCGTCCTCAGAAAGAAAAAATCCGACCACATCACACCCCTGCTCAAACTTCTTCAGTGGCTTCCCATCCCACAGCGTATCCAATACAAGATTCTGTCTCTCTGCTACAAATCCCTGAACAACTGCGCTCCTGCCTATCTTTCCAACTTACTTCACCCCTACACTCCTTCCCGCTCCCTCCGCTCCGCCTCCGACCCTCTCCGTCTCCACATCCCCCGCACCAAACTCAGCACTTTCGGCCCCCACCTGGAACACTCTCCCACTCTCTCTCCGTCAGAAAGACTCTCTCTCCTCCTTTCAGTCCGCCCTCAAAACTCACCTCTTTCAACAGTTCTAGCACTATATCACCACACTCCGCACAAAAGATGACTGTCGCAATATATTTCACCATTTGTTGTACGTGAGTCGTCTAAAGCGTGCGCATGCGTGCGCGAGTTGTGAGTGCGCGCTTAGAGTTATAATTATTATAAGATAAGCGCATTATAAATACCGTAATTATTATTTATTATTATTAATTATCATGGTCGACCCATCTCCTGCTGTATTGCGTTAGGGCTGAATAGGTTAACAATAACATCCAAACAAACAGCTCGTTGTGCACGAGTCGTGTGACCCAGCGTAGCCTCTATACTCTTTGCTCTCAACAGCCTTTCTAAATTACTTTACCACTTTCTGCGGATCAAAACTGTGCAGGTGTTATTTTTTTTTTAGTACTAAAAAAGCAACAGCTGCAGACTTGATGTTTATAATTAATGAATCAACAAATTCATGTGTAAATATAATATGTTTTATTTTAAAATTTAAAACTGTATTATTTATTTATTTCTTTAAATTAAATTAACTTTAGTGTTCATTAAACGACAAGCATAAAATGGAAAATTTCCTTTGGCTCACAGAAACACAATACACCGTCACAAATGAGACAATAACGTAAACTAAAATAATACTAATACATCGAGGAGTGGCAAGAAGAAAATCACCTGATACTTGCCAATGACCCTGAGGACCAACCTACCTTCTACTCTCGCCGCTGACACACCACCACTACACCGGACCTGGCGCTTTGCACTGACGATGTTCATAAGCGCCTCAGCAGAACAGTAGGATCACAGTTAGGAGGAAGTGACCACCGCCCTGTCCTCCTCTCCCTAAAAGGAAGCACAGCAGCTAGCTCGCCACACCGACCAAGATGGAACTACCGAAAGGCAGACTGGCGCTTGTTCAGTATCCGAACAAATGAGCTAATGCAAGACCTCGCTGTGTCTGGAAGGAACATCAACAATGTGGTCAGAGAGTTTAACGACATTATCAGTAAGGCAGCCAAGGAAACTATACCTCGAGGGGTCCGGAAAAACTACACCCCATACTGGACCGCAGATCTTCAGAAAGCACATGACAACCTCACTAGGGCCAGAGAAGACGCTGAAACCAACCCCAGCCAAGAAAACAACATCAAGCTACAACACAGTAAGGCCCAGTATCTGAAGATGAAGTTGGAGTGCACAAGAAGAAGTTGGAGAGAGAAGACTGCAAGGCTGAACATGGAGAGGGACACCACCAAGTTGTGGAGACTGACCAAGGCGTTGAACGATGAGGGCACCAGGGAACAGAAGATCACCCCGGAAGAAGATGGGAAAGCACTGACTGATATGAAAGCTGCAAATATGTTCGCACAGATCTATGCGAAAGAAAGTAACATCACTCTCCCACAAATGCTTGAGAAAAAAATCAGACAGGAAGAAAGAGAGAGAACAAGAGATGCAAACATCCATGATGCAATGAAGAAGGACATCACCCTTCCAGAACTGAAGATGGCCATCAAACAGCTGAAGAAGAAAAAAATCTCCAGGTCCAGACAGCTCAAACGAGATGTTACAACACCTTGGCAACACTGCCTTAACGAAGCTACTGGGCATCTTTAACCACAGCTGGAGAGGAGGACAGGTACCCCAGTGCTGGAAGGAAGCCAGGATGATCCCATTTTGAAGAAAGGGAAGAATAAGTCTAAAGCCCTAAGTTATCGCCCCGGGCCCATCAGCCTGACAAGTTGTGTATGCAAGACCATGGAGCGCATCATCAACAAGCGCCTGCAGTGGTACCTGGACTCCGAGAGCATTATCGTGCCAAAGCAAGCCGGCTTCAGAAGCTACAAGAGTACAGAAGACCAGACAACACACCTTGCACAGGTCATAGAAGATGCCTTTCAAGATCAGAAGGTGACATTAGCTGCCTTCATTGACCTACAGAAGGCTTTCGACAAGGTGTGGAAGGATGGTCTCCTTGTGAAACTCCTTCGCAGTGGCATCCAAGGGAACATGTATCGGTGGATCAAGTCATACCTGCACAATCGCAGAGTCGACGCAGCCCTGTACGCAGATGACCTGGTACTCTGGTGCACAGAAGAGTATGCAACAACTGCTACATACAGGATGCAGCTAGCCCTGGACAGGCTGACAGACTGGACCAACAACTGGTGTGTGACCATCAACACAGAAAAATCATCAGCCACACTCTTCTCTCTCTCTCTCCAACAAAGCAAAGTCTGGCAACCAAACACTGGGCAACACCCCACTGCGGTATGATGACCAACAGACATACCTGGGCGTCACCCTTGACAAGAGGCTGACGTGGAAGCCACACATTTGGAACGCAGAAGCGAAAGCTAGAAGAAAGCTGAACATTATGAGGAAGCTGGCTGGAACACAATGGGGAGCCAATGAAAAGATCCTCAAAAATGTATATCAAGGCACAGTGAGACCACACCTTGAGTGCGGATCCAATGCATGGTTGACGGCAGCCCAGTCACACCAGCAGACCATTGACAGAGTTCAGAACTAGACACTGCGTATCATCACCGGCGCAATGAGATCCACACCAATTGAAAAGATGGAAGTGACAACAGGCATCCCACCCTTGCGCATGAGAAGAGATTGCAAAGCCTTGATACAGTCCACAAAGATTAAGTCTTCCAAAGACCATCCTATGAATGCCAGGATGAAACAGCCAACCTCAGGGAGACTGAAAAGATCAAGCTTTGTGAAGGAGACGAGAGCTCTGCAGAGAAAACACCAGGCAAAGCTCCCTGCGCAGGTAGAGGCTCTGAATCCTGCTAGTGACTTCCACCCTGGGAAAGTAAGCCAGAAAACATCCCCATCTCTTCAACGGTACCCTACATCACCACCAAAGATGAGCACAGCACTGTGAGCAAGAAAGCCCTGACACTGGCCATGCTCGAAGAAAAGTATCCCCAGGAAGCATGGATACGGGCATACACCGATGGATCAGCCACAGATGCAGTTCAGAATGGAGGGGCTGGGGTGTACATTCAGTACCCAAATGGAAAATGGCAGACAGAGGCAGTATCAACAGGCCTTCACTGCACAAATTACAGAGCTGAGGTGGAAGCCCTGGTCCGTGCTGCAAACACCCTTAGTGGCACTGCAGACCCTGATGCCCAGATTGTCTTCCTGACTGATGCCATGTCTATCCTTGAGGCAGCAACAGCAAGCAAACTGCCACGTCTACAAGAGGCACTGCAAAGCATCAAGTGCACCAGAATGGTGCTGCAGTGGACCCCTTCACACTGTGGCATCTGCGGCAATGAAGAAGCTGACAGAATGGCAAAAGTGGGTGCAGAGAAAGAACAAGACGAAAATGGAGTCAGCTTCACAGAGATGAAGACCATCATTAAGTCTGTGTACAGACCACCACAACGGCCCCTAGACAGTTACCATCAGCTGTCCAGACAAGAGCAGGTGACCATCTTCCGTCTGAGGACCGGGCACAACCGACTCAATTTCCACCTGCACAGACGCTTTCACCTCGTGCCATCTCCCCTGTGCCCTTGTGGAGAAGCAGAGCAGATCACAGAGCACATCCTCCAGGACAGTGGGAACCACCAGCTGCTGAAGGAGGAGATATGGCAGAAGCCCGCCACTCTACAAGAGAAACTGTACGGGCCTGTGGAGGTGCTACAGAAGACCACAGATTTCATTTTGAGAGCCAAACTCCAAGTGTGACGGCGTTCGAGAAGAAGAAGAAGACGAACGCACGCAAGCACGCACGCACGCACGCACATACATCTGTCAGCTTAGTTCTGCGCCATCCACTAAGCAAGGTGCTCCGCTATAGCGGACAACTTGACTAGTGGCTGGTGCAGGACTAAGCTCGCTTATGCAACTGACCCCATGCATCTACAGCGTGTGTGACACTTTGGACAAGTGATCCAGGCTCTCTCTCTCTCTCTCTCTCTCTCTCTCTCTCTCTCTCTCTCTCTCTCTCTCTCTCTCTCTCTCTCACACACACACACACACACACACACACACACACACACACACACACACACACACACACACACACACACACACACACACACACACACACCACCACCACCACCACCACCACACCACTGACGTATGCACGTAGTCACTGAAGCGGCCGGATCGCTTGATAAAGTGCAACCTCTGCGTGAAACTAAATCATAATCCTCTAACAAGTGGCCGAGTATTAGGGGACACGAAACAATCGAGGTCAGGTCAGTCATCTCTCTCTCTCTCTCTCTCTCTCTCTCTCTCTCTCTCTCTCTCCCTCCCTCCCTCCCTCCCCCCCCCCTCTCTCTCTCTCTCTCATGACAAAGCGCAACTCATCATGTTTACAGAAGAGCTCAGCACATACACTGACACTCTACCCAAAAACCGCACTATCAACAGACCAGAAACTTCAGAAGTTAGATAGTTTGCCGCTCTCAAAGCATTGTTTATAAAGACAATTGCACGGTACAACACAGGCATCATCAGTCAATGTAACCCTTTGCTTGTCGGTAGCGCTTTTTGTCGCGATGATTCCTAGCTCTACCGACAGCCAAAGTGTTAAAGTTTAGAGAGTGGTATTATTTATTTATTAACTCATTCAACCCCACGCCCGCCTATTTCCCAAATTTTGGAGGCGTCATCTAACGACTATGCACCTGTTGCAGGAGATGGATCGACCATGATAATTCAAGGGTAGTGCCAGATTAGCTTGGCGCCGACAGGCGCCAAGCTAATCTGGCACTACCCTTGAATTACCATGGTCGATCCATCTCCTGCTATAGTGCGTCAGGGCTGAATGGGTTGAGAGCCCGCGGGGTCACAAAGGTTCACCAAGGTGATTAACAGAGCAGTACGATGTATTCTGTAGTGATAGAACACATATAAGGCAGAAACATCGAACTGCCTACATTTTGACACTTCGCACAGCAAGCAAAACTTGAACATCGTACGGTATGCCGCCTGAACGTCTGACAGCATGCTAAAACATTGTAATGGTCGCATATCATTTTACAATGCAAATTTCGCCAATTAAGTTAAAAGTAAGTTTTATCTTTTTATGCCAATTTTTCGAATAAAGCACCCCCCCCCCCCACACACACACACACACACACACACACTCCCCACGCCCTTTCTCCCACCCACCCCCCCCCCCCCCACCCCCATCCTACACCTCCCCGCCCGGGTCTGCCCTGGGGGACTTGGGTGGGATTAACTACTTTTTAGTTCCCAGGGTCACCCTGGTCAGCCCGACAGCCGGGTGGGTTTTCCCCTCTATGGCATGTGTTTCTGTCTACCCTTGGTCCATTCACCTATATTTTCCTTTTTTAAAATTCAGTCTCCCTACTGTCTGCGCTTTCTGTAGCTCTTGATATTGGATGTGTGTCAGTTGCCAGGTTTATTTAGCATATTAGACCGGCTGGCGAAATACATTCAATATTCTTTTTTTTTTTTTTTTTCACAAGCCGTGCAGGCATGTCCTGTGAAAGTCTTGTTGCTGTCGGGACGTTAAGCAATGTACACTTGCAAAACGACTCCTTAGGCGGAGGAAAATCGGGGTTCAGTCTGTCTCGGGTATGCGTATCAACCTGAGCTCTTATCTGTTCAACGGCCGCGGCACGACCGGACCAGCCGCGGAGCAGCGACCTTTGGCTCTGAGGTCACTGACCCCGAGGGTAGTCATATTAGGTCAGCGCCGGGACCTGTTTGTTTGGCAGGTGAGAGTGTCAGTCTTCGACAGTTTGGCGCAACCCTTTCACACTCATGGTCAGTCGGAATACACCCGTCTTCGCGTATGAAGGACTTCTGCCTACTGAATCGCTTATCTCATTCTACCCCAGACACACCACAGCAAGATCTGGATCGACCATGATAGTTCCGACAATGGTGATGCCAGAATAGCTTGGCGCCTATGGGCGCCAAGCTATTCTGGCATCACCCTTGAACTATCATGGTCGATCTGTGTCCTGCACTAGAGTGCAGTCTTCAGAGGACAACGGCAAAATTTGGGGATTTCGGTGTTGGGGGTAGAATGGGTTAAAAAGAGCTTACTGTCCACAGTAGCAAAACGTATTCCGGCCCACGGCCGCCGCAGTGGGCCCGCGCACAGTCGTGTGCTGGCCCACTGCGGCCGCCGTGGGCCCGAGGACCTTTGCTTGCTAAGGTTCAGAAAAGCCAGATATAGCAAGGCTGTTCAGAGCCGGTCAGTTTCGACTGGCCAGATATTTTTCTATGAAAAGTTCTGTGCCTCGCTTATAACAGCTATCAATCCTGACCCAATGGCATGAACTGAACCTGTGTACGAATGTTATTTTTTTGTACTTTGATATTGGTACATTTTTATTTTTAGCAATGGGACACATTACATAGCTCTCTTCAGTAATAAAATCATGGAGGCCCACGTTAAAAAACAACAACAACAACAACAAAAAACTATTTTAAAAAAAACCCAGCAACTTTGCATAACTGCTTCCATTTTTAACCTTGTTATCCCATGGCATCATACATTATAAATAGTGTATGGAGGCCTGAACCATGCTGAAATGGTCTTCCATGACCGAAAAGTGAGCTCTTGAATAAAAGATGTGCGACACCAGGCCAGCTCTTAATTTATTATACAGTACTGGTCGTCTGAGAGCTGGTCGTTCTGAAAGGGGGGAGGGGGGGGGGGGAGGAGGGGGTGCATAGGGGATGAGCGTGTTACCGGAAGACGGCTTCGAGCCGTATTTTGCATGCGCATCGATAGTTGTCACGTATTTCCGCTTCCTGGCTTGCTTACCGCCACTGAGAAAGCAGATCTGTACCTGGTGTCTCTGATCAGAAATATGGGTGTTCCTTTTCATTCCGAAAATTGACACATTTATTAAAATGAATTAATCCAATCGACCCTGGCAACTTGACACATGCGGCGGCCGATAGTTCACGCAGGGTGGCGCCAGACTGAATAGCTTGGCGCCGAGTAAAGGCGGCACCAAGATATTTTGGCACCAACCTTGAACTATCATGCTCGATTTGTCTCATGAATAGCATTGTAGTCGTCATCCGGAGCACAATTTCCAAATTTGGGTATTTCGATCTCTAGGCGGAATGTGTTAAACTCTAAGCTGAACTGAAATGAATATCAAGGATTAGGCCGCCGTTTTGCTACACATTTGCAGTGAGGCTGATTAGAAGTGTGTCGCCGGGACTGACTTTTAGCATGCTGTACGACGTTTTAACCCTTATTTCATTCGGAATACACCAGTGTGTGAAATAAGTCTGACTAAAATAGTTCCAGAATAGCTTGGCGCCTAGAGGCGCCAAGCTATTCTGGCGGCACCACTCTTGAACTAAAGCCGCATTGGTCTATATCCTTATCTGTAAGTACTATAATGTAGCTTGCATATATGGCAGTGAGTACATATTTGAAGCTTTTAGTCTCAGTATGATATGGGTTAAGCGCGCCCTACAGTTAAAGCTTTCAGTACAAAGTGTCGAAAGGTCAGCTTCTTCTCTTCTTCTTCTTGTCGTTCGCAGTGGGCTATACGGTCAGACCAGCACCGGTGATGAATGACGTCGTTTTCTCCAGGTCTTCTCGACTGCCGTAGAGTTTGGTCTGCAGTGGAGTTGGCGATGGCCACACTTCTTTTCTTTCATCGTCCAGTAGGGGGCATCTCTGGAGAATATGTTCCGCTGTTTGGTCTTCCTGACCACAGGCGCAGGTTGGTGATGGCGCCAGCTTCAGCTTTCTGTTCATGTGAGCGTTCAGTCTGTTGTGGCCGGTACGCAGTCTGATCAGGACGACTTGCTGCTCTCTGGTCATTGTGTGGTAGTCGTCTCTGTTTGACCTTGGCCTCATCAATGCCTTGATGATTGTCTTTTGCTCACTATAGCTGACGCTGTTTTCTTGTTGAAAAAGGTCAGCAATACAATGCCGTTTCTGTCCAGTGTGCTCTGTCGATGCAGAATACATAGTACTGCTTGTTATGGAACCAGCTGCCGCCTAATGGCAAAAACTGGTATGTCCACAATGATTTTTGAGAAAAGAGAGTTTCATTGTTATGCAATGGACAAGGTTCAGACAATAAAGGTGACTACCAAGCGTGTAAAATAAAGACTGTGAGAAGACCTCAACCAAGAGAGAAACACGCTTAGGAAAGACAGTGACAAAACACAAGTTATTAACCATTATCATTCGGAATACACTAGTGTGTGAAATAAGTTCAACTAAATAGTTCAAGGGTAGTGCCAAAATAGCTTGGCGCCTCTAGGCGCCAAGCTATTCTGGCACCACCCTTGAACTAAAGCCATTGGGCTATATCCTTATTTGTAAGTACTATACTGTAGCTTGCATATATGGCAGTGTACAAATTTGAAGCTTTAAGCCTCAGTATGATATGGGTTAATAAATGCGTCATCTCATCACGCAAAGTAATGGTCCAGATTGTGTACTTGATTGTGTGTCTCTTTGAAAAAGCGCGTAAAATGCATAGAAGAATCCAACAGAGAAAGAAACACGCTTAGAAAAGACACTGAGTTACAACACAATTTATCAATATTTAACCCATATCATACTGAGGCTAAAAGCTACAAATTTGTACAGTACACTGCCATATTCAAACTACATTATAGTACTTACAGATAAGGATATAGACCAATGGCTTTAGTTCAAGGGTGAGCATCGAGGCTTTGCTGCTGCGGACACAGCTCCGCTGGGCGGGGCATGTCTCCAGGATGGAGGATCATCGCCTACCAAAGATCACACTGTTCGGCGAGCTTGCTACTGGACACCGTGACAGAGGGGCACCAAAGAAGAGATACAAAGACTGTCTCAAGAAGTCACTCAGTGCCTGCCAAATCGACCACCACCAGTGGTCCTCGCTTGCTGCGGACCGTGACACCTGGCGCTCCACCATTTACAAGGCAGCTGTCTCCTTTGAGGACTCTCGCAGAGCTGGCCTTAAGGACAAGCGGCTCAGGAGAAAAAACAGAGATGCCGCAGCTCAGAACCCTGGCCATACCTTCCCCTGCAGCCACTGCGGTCGAACCTGCCTGTCTCGGATTGGCCTCCGCAGCCACGAACAAGCCTGCAGACGTCGTGGTCAACTCCTATAAAATCTTCGTTCGCGAAGTCAAGCCAAGAGAGATTCAGTGTCAGAATAGCTTGGCGCCTAGGGGCGCCAAGCTATTCCGGCACTGCCCTTGAACTATTTTAGTCAATCTTATTTCACACACTGGTGTATTCCGAATGATAAGGGTTAACCCGAAGTATTAATACAATGTTGTGTAACTACTGTCTTTTCAAGCGTGTTTCTTTCGTCTTTGGGTTCTTCTATTCAATGGACATATTGGCTTTTGGTCATAAGGGCCTGACGATGGTGCTTTGACTAAATGCAAATCCGCTGCGCCATCGCGTGCGCTCCACCATATCACTAGCGCAGTTCAGAATACTGAATTGAGCTAGTCATAAGGTGGCGCGCACGCGGTGGCGCAGCGTAGTACTTGCATTAAAGTCAAAGCACCATCAGCAGGCCCCTATGCTTTTGGTGTAGAACGGCAGACAACAAACATCACGACCCCCAACCCTCTACCCCACCCCACCCCACACACACACCCCTATGTATCAGCTACTACCCTGTAGGGCAAAGTCCTGAGAGCGCTCAGCGGTAAAGGCCATAGGACACTCACTGAGACGAGACGGTCAAAAGGTGTAGCAAATCATAAATTACTTTCCGTTGACACAGTATGATATTGTAGTGTCGGCCGGCTCTGGCTCAGTCAGTCCGTCGCGACCCCATTTTATGACACGGGTCATGTCTGGTCTGTGTCCTAGTTTTATTTTACCCTTACAGCGAGTTCTCGTCAATACCACATGAGATAAACTGGCTCTTGGGCGATTTTACAACCGGGAAACTTAAGATTTAACCCTATCCCTGCCACAAGTACGTTTCTGTCTCTTTTAATCTGTGCTCATTCACAACGATCAAAGTCAAAAAGCCAAAACTGTCCACGAAACATGGGCACGAATTGGTTTCAGCAAGAGGCATAGATCCTCATGAGCCCCCGCAGTTGCGGGGGCTCATGAGGATCTATGCCTCTTGTTAGTTGGATCGCGTTCCCTTTCTCTCGACAGTGAACAAGACGTGACTTAGCACCCAATATTTTAACTCTTTTCATCCTGATACACGGCATTGCTTTGAAATAAATTTGATTATGATAGTTCAAGGGTGGTGCCAGAATAGCTTGGCGCCTGAGGCGCCAAGCTATTCTGGCACCACCCTTGCACTAAAACGGTTGATCTATCTCCTAATCTGTAATGTAGCCACCATAGGGCAATAAGCAAATCTCAAAACAACAAAAAATAAAATAAAATATAAAAAAAGTCAGCCTCAGGAAGTAATGGGGTAAGGAGCTGACAACAACATCATGTTATTAACGTGAAGCTTGAAACTTGTTGGGCAATAACAATTCGAGCTCAAAGGATGCGTGCTCACACGCAGGTACGCACGTGCACGCACACACACACACACACACACACACACACACACACACACACACACACACACACACACACACACACACACAAAACCCACCGCTGTCCTATCACTGAAATCTATCATTAGAGATAACAGATTTTGCACCGGCTGACTCGGTGACAAAGATGAACTACTTTTTATTGTTTATCAGACCCGTATCTGAAACTGAATGAATGGACTCTGAAAACGGTTCGTAGCTCCCAAATCTGTACCCGAGTACACCTTGACAGCGTTCATCTCTTGACCTTTCAAGTGTTTACAAAACTGCATCATCGATATCTGCGTCCGAGTGTATGAATGGGGTAGTGTGCACTAATTGTGTGTTGAAAGTCAAGTGAATGACGGAAAACTTTACATATTATTTTGTTATATATGTCTCGGATCAAAAGAAAAATTACCCAGCAATTTTGGCATGGGACAAACAGTGACCATAGTTCGACTGTCCAGCGAGATTATTCCAGAAAGCTTATCATAGTGACCGATACACCCCTGATACACTACTGCGTGAAATAAATGTGACTATGATAGTTCAAGGATGGTGCCAGAATAGCTTGGCGCCTGAGGCGCCAAGCTATTCTGGCACCACCCTTGAACTAAACTGGTTGATCTATCTCCTAAACTGTATGTAGCCTTCATTAGTCATAGGACAATAAGTTGTTTTTTTTTTTTTTTTTTTAAATCAGCCTTACGATGAAATAGGTTATGAGGAAATAGGTGGCCCGCGCTTCTGTCTGAACCCCACCCCCCCCCACTCCTCGCCAAACACACACACACACACACACACACACACACACACACACACACACACACACACACACACACACACACACAGAGAGAAAACCCTGAAAAAAACATGCAAACAAAACATGAGAATGCAAGCAACAAGAGGCTTTACAAAGCCTCATGAGCCCCCCGCATCTGCGGGGGCTCATGAGGATCTATGCCTGCTTGCAGATGGGCTTGGCTTGACACGGATTATTCCAGAGCGACATCTGTCGCGGGTTGTTTCACACACTGACCCTGCCCCACCCCCCTAATGACTGAGTACTGATACGTGCATCGTGCAACGTAGCCAGGGTGAGCCGCGACCACCGTTGATCGATCGCGTCCCAGTAAACACAAGGTCCTCGGGCTGACGTCAGCAGCTGTTGGCCTGGGCACAGCTGTGCGCGGGCCAACAGCGACCGACGACAGCCCGAGGACTTTTAACTCTTGCGGACCCGGTTTCCTGACGCGGCTTTTAGAGACTGGCGACATTCAATTGTTTTATCTCCCACATGATGCACTGCAGACACGCCGGTAAGTCTTTGATGCTGTCAACCAATGGTCAACCAACCAACCAACCACTTTGGACTGGAGGATTAATGTACAGGATAATCGCATTTGGCGACAGGATTATTTTTGAATTATTTATCCGGGGTGGGTGGGTATTTTGGAATATTTTTTCCGGGTGGGTGTCGGGAGGAGGTGAGAGGTGGGGGTGGGGGAATAGGAGTAGAAGTAACGGATTGAAAGAGCGGCAGCGAGTCGCATTTGTTAAAAGTGACACACGTGCACACACACTGACGGCACAGACACAGACACATTCTCTCTCTCTCTCTCTCTCTCTCTCTCTCTCTCTCTCTCTCTCTCTCTCTCTCTCTCTCTCTCTCTCTCTCTCTCTTGTTTAATGTTTTTAACACATTCTTCCCCAGGACCGAAATCCTCAAATTTTGAAGTTGCCCTCTTTAGGACTATATTACAATTCTAGAGACAGATCGACCAAGATAGTTTAAGGGAGGTGCCAGAATAGCCTTGAACTATCATGCTCGATCCATGTCTTGTTGTGGTGCTCTCTCTCTCTCTGTGTCCCCCCCCCCCCCCCCACTGACACACACACACACACATTCTCTCTCTCTCTCTCTCTCTCTCTCACACACACACACACGCACGCGCACGCACGCACACAAACACACACACACACATTCTCTCTCTCTCTCTCTCACTCATCACTCTCTCTCTCTCTCTCTCTCTCTCTCTCACACACACACACACACGGCACACACACATTCTCTCTCTCTCTCTCTCTCTCTCTCTCTCTCTCTCTTACACACACACACACACACACACACACACACACACACACACACACACACACACACACACACACACACACACACACAACGGAGTTTGAAAATTGGTTTTTGTGACCAAGGATGATTTTACCGTTGTAAAATAAAGGTTCATTGTTCATTGTTCTCTCTCTCTCTCTCTCTCTCTCTCTCTCTCTCTCTCACACACACACACACACACACACACACACAAACACACTCATACACACACACACACACACACACACACACACACACACACACACACACACACACACACACTGTTATGGCAACGTCGCCACTAATCCTGCACAGAACCCAAACATTGCCACATCGATTTATGCTGACAGAACTAATAGAATTTCAGCCCTATTAATTCTATCTAAAGCGATGCTGCAATGTCTGGGCGCTGAGTCGAATTATTGATGATGGCGCTATTAAAACATTTTCGACGGATAAGCCTTTCCCAATTTACACCAATGCAGCAAAGTCTAGGCGATCGCCATGTAATTGAAAATTATCGATCGAAAAGTCTAGATGAAAAACTGCAAGTGTTCTTGTCAGTGGTCTATCTGCTGCTTTGACTAACCCGAGACGTGCCCAATACGAGACGTGCCCAATACGAGACGTGTCCAATACGGATACGCACCTTCCGCATCCAGTACGTCTCGAATGTGTAAGTCCCTCCTGAACAGCGGACGCTGACAGTGTTTCTGTCAACCCTTCCTACAGGAATCATCGCGACTAAAAAACGCTACCGACATGCATCTATATTTAAATTAATTAAAAATAAAATTAAATGTACATATCTACATCTTGACGGCACTCTACTCTCAATGGCGTGAGTGAGACAAAGGGGGGGTAGGCTAGTGATTTAGGTGAATAATGGACTCTCTATCATCTATATCTGCGGGTGGATAATGAGGTCGATATACTCTTGCCGTGAGTGTACGCGGTGCGTTCACGTGCGCGAGAGAGATTGAAGAGTGTAGAGAGAGTGAGAGAGTAGGATTAGCATACACTCACTAAAGGTAAGAGGGAGATAGAATGGTATGAAGAGAGCGTGTGAGCGCGATGAAAGTGGAGTGGAATTGATTGTGTGAGATGAATAATAATTCTATATTGTTAGGAGTTATTATTAGTAGAGCATCTAATGATGAGAGGGAGGGGAGTGGATTATAGATGGTTAATATAAGAGGAAATAAGATAGTTGAGTTGGGGGGGGGGGGTGTATTATGGAGGGTTGTGATATCTCTTATATTATATGAGTATATATCTATATATATATATATATCTCTCTGAGAGAATTTATAGGGTTTGTGTAGGTGAAAGTTGTAGTATAGTCCCAGCAGTGCTTATAATTTAAGGGTGATGTAAATTGGGATGGTTCATCTAATTGAGTGAGTTAGATTGAGGGAGGGGAGATATGTTAGTAGAGTGTAAAAAAAGAGGAAGATGGGGGCGTGTAAAGGGTATCTATTTAGTGAGGGGTTTTAGGGGTTATGAGAGTAATAGGATTGAGTTGTTTCTCTATATTATCTAGGGAAAAAAAGGGTTAGATATTGGATGGGGAGGTAGACACTATATATATCTATCTATATCTCTCTATAATCTATCAAGAGTGAGATTGAGGTATAGGTTTTTAAGAGGATGGATGCTAATGGGTTGATATGATTGGTAGTGAGAGGAGTCTCTATCCTGATATGACAACATATCCTAAGGTTGGTTTTGAAATGACACACACACACACAAGGGAGACACATTTAGATTATATCTGGTACAGTAGTAAAATGCGAGAGTATCTCTGATGTAGATATATTGTAAGTAATATTCTCTGTCTCTCTATATATATCGTCTCTATAGATGTGATGGGTGTGAGAGTGATTATAATATGGGGTGATGTTTAACTTGGGGATGGAAAGTAAAAATTTAGTTGTTGCTCGTTTGGTGAGAGGTTTGGAGGGATCTGATGTGATTAGTTGGGATATAGTTGATTTTGGTAAATAGTGAGAGGATTTGCGAGAGAGGTAAATTTATGTGGGAATGAGGTGATCTGATCATTAGTAGTGATAGGTAATATATCTTCATATCAGGTTTTGTATTTGGTTGTGTTATGTGTTGAGGAGTGTGGATGTGTGTTAGATTTATGAGAATTTATATTAAATTGTAAATAATTGGAAGGAAGGTGGGAAGTTTAGAGGAAAGATATTTGTATAAGTTTGGTAAGGGGTTGAGAGTTTATTGGTAATAATTTTAGAGTTTGGATTGGTTTAAGGGAAATTGTATGGAGTTGGGGGGGGGGGTTAAGATGAAGAGATAGGTTAGGAGGATGGATTGGTAGTTTTGTTTGGGGAAAAGAATTTATTTGACTTATTTGTTACTAAGAATATAGTTATGTGATATTGTTTATAGTATTGAGTTGGTTTTTTTATGTGTTGGTTTGTTATGATAAAAAGGTAAAGTGCAAAACTGAAAAATTATTTCCTTGTTTTGTTGCTAATCAGGATTTTCTTCCAGACAAGACTGTTCGCTAGTCTGTGATTTTGGACCTTACGGCCTGCGGCCGTAAGGTCTAAATTCACAGGCCAGCACACAAAATGATCTAGAAATGTCTTCTTCAGAATAGATCTTTCTACAATCACGCGGTGTTTCTAGATTATTCCAATACGAGCTACAAATAAACGATATGTAATGATTGTTCTAGTGTGTTCTTGTCAGTTAAATTGATATCTTTGTAAACTTTGTCCCTCGTTTACACCTTTTCCTTGCATTTGTAAAGAGCTTATATAGTCAGTTATAAATAAAAATAGCGTGCCCTAAATAATAATAATAATAATAATCCATGCCTTTTGCTGGCAGAGACTCAGGGTCAAATCAAACTCACAAACACATGAGTTTTTACTGATCAGTGCATTTTGTTTATTGCTTCTTCTCTTCCTGTCTTCTTCTTAATAATAATGATGATTATAATAATAATAATGATGATTATAATAATAATAATGAAATTATTATTATTATTATTATTATTATTATTATTATTATTATTATTATTATTATTATTATCGTCGCAATACATTGTCATGACTGATTTTCGTTTTGTTAAGAACTTTGTCAGATCAGTCTAAGCTCTAGTCATAAAAACCAGTTCAATAATTCATCAAATTTATTAAAAACAACAAAAATCGTTTTACGGTTCATCGTTTAGTAAGTTGCTTCTGGCTTCAAATGATTTGAGATTAAAGCGTTCATCAAATCTGCCCTACAGACAGACAATAACGAATAAAATTCCTATCAGTCTATTAAAGATGGTCACTGCTACTCTAAAAATAAATCTTACAACCAGCTGACGTTATCCTAAGTACTCAAAGACAACTGAAGCAAAAACAAAACCAAAAAAATTCAATTAGACTGATAACCTACACAAAAACAACACGACATGGACATAAATTGACAGATAATTCTTTTTGTAACACTGGTATTTTCACGCAACTGAATTTCAAATCAACAGTGGAATAAAACAGAAATGAAACACGAGCTTTAGTATCAATTTCAGCGCACTTAATCAAATTTCAAATACAAACACTATTCTGGCACCACCCTTGAACTAAAGCTATTGGTCTATATCCTTATCTGTAAGTACTGTAATGTAGCCAAGCTATTCTGGCAGCACCCATGAACTACCATACTCAAATTTATTTCAAACAATCGTGTATCAGGATGAACAGGGTTAAGTCAAATCCAGTGAGCTCCAGCCAGCCAATAAGAGAGAGAGAGAGAGAGAGAGAGAGAGAGAGAGAGAGAGAGAGAGAGAGAGAGAGAGAGAGAGAGAGAGAGAGAGAGAGGAGAGAGAGAAATGAAATTTATTGTACCGTTAAGTTGATAATAATAATAAGAGAGAGAGAGAGAGAGAGAGAGAGAGAGAGAGAGAGAGAGAGAGAGAGAGAGAGAGAGAGAGAGAGAGAGAGATTAGATATGATAAGTTAATAATAATAATAATAATAGAGAGATAGAGAGAGAGAGAGAGAGAGAGAGAGAGAGAGAGAGAGATGATAATATAATAATAATAATAATAATAATAGAGAGAGAGAGAGAGAGAGAGATGAAAAATGAAATTTATTTTACCGTTAAGTTGTTAAGTTGATAATAATAATAATAATAATAATAATAATAATAATAATAATAATAGAGAGAGAGAGAGAGAGAGAGAGAGAGAGAGAGAGAGAGAGAGAGAGAGAGAGAGAGAGAGAGAGAGAGAGAGAGAGAGAGGGAGAGAGGGCAGACAGACGGCGGACAGACAGACAGACAAAAGGGCGGGCAGACAAATAGACGGAAGTACGGACAGACAGATATACAGACTGACAGACAGACACAGAGAGAGGAAAAACATACAAAATGTATTCTCAACCTTCTGCAACGCTGGATGTTGTGCAGTCAATGTCCATAGTTTCTGTGTTCATCATTTTAAAAAGGAATTCCTGTTCTCCTCTCAATGGTCAGACAACGATCAGCTCCGTTGAGGCGATTTTGATTATACTCACGATAATGCTACAAACATAAATATTCCAAGACAGGCGAAATCTTCCCTGTGTGTTGTTTTGTCAGCATTTAAATAGCACTGCAAGTGTGTTTCTGTAGTCTTTGTTAACCCCTTTAGAATACCGAGGCTGAATTTATTTTAAAAGTTGCTTATAGTCCTATCAAGGCTATATTACAGATTAGGAGGTTGGTCCACCATTTCAGTTCAAGGGTGGTGCCAGATTAGCTTGGCGCCTCAGGCGCCAAGCTATTCTGGCAGCACCCATGAACTACCATACTCAAATTTATTTCAAGCAATCGTGTATCAGGATGAATAGGTTTAAGTCAAGTTTAGTGAGCTCCAGCCAGCCAATAAAAACGTGGATTCAAAGCGATGTCAACAAGAGACACAGCTCCTCAAGTGGGGGCTTCATGATAATCTATGTCTCTTGCATTTGGATCCTGTTGGTGTTTTTTTTCTCGGAAGTAAATGGATTAACTTAACCCTTATCATTCGGTGTGTGAAATAAGTTTGACTGAAATAGTTCAAGGGTAGTGCCAGAATAGCTTGGCGCTTCTAGGCGCCAAGCTATTCTGGCACCACCCTTGAACTAAAGCCATTGGTCTATATCCTTATCTTAAGTACTATAATGTAGCCTGCACTATATGGCAGTGTACAAATTTGAAGCTTTTAGCCTCAGTATGATATGGGTTAACAAGCACTGAGCGAGGGGGACTTTAAATACGGATGTGTTTGTATGTCTATCAGCTTTAACATAAATCATGTCTCCAGGCTGAAATCTTTGTTTGTTCAACCGGCTAGTGAGCATGGATACAAAGTGATGCCAGCAAGAGGCATAGATCCTCAATGAGCCCCCGCAACTGCCAGGGGCTTATGAGGATCAATGTCTCTTGCATTTGGATCGTGTTCATTTTTTCTCGGCAGTGAATGAAGTAACTTAGCAAGAACTGAACGCGTGGAACTTCAAACTGATACGGATGTGTCAGTACATCTATCTGAGCTTTATCGCTTTGAACGAGAATGACGCTGCATTGAACTTTCAATTTTGAATTCTGAAGGAAGTCCTTAGTGTGTGTGTGTGTGTGTGTGTGTGTGTGTGTGTGTGTGTGTGGTGTGTGTGTGTGTGTGTGTGTGTGTGTGTGTGTGTGTGTGTGTGTGTGTGTGTGTGTGTGTGTGTGTGTGCAAGGAACGTATGGCCAACCATCCAGCCAACCAGTCAATTTCAAGTTAAACCGGCAATTAAAAATTTCTCAGTATTTCAAAATACACTCGCAAATTCCTGAAAACCAGTACAGGATTCGTTTATTTTTAAGTTCATTTAACATTGGCGGATGAAAACTTTAACATGAGCAAATGTACTACTCACAAAAAGCTAAGGGATACACTGAGAAATGTAAAGTGCTTTTTTCTTCTTTTTAATAATACTGTCAGAGTTTAGGATTTTGTTGTTGTTGAAATTTTGGAACGAGACTGTAGACTTAGCTTGTCTTGTAGACTACTGTCCAAAGATTTCAAGACAAAGTCTTAACCCTTTGTGTGTCGGTAGCGGCTTTAGTCGCAAAAATTCTTGTAGGAATCATCACGACTTAAAACTGCAACCGACACACAAAAGGGTTCGAATTCGACAGAGTAGTGCAAATTTGAAATCAGGACCATTTTTCAGTGAGTAGTATATTATACGATACATGCCGATTTTCTTTTAAGTCATTCATGATCCAGGGGCGGTGAGGTGTATGTGTGTGTGTGTGTGTGTGTGTGTGTGTGTGTGTGTGTGTGTGTGTGTGTGTGTGCGGTGTGTGTGTGTGTGTGTGTGTGTGTGTGTGTGCGTGTGTGTGTGTGTGTGTGTGTGTGTGTGTGTGTGTGTGCGTGCGGGTGTGTGTGTGGAGGGGGGGGGGGGGGTCCTTTATTTGCTGGGGAAATTGAACCTGAGGCACAAGTAGGCGCTCAAAGGCGGATGGGGTTGGGGGAGAGGGTTGTGTGTGTGTGTGTGTGTGTGTGTGTGTGTGTGTGTGTGTATGTGTGTGTAAGAGAGAGAGAGAGGAAGAGAGACAGAGACAGAGACAGAAACACAAGAAGACAGAGAGAGAACAGTATTGTCAATGGCCGAAAAAAGAAATCTACAAAAAAAATTTAGGGGGGGGGGAGGGGGGGGGGCGAGGTGAGGGAGGGGGGCGGGGTGGGGGAGGCCGGGGGGGGGGGGTAGGGGTTGGGACTGCGGGCGTTGTTTTCCCGAAGACCTTCACTATTGAGCGAGAGGGGGGCGGGGGGGGGGGGGGGGCGGGGGGGGGGGGGAGGGCGTTCACGCATGTACCATTGTCTTTAAAGTATTTTCGGGCAGGGGATTGGACTGGGTCCGGAACCCCCTGAAGCCCCTCCCCTAGATCCGCCTTTGAGTTCTGTCCAACCAGGAAGTGGGTCAGTGTGATACTGATACACTACTCGCGCATCCGACACCTCCGTCCAAGAAGGAAGAACTGAAGACGAGTACTAACGAATGGATGCACCAATAGAACGAGGCGGCACTGACGTCCGCATGACGCTTCCTAGAAGCCGGCCAATCGAAACGTTCAACAGAAAGACCATAATCTCAAACAGCTGTGTTCCGTCGAAGGGTTTTTGATAGTCTTGTTAACAAAATATAACTCCACGGCCGCATTGCCCATATATTGGAGGTGTTAATTAACGACTGTGTACCAGCTGCAGGAGATGGATTAACCGTGATAATTCAAAGGTAGTGCCAGATTAGCTGGGCGCCTGAAGGGCGTCGGGGCTAAATGGGTTTTAAACAAATTAGGAAAGGAGTATCAGTTTAAAAAAAACTTTCGAGTGAAAGGAGTAACAGCTGTCCCTTCATCAGAAGTGGGTCAAACACTGCACGGAGTTAAGACATTCCGTGGATTCATCCATCCCGCTCTATCTGCAACTGGCGTATATTCTCATGAACCTCTGCAGCCTTAGGGGCTCATGAGAATATATATGTCTCTTGCTCCGCAAGGCCGGAGTTGTGCCTCACTGGCATACTCAGTTTGAGGTACTCTCAACTATTAAGACGCACGCCGCAGTGACTGATGACAGCAGCAACACAGCGAAACGGTTCCTTTTTAGTACTTACTATAAAGTTGCGCAACCTACTGGCTTTCCTTACTATAAAGGGGCTCAACCTACTGTCTTTGATCGTAGTCTGTTTCAACCCCTTCACCTGTCAGTGGACGCAGACAGTGTTTTTTTTTTTTTTTTTTTTTTTAGATCACTATCAATTTTAACGCCAAAGATTCCCCGCCGATAAAGGAACAAAGACACAAAGTGGTTTCAGCAAGAGGCATAGATCTTCATGAGCCCCCGCAACTGCGGGGGCTCATGAAGATCTATGCCTCTTGCATTTGTGTGGTCTTTACATTCAAGTTTCTCGGCAGCGAATGAGTTAACTGAGACATGCTCAGAAGAACTCATCTTTCACCGCGCCATAAGTTGAATCTGCTGTAGCCGAACCTCAGTGTTGCGAGTATCGTTATAGAACCGTGAAACAAAGTGCACTGTAGAACCGGCCGTGCCCTCTGCCAATCAGCTGTGTTGTCAGTTGTGTCTATGTGCTGGTCTGTGATTTTGAACCTTACGGTGTAAAGTGTAAAGTCCAAAAGCGCATTTACGTCTCTTTTGGTACAGCAGAGCCTGTTTGGAGCGGCCATCGTGAGACGGCCTTAGTCGCCTGCTCGGCGATAAAACTCCAATAACTAACTGTTTGGAGCAACCGTCCATTTTTAAAGAGCAAAATGGTCTTTAGAGACAGGTGCTCTCTCAAGAGAAGTCTTGAAGGGACAAAGGTGTCGCCTGTCATTAAAGACCACCATTTAGGTGGCTAAACCCACCAAAATGGTGGTCTTTAATGACAGGTCGTCGCTCAAAACATGTTTCTGTTGTATCATGAAAAATACCCTGCTGGTGACTCCAGAATATAAACTTATCATCCTAAACTTTTAACCCTTCGCCTGTCGGTACTGGTTTTTGTCGCGATGATCCCTGTAGGAATCATTGCGACTGAAACCGCTACCGACACGCAAAGGGTTAACGTCAGTTCATTTCCGTCTGCGGGTTGGCAACGGTAATCCTCAAAACTGATGACATCAAGGACCTTATATATATATATATATATATATATATATATATATATATATATATATATTATATATATATATATATATATATATATATATATATATATATATATATATATATATTAACACTGCGGCCTTTGGTGATAATAGTAAAGTTTGTTTTGAAACGAACGACTCGCAACAACGAACGAGAGTGAAATCCCAACAACAGTCCTAACATCTCCAAGAGGCATAGATCCTCATGAGCCCGGAGGGCTCATGAGGATCTATGCCTCTTGGAGATGTTTGGAGGGTTGTCTATGCTTACGGAACAAGCTGGTCATCCGCCGTGATTTCACTCTCGTTCGTTGTCGGTAGTCGTTCGTTGGAAACGAAACCTCACAGTTAGTCCATTTGCCGGAAGCGGGAAAAGTCGCTAAAAGGATGCGGTTTATTGTAGGCGTATTATTGTTTTCATCCCGCCCGCTACGTCACAAGACCAGTCTTTTTAGCGCAAACCGTATCATGTGATCGTGATACAAAAACCCTTGTAGCGACAAATGGCGGACTTTTTGTAGCCCTCTTTCTGACGCGTCTTGGATGCCAGTTTTGTTCTATAACAGATCACCAAACGTTCTAAAGTACAAAGTTACTTAGTGTTGTTCGAAACAACAGGCGCACTACAACGTCATGAAATATTTTAAATTACGTCGTAAGTCAATTATGTATAAATATATCTCCTTTTACGTCAGTCATGTCTGGCGCGATCCAGGTCGGAAGATTTCTTATTGATTTTTTTTCTTTACGAAAATAGCCGAGGAATGAAAACAAATACGTTATTGGTCGCAGGGGCTTGCTGCACGGACCCTTGTAGGCCTTAGGAAGGTCAAAGGAACCATTGTACCCCTAGGCTTTCGGGGTACAAAGGTTCTTTGACCTCTCTCAGGCCTACAATGGTCCGTGTAGCAAACCCCTGCGATCAATAACTTATATTGTACTACGGTGAGCGGTATAACTAACAATAAGCTCGGGACCAGTGACACGTGTCAGTGGGAGTGGTACAAAGATGTGGTTGAGTGATCTGGTGTCGCAAATTTGTGCACGACCCGCCTTGTTCCCTGTGTGTGTGTGTGTGTGTGTGTGTGTGTGTGTGTGTGTGTGTGTGTGTGTGTGTGTGTGTGTGTGTGTGCGTGTGCGTGTGTGTATGTGTGTGTTGTTTGTGTCTGTGTTGTTTGTTTGTGTGTGTGTGTGTTGTTTGTGTGTGTGTTGTGTGTATGCGTGTTGTGTTTTGTGTGTGAATGTGTTGTGTGTGCTGGCTGTGTGTGTGTGTGTGTGTGTGTGTGTGTGTGAGTGTGTGTGTGTGTGTGTTGTGGTTTGTTGTGTGTGTGTGTGTGTGTGTGTGTGTTGTGGTTTGTTGTGTTGTGTGCGTTGTGTGTGTGTGTGTGTGCCGTGGTGTGTGTTGTGTGTGTTGTGTTTTGTGTGTGAGTGTTTGGGTGTGCTGTGTGTGTGCTCTGTATGTGTTATGTATGTATGTGTGTTGTGTTGTGTTGTGTGTGTGTGTGTGTGTGTGTGTGTGTGTGTGTGTGTGTGTGTATGCATGTGCCTTGTGTGTGTGTGTGTGTGTGTGGTGTGTGTGTGTGTGTGTGTGTGTGTTTGTTTTGCAGTGTGGGGGGTTCGTATCATATATACAGTACAACCTGTTGTGAGTAACCACCTTTTTTTCCTGAAATATGTGGTCTAAAGGACAGGCGCTTTGTCAAGTGAATTCTTGAAATATCAGACACACGTGTCACCTGTCATTAAAGACCATCCATCATTCAGGTGGCCAAAGCCACCTGAAGGATGGTCTTTAATGACAGGTGATCCCTCATAAGAGTGGTCGCAGAAAACGGGTTCTGCTGTAATCCAGAAGGAAACGAGAGCAAATGTAAAATCCCCGGCCTATTACACGTTCAAATAAACAATAAGACAACACCTGTAACCACACACGTTAACACATTCTTCCCCAGGACCGAAATCCCCAAATTTTGAAGGTGCCCTCTGAAGGACTGTGTTACAATTCTAGAGACAGATCGAGCATGATAGTTCAAGGGTGGTGCTAGAATAGCTTGGCGCCCACGGGCGCCAAGCTATTCTGGCACCACCCTTGAACTATCATGCTCGATCCATGTCTTGCGGTGGTGTGTCGGGGCTGAGTGAGTTAAAGGTTTTTAGGAATACCGGTTAATGAAAGCTGCCAAGAAACAATTGCGTTTTGAACGAACGATATTTCGCGTATAACAAGGTCGGATTATCTGATATGACGAAAGTCGGATATTACAATGCTTCGCTTAAAACTTCGGATCTCAGTAACAACGAGAACATCTGGGTCCCAAGGCGATTTTTTTTTTAATACCCGAAGTTTACTGTGTAATGCGTTTATAACAAACTTCGGACATATCACCAATCACTCAAACGAACGAGACTCTCTCTCTCTCTCTCTCTCTCTCTCTCCTCTCTCTCTCTCTCTCTCTCTCTCCTCTCCTCTCATCTCCTCAGTCTCTCTCTCTCTCTCTCTCTCTCTCTCTCTCTCTCTAACTTGGAGTATTTTGAACTTTAAGTACTCTCTTTCTCTCTAACTTTGAGTATTTTGAACTTTGAGTACTCTCTCTCTCTCTGTTCCTCCCCTTATTTTCGAAGTGTTTTGACCTTTGAATACTCTCCCTCCCTCTCTTGTATTTGTTTGCTTTAGTAAAAAACAGGGACAGATTGTACGGTTCGTTTCATATGAACCTAAATCTATATCCCTGAGTAATAGTCTTAGATTCATTCTCTCTCTCTCTCTCTCTCTCTCTCTCTCTCTCTCTCTCTCTCTCTCTCTCTCTCTCTCTCTCTCTCTCTCAGTCTCTCTCTCTCTCTCTTGAGGAAATAAAGTTTCATTTCATTTCATCTCTCTCTCTCTCTCTCTCTCTCTCTCTCTCTCTCTCTCTCTCTCTCTCTCTCTCTCTCTCTCTCTCTCTCTCTCTCTCATCTTTGAGTATTTTGACCTTTGAGTACGTTCCCTCTCTCTTTTGTTTTTGTTTGCTTTAGTTAAAACACAAGGGACAGATCGTACGGCGGATTTCGGATGAACCTAAATTTATGTTCCTGAGTAACACAGTTTCACCATCTTAGATTCTCTCTCCCTCTGTTCCCCCCCCCCCCCCCCCACTCCCCTCCTCTCTCTCTCTCTCTCTCTCTCTCTCTCTCTCTCTCTCTCTCTCTCTCTCTCTCTCTCTCTCTCTCTCTCTTCCACCTGTTCCCTTTGTGCTCTAAGGAGTCTCGACTGCCACAAACAGTTACCCAGGGATAAATAACAGATCGATACCATTATTTTGGTCCAAGGCGCAGGCGCACGACTCACTGACCTATCGACAGGAATGTGACAGTGCTAGTGACCGACATGCACTGCCTGCACACAGCGGGAAAACTCAACGCAGCTGCAAGCGGTATAGATCCTCATGAGCGCCGCATCTGCGGGGGCTCATGAAGGTCTATGTCTCTTGTATTTCTGATCGCAGGGTGCGAGGGCTCATGAGGATCTGTGCCGCCGCCCCTTGTCTCCATCCTCGCAAGACCCGGGGATGTTGTCAACGACTGTGCCACCTCGGATGCAAATCGCTACAATGACTTCACATCTAGACAGGGCGTGTCACAACCTGAAAAGCCAATGAACCTTCAGCGCCATCGAATCAGCTTACCAAGTTCATAAAAGCCAATCGTCAACAAAAAACAAAACAAAAAAAAAAAAACAACAAAAAAAAAGGAAACCTACACACACTTGTTTTCGCAAACCCTCTTTAACTCGTTCTACCCCAACACCGAAATCGCCCAATTTTGTCGTTGTCCTCTGAGGACTGCATTGCAGTGCAGGACACAGATCGACCATGCGGATAGTTCAAGGGTGATGCCAGAATAGCTTGGCGCCCATAGGCGCCAAGCTATTCTGGCATCACCCTTGAACTATCACGGTCGATCCTTATCTTGCTGTGGTGTGTCTGGGGTAGAATGAGTTAACCCGTTCAGTGCCAGTTGACGCAGGTTCTGTCTCCGCCGCACTGGATCTTCGCTAATTCCGCACCAGAGAGTCTGCAGCATGACGCAGGTTCTGTCTCCGCCGCACTGGATCTTCGCTAATTCCGCACCAGAGAGTCTGCAGCATGACGCAGGTTCTGTCTCCGCCGAAATGGATCTTCGCTAATTCCGCACCAGGGAGTCTGCAGCTGTCCGGCCCAGGAACGTGGATTCAAATTGGTTTCAGCAAGAGGCATAGATCCTCATAAACCCCGCAACTGCGGGGCTAATAATGATCTATGCCTCTTGCAGGTGGGCGGCGTTCAAATTTTCTCAACGGCGCTGAACGGGTTAAAAAGGCGACTTAGCGTTCAAAAAAACAACAAAAATAAAGAAATAAATAAAAACAAAAATAACGTTTTCTTTATCTGTTTCAGTGCATAACATGTTTTCCAACCTTCTGACGAAATAATTATTAGCGTGCTTCATTTAAAATATAAAAAAAATGAACTCCAAAACATGTTTTTGCACTTTCTGGCAAAAAAAAAAAAAAAAAAAAAAAAAAGCGGAAGAAGAAAAGAAAAAATAAGATAGTTTACACCGTTCCTTATTCTTAGATTCTGCTTGAACGTGTATCTAAAGGAACAGCTACGGCCCATCTCGGACAGAAATAGGTTTAGATTCTTAAAAGCCTTTGCGTGGGTCCTCTAAGACCGCAGGAGATCGTGAGACTCTATTTCTCTTGCACATGTTTAGAGGTTAGCGATTCGAATTTTGCTTTCGATCGACACATCGACCTAACTCAGTGCACTCCACTAGACCGTGAAACCTAGGCGCTGGCACGAAGCGACACACTGGCACAGTCAGTCAAGTCAGTTTTCACTAAAAGCCGCGCGTCGAAAAGGAATTCTCATTATTTTCTTACTGCCGTAACCATGCGCAAAGCGTTTTCACCTTTGTGAGCTAACTGGAATGCGCCCTATTTTTTTCCAGTGACAAAACACTGCTGACTAGCATAGGTATGATAGCGTCCACAATGCACTGTACTTCGGCTGGCGTTCCCGGCTTGTTGGGTCATATCCAAAAAGTAGCGGCCACACGAGTCCACACACTGTGTCTCATACTGGTTGTCTCCGTCGATTCGCTGCACTTATCAGCGCAGCGAATCGACGGAGACAACCAGTGTGAAAGCTGCTATACCATATCGGCCAACACCAAGACTGACGATCCTCTATAATGAGCTGATAAAATCACACGAAGTGAGATTGCGTAGTGTATCGAGAGAGGTGACCAGTGCAAATGTGTCACTGTAATATTACTCTCTGTTCAAAGGCATGTACGATTGACCTGTGATACTTTTTAGCCAAGATTACTTTTAAACTGTATTCACATCATGTTTTAAGACCTTTCTCTTAGTCTGGCTGACCATACTTTTACCCTTCCCGCCGTGAGATGGCTTTAGTGCCTGCTCGGCGTTAAATCCCAAAACCCAACCAACGAAAGTATATTAAAGTTTCACAAGCTAGGTATCTAGAACCGATCGGATGGATGGCCGTTCGATGAATAGATAAATAGATGGACGGACGGACGGACAGATAGATGGATGGTTGAACGCGGGACGGACGGACGGATAGATGGATGAATGGACAGGATGATCGACTGATTCATTGCTTGATTGATTGCTTGATTGCATGAATGCTATAACTATGTGTCATGGCCGCGTGGGTTCACTCATTCGAGGCGTGCCGTATACGGATACGCGGCGAATAGCCGCGTATCCGTATGCGGCATGCCTCGAATATTTAAGAGCCATTCTCCCCTCGCGTAATCGTATTGTAAAGATCCATGTTAAAGGCCTATTAATAGACATACTGTATGTAGCGCTCATATAGGTCAGGAAACGCGGAAATAAATGAAGAACAATCATATACACAAGGAACACCATTCACAATCTGACACCGAGTCAGTCCAACAGCTGAAACAATGATCGAGAAGGGCTTGGAAATGGTATAGTAGTTGACAACCCCTCGACTCAGTGCCAGTGAACGCGGATTTCCCGTCTGAAACCACTGCGCACTGACCGACAGACATCGCCGCGTGGAGAACACAAACGAAATGGGACAGAACATGGGCTCAAAGAGCACAGGACTAACAATCGACATAAATCCTCATGAGCCCCCCGCGACTGCGGGCGGCTCATGCGGATTTATGTCTATTGCAGATGGGTAGCGTTCGCCTCGGCAGTTCAGGGGTTAAGCATGCAATTAACCCATGTACCAACGGCGGGTTTTATATGGCAGTACTGGCACTACGGATCTTCGTACTATTACAGTAGCAGGGTCGACGATGAAGAACTGTGGCAGCACAAAAGGATGTATTCTTTCTTTGTGACTCTGAAGTACAAATCACTAACTTTTCCTCCTCTACAGCAATGCTTTGAAAGCTAAAATTTGCCAATGAAACATCTCAATGTTTGTTCTGTCTTAACTAAGACTTTTCTACCCATCTTTTCACAAGCAATGTGAAGAGGTCTCATTACTACACTTTCGCCCGTCAAGGACTTCTCCTACGTCGCTAAAGGAGAAGAAAAACATAAATCCGCCAATTAAACGGGTTCTCAATGTTTGTTCTGCCTTAACTAAGACCTGTCTACCCATCTTTTCACAAGCAACGTGAAGAGGTATCATTGCTGCACTCTCGCCTATTGATGAACTCTCCAACTTAGTTAAGGAGAAGAAAAACATAAATCCGTGTTTGTTCTGCCTTAACTAAGACTTTTCTACCCATCTTCATTTTTCACAAGCAATGTAAGAGGTGTTATTGCTGCACTCTCGAACTCTCCTACGTAGCAAACAGGATAAGAAACGCAGAAACGTCGCTCACTGACTTTACTCTAGTCAAACTTCATATCTAAAGAAGTACCCAACGGAGAAAGGAACACGCTTAGAAAAGACGGGTACAACACAATTTATTAATATTTCGGATAAATACCCTTTGTCAAAATAGACAAACAAACAAACAGAGAGATTAGCCGCTACGGACGGACGGACGGACGGACGGACAGACAGACAGACAGACAGACAGACAGACAGACAGACAGTTAAAACGTGTTTAATTAATAAAGTCGTGCAGACATTTCTTTTTTACAGTTCCATAACATTGTTGACACAGGTAAAATAAAATTAATTTCAATCACATACCTGTCAGTCCGACTCTCTGTCCAATTGCTTTCCATGTCTCTTTTTTTTCGTGATGTCTTTGTAATCTTTGTCTGCTTTGTCATACAGTACATGATTCTTCTCAATTTCAAGAATCATGGCTTCTGTCTTGTCCATTGTCAGGTCAGGCGTACAAGTTTCTATTTGTGGAAATGATGCAAGGGAAGTACCTGCTGATTGGTTGATAGCAAAAAAACCGCGCGACCTTCTGAGAAAATTCGCTCTGGGGGCAATCAGGGCGGTCGTTCGCGCGAACAAAAAATTGTTCGCGTTCGCACTCTATTTGAACGGTTCCTCTACAAATGACTAAAATATTCCAGGACGAAAAAACGCGTTCGCTTTCGCGTTCGCGCTCTGTATAAACGGACCGTAAACGGAACTTAAGCCGCGCATCCGGATGCGGCTGGCCGCGATGAGTTACGCTAGTCAGTGTGTGAGCAACATAACTGTAATACATCAGTACTAAGAACGTTATAAAGCAGAACATTTATAAAGGAGACATTCCAAATTATTACCTCTTTCTTGCCTTAGAGAAGTCCATTTAATTGAGCTATTTCTTGAAGGACATTTACAGGAGGATAATGTAAGCTTACGCATAAACCTAAATACACATTTTTGCACCGTTAGTGTTTGTAACGCCTTGTCGACACACCGAATGAACTTTAACAGCAGTTTGGACACGCAGCAAAAGCACACGCGTAATCGCACTTATTTATTCTGCTCACTGCCGTTTGCGTGTCAGTCTCTTTTTTGCTGTTTCTCGCACTGATAGCGTTGTATTCATGGAACGGAGTGGAGTCATTGTCAGGTTACGCGAGATAAAGACGACGTGTGCTGAACTGGATTGTCTTGTGTCCAAATGAACCATAGCTAGACCTGTGTGTAGCGTTTTGTAACCATCTGTTACTGAAGTGTATCTTTAAATAGTCACGGCGGTAGTGGGCTTGAGCACTTCGCTGCCGTCGACCGCGAATTTCGCGTCTGAAATCACTGACTGCACACTGACCGACATTCGAAAGAAAAACACAAATGAAAAAACGGGGACCAAAATTAGTCATAAAGAACACAAGTCTAACAAGAGACATAAACCCTCATGAGCCCCCGCGAATGCGGTGGCTCATGAGGGTTTATGTCTCTTGCAGATGGGTAGTCTTCGCCTCGCCCCCGGCAGTGAAGAGGGTAAAACCTTCCGCTATAACACTTGGCCGGCTCTGACAACAAGGGGAACGCACGTACTCGGCATACTTGCTGCGTTAGCGTGTATGTTAGTTATATTATGTGTGCTGTAGGATGCAAGGTGAATGTATGTTAGTATGTCATCTGTACGGCGGCTAGAGCTTTTTATCGAAAGTATCATCATCATCATCAGTCCCTTGCCCGAACTGGGCGTTGGGGGGACTGAAAGGCAGCAGCAACAGACAGTGCTCTCCACTGAGTTCTATTTTGGGCGGTGGCAAAAAGTCTGGCATCTCGAGTTCGGTCCATTCTTTTATGTTTGCGACCCAACTCTTTCTCTGACGACCTCGCCGACGACTTCCTTCGAGAGTGCCTTGGAGGATAGTCTTGGACAAGGTGTTGTGTCGGGTCACGTGGCCAAACCAAGCAAGCTTGCACCGTTTCACGGTTGCCAGAAGGGGTTCATGTGGGCCCACCAGGGAAGTGACGATGCTCCGTACATATTCGTTGGTCTTGTGCTCGCGGTACGAGATGCGGAGCAACTTCCTCAGGCACTTGTTCTCAAAGGCCTGGATTTTCTTTTCTGAGTCTGCAAGCAGTGTCCAAGTCTCACAGCCGTAGAGTAGAATAGACACTACGAGGGACTTGTAAAGCCTGTACTTGATGGTGAAGCTGATGGAGTTACTTCGCCATATCCTGTCCAGCCTGGCCATTGCGGATGTTGCTGTACCTATCCTGATACGGATCTCTGCTACGCAACTACCGTCTTTGGACAGGGTGGCTCCCAAGTACTTGAAGCTATTGACCTCTTCTAGCTAAGTAAGTATAGGCGCCTTAAAAATATACATTTTATTATTATTATTATTATTATTATTATTATTATTATTATTATTATTATTATTATTATTATTATTATACTAATGTATATCGCTGATGGCGTTGTTGCAGTGGGGGTTTACGCCTACGGGGAGAAGCATAGCTGTTAATGGCTCAAGCAAAATACACAGACCCTCGTAAGCCCTCGCAACCTTGCAAGGGGCTTTTGAGGATCTATGTTTCTCGCCTGTGGGCGATGTACATGCACCAGACGATTGTGACATAAGTATCAGGTGATGTATCAGCTTTTTAACAGGAAACAACGCGGTCTGAGTTCTGTCACCAAAGAAGTTACTAAACGTCGACGCGACACAAACAGATGCAAGAGAATAGAACCTCATGGGCCCCCGCAATTGCGGAGGCTCATGAGGATCTATTCTCTCGCTACGGATGATTTATCGCAACCTTTCTACTGATCAGGAAGAAAGATCAGGAAACAATGAAGAGAGCTTCCCGTAAATGTCTCCGCTTGTGCTTCCAACTATAGGCCGGAGCCGTCGATTGGTTACAATTTGCGACGGCATGGGTTTGATTGGTTTATACGGACCAAAGCATGGGCTTAATTATTTAAAGTTTGACAGCATGGGTTTGATTGGTTAATATTCGACCGCTTGGGTTTGAGGAGAAAAGGAATCTTAGATCATATAATACACATAAGGTGTCTGGTGCTTGCCCGCATTCTCTCTCCTAGATATTTCAGTGCCAAATAATAGATATATAGATTAAAGGCCACAGACACATCTGTGTAAAATGACGAGAAGCTGTGCTGAAAACAACCATAAATAAAGGTTTACCAGGTAATATGAACCTTAACCGTAACCTCCGACGACAATACGCTTAGCCGCATCTAGTGCACCATTTTTATGCAGTGCAGCATATACGGACGGTCTACAAAATCTGAGGTAAACTAATTTCAAAGCATTGTTTTGTCATCATCCAGCCGTGTGCGTGTCTTCAAATCTGTCCCATACAGACATAAACCTAAAATTGGCTTTGATAGTTTTACTGGCGGAGACAATAATTATAATATTCCTGATGATGATCATGATGAATACGATGATAATGCATTATCGTCATCTCTTCCATTGTCATCAGTAATATTAATGAAAAGAACGACTACAACGAAGAAGGTGGTAAATAATGATAATGCTACTGATGACGAAGACGACCATACTGGCAAATTTTATTTTATTTTATTTTATTTTATTTTACACGTTTGTCACAGGCTGCTTCATTTAGAGTGACCGACAAAACTGTATCCTTAGTGCGTGTATACTAAACAAGATGGGATGAACCATAACCCACAAAGTCCCTTCTATATGAGAGCTGTCTTCGCTGTCAAGGGTCTCTACCTTTTGTCTTTGACTTGATTCTGATGTTGAAATATCTCCTTTTGAAAAAGCCTTGCAGATGTGCCAGTGCGTCATAGTGAACCCTATAAGAGCGCGCGCAGTGCATACGCGTCATTGGTTTGTCAAACGTCATTTGTCAGTGGCATGACGTATTTTTTGGTTTTTACTTAATTTTATATTTAACGTGATATGAAATTCGCTTTCGCTTCAAGAATTGGGAAAATGGTGACAAAACTAGAATTTCACGTCACCGGCACTGTCTGACTTTCTCTAGAAGTCAAGTTTTTTTTTACTGTTTAATTATTTCTGAAGAGAATTAATATCTACTAAAGAAGTTGAAAGGATACAACGCTGGCTAACGAACTCATCCAATGTATTCCTCCAAACTAGTTATATGAAAAAAAGTTCAAGTAAATATGACAAAAATTACGGACTCTAATCTGGGTCAACCAACTTCCTATAAAGGGTTGTTTATGTCTTCAATGAGACATTCAATTACAATAGGCTCGGAGGCTCTTTTAGCCACCCACTTAGGAAAGTATTTCGCCAAGTTTCAAGCTTGTGTGTACAGAAATATTGGAGATTCTCTTGCATATGTTTAACTAGACATGACGTAATTTTTATCTTGTTACTTCAATTGTTAGAGGTTTAGCCTGCCCGCCTTTGGCATCATGGACATGCTATTAAATTCGCCCCACCGCGACCCGTCCTAAAAAGTCCCTTCTATAAATAGAAGGGACTTAAAAAAAAACATCACTACACTCCCTGGCTAGATTGATATCTCTCATTAATAATTACCGGTGTTGGACACAAATGCTCGCATTTTATTACTCCCAGATGTCGTCATTAAAATATAAGGTGTTTTTTTCGCGACACTGAATAGGGATTTGTTTTAACCCCATTCTGAACCTTCCATCTACAAGAGGCATAGATTTACATGTGCCCCTGCAGTCGCAGGGGCACATGAGAATCTATACCTCTTGTTCACCAAGATCGGCTCTAGAAGTTCCTGACATTGAGAGTGTTGTTGCAGGTTAAAGGGGTTACTTAGGATCAACCATCCTATGACAGTCGGAAATCTGAAACAAATCGTTGGTGTCAGACGGTCATGCACAAAGCTAGCAATTGACATACATGTCAACTTTATGTCAGATGTGAGGTTTGCGCAGGACACACGATACGCTGGGTCTTTTGAATACCATCTTAGAACTCTATGACCTTAATTAATGAATAGCTAGTGACGTTAGCTGTCGTCTCCTATTCACTGAGGCTTTAAAATGGAGCCAATCTGAAGACTGTACGCACAAAAGAAAACATTTGATAGGACACTAGGGTGGTAATCATCTACATGGACATGTATTTTGAATCCCAATAAAAGCCATTGCCAACCTGTGACCAAGAGAATTTTAAGCACTGCCCTTTTAAGCTTGCAGCTGTACAAAAATATAGGGCAAATTTTACGATCAACGACATCGGAAATGTGACGTTTGCTTCGAGAACGGAAGTGCGGCTTAATTAACGATCATCGGAAATTTGACGTCCGCTCTGTGTACGGAACTGCGGCTAAAATTGCTCAGTCTGGCCGCCAGCGACCGGCCCAGTGCAGCTGTTTTATTCCTGGACTTGCTCGATATTCCGTTTCATTCCCATCGGTCGGACATATAATGAAGAACATGGGCGAAAATGTAGATTAAAAAAAAAAAACAACCCCGAATCGACAGTACCAGTTGAAGGTTGGTGCTTGATTTGCCTGGCGCCATTTCAACCGCGACTGACAATGGCTTGTACGCAGAGTCTGATCAGAAATGTGGGCCAATGTGATTTTGCCCCGAAACCCTGCAGCAGGAGATGGATTGACCATGATAATTCAGGGGTAGTGCCAGATTAGCTTGGCACCTGAAGGCGCCAAGCTAATATGGCACTACCCTTGAATTATCATGGCCAATCCATCTCACCTGCAACTTGCACATAGTTGTTAGGTGACATCTCCAAACTGATGCGGGAAATGTGGCCGTGGGGTTAAAAGGGTGAAAGTAAGAAATCCCGGGAATGTGGGAAACTATGCTTTTAGAACAGAAGGACTGTTCCTGGACACTGCAACGATTCTTGAACGGCGCGTGTCTGTGGCTGTCAACCTTATCAATTATGACACGCGAAAACGGAGGAAATGTTTAACCCTTTCAACCCCACGGCCACGTTTCTCAAATATTTGGAGGTGAAGGTGTTACCCAACGACTATGTACCAGTTGCAGGAGATGGACTGACCATGGTAATTCAAGGGTAGTGCCAGATTAGCTTGGCGCCTTCAGGCGCCAAGCTAATCTGACACTGCCCTTAAATTATCACAGTCGGTCGAAGTTGAACAACTGCAGTGCGCCTAAATCAAGCAATGTTCCGGTTGTACTCCAAAGGTAATAGCCGGCTGTCCCTTAGTGTCTCCGATGAAGCACGCGTTAACGCCGTCCATTATTGCACCTGTGCCGTGGACGTTAAACCCCGAAATGATCAATCAATCAATCAATCAATTGATCGATCGATCGATCAATCAATCATCAATTAATCCAGCCAGCCAGCCAAGCGAACAAGCAAGCAATCAAGCAAACAGTCAGTCAGTCAGTCAAGCAAGCAAGCAGTCAACTAGTCAGTCAGTCAATCAATCAATCAATCAACAGCCAGCAGATAAGTACGCAAGATGGCGGTCATGTCACAGTTTCACTGACCAAATGGACGTGAAACCCCTACCTAGTCAACCAACCAATCAACCGATCAATGAACAGCCGGCAAAAACGTGCAGATAGTGGTTGTCACTGCACACCTGTACGGACCAAAAGGAATTTTCCAATTCTCTTTGACGCGGGTTTGCCAGCGAGATATCATCCTGACACCTCCACTTCCACTGCCAAACCCTCCTCCGCCCTCAGCATCAGCAGTACACAAAAAAATCTTCTCGAATCAGACTGTCCCAAAATATCCCAACAGATCGATAGCCGGCCCACGAGCTAAAGATAACTCCAGCGTCTATGCGGGAGATATAAATCAGCCCACTCAATTCATCTGCAATAGGCATAGATTCTAATGAGCCCCTGCGATGCAGGGGCTCATGAGAATCTATGCCTCTTGCACAGGCATCAAGCGCTATTTTTCACTCAGTTCTTTTTCTCCCTAGACGAAGCAAGTCCTCTGGGTTTCAGACTGTGACTGGGCCGCAGCGCTGAAACGTGGACACTGGAAACAGAGGAAAGGTCACGACCGGGCAGGGAGGTAAGCGCGCGCGCGGGTGCCGGTGGCGTGATGCAATTTCAGCCAGAAGTCATGACCGACGTAAAACGGTCATTGTCGTAACGTTTTGGTCAAACGCCTGACATAAAAAAAGACTGAGTAGTAGAAGAAATTGTATGAAAGGGAAGCGTGAAGGTGAGAAGACGGAGAGATCAGGGAGAGGGGTTCTAGTGTAACCGTCTGCAGCCAGTTTTACTCAGTGGAGACGTGCCGCACTGATCCGGATACGCGGCGTCAAGCCGCGTATCCGCGGGATGCGGCACGTCAACGCTCCAATGAGTTATCAGCAGACATTTTCCGGCTTGGCCTTCAGTGAACCGGAAGTAGTCCCAACGCTGACCGGGCCATTGTGAAAAGAGTTGCAACTGTATGGGCAGTAGAGTACCACGTAGTATTTTTTTTTTTTTTTTTTACCAGGACCGTACACCAGTTAGAGCTCAACGGTATGGAAAAGGTTTACTGCCTGAACTGTTTATTATGGTTGTGGACTACTACTGAACGTCTTTACGTCACAAATGAAAGCTTGCTATATCATTCAACGTGTTTCAAATTTAAAATAAATGTCAGTTATTGTTTTGTTTTTTTAAACGGCTAGCTTTGTCTAAGAACCGAACACATGATTTTGTGTTGAATGTGGTAACATTAGCATGTATTCCAGACCATGTTTTTCAGTGAGAGAGAGAGAGAGAGAGAGAGAGAGAGAGAGAGAGAGAGAGAGAGAGAGAGAGAGAGAGAGAGAGAGAGAGAGAGAGAGAGAGAGAGCAAACAAATCAACACGTCAATGCTAAATTCGCAGCAATCTATTAACACCTTGAATTTTAGAACAAAATGACTCCCATTCTATGGAAGGGAAGTCATTTAGTTCTCTGGGAGTGAAAGGGATAACTGGTTAGCTGATATGTCTTTGAAAGGTCTTCACTTGTCTTCAGTTTGATTGTCCGGGCTGACCTAGAAAAGACTGTTTATTGTCATCTGATGAAAACCGCTGACCACGCTATGACGTCATAGGTAATTGAATCAGAGTAGAAGAATAGAAAGCAGAAACGTTTTTGCTCTCGATCTGCTATTTATTTATTTAGGCAGAGACAGCCTGACGTCCAAACAACCAGAATGAGAAAGAAATCGGATATCGTCTGTCACCGACGGTAATCGCCAGGGACACCTCGTAAAAAGGTACTGTTACACCGTCGGTATTCATCGTATTTCTTAAGGTGTGTAAACAATAGAGGTAAAGAGTCTTACTTCGGTGTTCAGGTGATACTGAGAATCTCACTCGAGTGGAAGCGAGTAGGATACTGTTTTAAGACCACGAGAGTGGGATTCTCAGTATCACCTAAACACCGATGTATTTCTTACTCACTTTTTTCTTGGCATAAATTCGATGTGAGTTGGCTTTCAGCACACACATAGTCACAACGCAGGTGTCTTGGCAACAATCTGGACTAATTTACTTTGCAATCTGACGTCAATATTTTGGATGCCGCCACTAGACAAATGTTTCTTCATGATGATGTAATAGCGCAATTAATATCGCCAGAGTGCCAGTCGTCACTATGAAATGATGTCATTGCACGTGAGCTGAAAGTAGGTCAAGTTTCAATATCGCGTTTGCCCGTACCTTTTGTAGACCAGACATTCTATAAAACAATGTTGTGCACACTTGGCCGTTCACGCAGCAAAGCTGTATCACACACACATGTGTGATACAGCCAAGCGGCTGTATCACACTGACGTGTGTGATACAACTTTTCCACTCAAAGGCAGCTAAATATTTCTGGTCATTATCAGCTCTAACTCAGACTCCAAAATGACTAATCATTTTGATTCGCTGGAATGTGAGCTCGCGCTATTCTCTGCTTCTGTCCCCTTTTAAGTTTCCAGCAGAGCGGTTCGTTTATAATTGCTGTCAACGCGTCTCATACACTAAGGAAGGCAGTCACTGAATCAACTCGCGCAGCTTCTTTCACGTACAGACCAGCATACTGATAGAGGCAGGCAAGAGGCATGATTTTCATTAGCTTTCGCATCTGCGGGAGCCATGAGGATCTATGTTTATTTCAGACAGGAGGTGCGTATCAGTGAGTGTATCTAGGACAGTGTGATAGTGACCCTTTCTACAGATGGGAAAAGGCATAGATCCTCAGGAGTCTGTCATGTTAGTTACAGGACCGTGACCCATGAGAATCTGTGCCTAAGTTTTGCTTTTTCAGTTCACACAATTATAATTTCCAGGGGAGGGAGATGCGCTATAATTGGTTTGCGGTGAGTTTCAGCTGTTTCCTTTCTTTTTCAGTACCGTACATCAATGACCATATAAATGAACACACTCCCCCCCCCCCCCCCCCCAATCTTTCGTTCTGGTAAAGACAAAGTCTGGTTCAATACGGAATATACTTGGATCTGCTGAGGCACATATACGGGCGGGTTCACTTCTGAAAACTCAGAAATTTACTAAAAGCCAGGTTACAAATTAAAACTATATACTGACATGGGCTTGGACAGGGCTGTTATTTGGTGGAGGACTGGGGGCAGTACAAGATGGTGCTAGAGCCAGCCTTGAAAGTTTTCAGCGGAACTGCCGTCAGATGGTACAGCAGAGGTTCTACTCTGTTCCGTCTGATGTACACAGAGACAAATGAACCCATCAATAAACATTCATTCCACTGTTACCGCATACTTCCCGAGGATAAATATATTCTTGTTTTTACATCAGACGGATGGCATTCACTATTTAGCAATGTTCGTCTATAACCATAGACAAAACTCTCTTCCATGAGTTCCGCACAGAGTGCGGGGGCTTGTGAGAAGCTATGTGTATTTCTGAGTCGAATTACCTTCATGTTGCTTTGTTTAAGTAGCCTTAATTGGGTTGCGGTGATGAAAAGAACACAGGCAAAACGTCGACAGCTGCAAGAGTCACATATTATGCTCAGTCATACGCGTCTAGGAGTAGGCGCGGTCATAAGAATCTGTGTGTATCTTGCTGGTTAGTGTTGCCTCTATGCTGCTCTGTTTACGCAGCCGGGATAAAATCGCGACCACCGAGCCCCAAACCAGACACCCATGGCTGTCAACACGCGCGATTCGACGACCGTCCCGACTCTGCGACGTAGAATAGCGCGATGTTCATACTTACTATAAGCTATAGGCTCACGGCAGTGCAATTATATCTTGTATACTCGATGCGATGTTGACCAGTACTAGGCTACATGTCCACCCACCTACACCGGTTTTAACCGACCACATCACAAACAGTCCCCGCCGGCCACCGCGCGGTCATGCCATACCATCGAGCAATCGGCGATCCATACAAGGAAAGGGCGGAAAAAAACAACTCCTAAGCGACCAGGGCACAAACAAATGCCGCTAATTATCGTTTATTTATGATACACACCAGGCATGGATCCGACTGATTTCAGAGTGGGTTCAAACTGCTCAAGAACCGGTTACGTCTGGTCAGTGCTAAAGACACCCGTTCGTTTTTCTGAAACCAGAGGCCGGTGCGCCGGCCGGACATCGTTTACATCATGACCGACTCCTTCACTTCCGTAAACACATGGAGTCGAGCGACACCGCCCGGCCACAAGCAAGAGGCATAGATCCTCACGAGCCCCCGCTATCGCGGGGGCTCGTGAGGATCTACGCCTCTTGCTGGCTTCATTCATACCCCGTAGGACTCATTCAGACGGCAGTGACGCTACCAATATTTTTCTAAGATGTAGTTTATAGACGCTGCCGTTGATGGGGTAACGCGGATGACAAACCACAGTCTGTCGGAACATGTAAATAGGAACCAGATCTTGCCAGCGTAGATTGTCCTGAGCCCAGCGGCCAGCGGCATGTTTGAGCTTAGTCCTGCGCCAGCCACCAAGCAAGGTCGCTACGCTGTGGCGGAACACCTTGCTCAGTGGCTGGCGCACGGCTAATGTCACACATGCAACGGCGTATATAGCGGAGCACCTTGCTTAGTGATTGGCGCAGGACTCGGCTTACTCAGGCAACGGACCCCTATAGCAGAGGGCACCTTGCTTAGTGGTTGGTGCAGGACTAAGCTCACTCAAGTAAATGACCCCTGGACACTGGAGAAACCCATCTTTATAGACATCTTTGATATGTCGAAGACGTAACCCAGATGACAAACTAGCGGCGGAGAACTTTGTAGCGGCAGCATATTTCAAGCCGTATCATATTCAAATTGATTTCCGCTTCATGGTAGGCATGAAACTGCCGAGGAAGTAAACACAGTCCTGCTGTGTTTACAAATACATGTATGTATTCTTTGCATTCCAATCCAAAAATTGGCATCTCATGGCCTATTTCTTTGGTTCTTTCTTTGTTTCTTTTTTGTTTCATTCATTCATTCATTCATTCATTCATTCATTCATTCATTTCTTCCTTTTACAATTTGCGTTGGAAGGGTGTGGCCTGTACAGAGTCCTAGAATGCGGTACGATGTTTCATCATGCGGTACGTTGTTTCATCAATGCGGTACAATGTTTGAGCAAGCGGTACGATGTATTAGCATGCGGTACGAAGTGTCAAACAGGGAGCCGCAGTAGGATATTCCGTCTAGAGGGGTTTTTTAAACACATTCTCACCCAGGACCGTAATCCCAAAATTCTGAAGTTGCCCTCTGAAGGACTGTATTGCAATTCTACGCAGTTCTAGAGACAGATCGCGCATGATAGTTCAAGGGTGGTGCCAGAACAGCTTGGCGCCTACGGGCGCCAAGCTATTCTGGCACCACCCTTGAACTATCATGCTCGATCCATGTCTTGCTATGGTGTGTCGGGGCTGAATGAATTGACTGCTCGCTTATCAACAGTGTCTTCCCTGATGGACATCGATTTACACATATCGTAGCAGGTTCATGCAGCAATCCAACAATCACAGGATTAATCTCACCACGTCTGCCCCGTGAAAGACAGCAAGTTCATTTTATTAGAAAAGCGAGATTTTCATTGTATTACAATGAAAATCTCGCTCTTCACAAAATGAAATTGTTGTCTTTTGTCTTTTCACAGGGGCAACCAGTTCAGTCCTGAAACTCTGACAGGTATGACATCAGCCGCTATTTGGCAAAAGGCAGTCTGTTCATTTTTGAGGAAAAAAAAACACACATGATATCCTTTCCTAATCCAGAGCAACAGACATCGCAGTATGCAAAAGGTTATCGGGCCGAAGTCGGCCGCAGTGGACCTGCCCACAGCCGACTTCGACATATAGCATTGCGTACTGGGATTTTAGAATGTTCTCTTTGTTCAAACAACTATTTCAACCTGTCGTAGATTGGCGGGCCGTGATAAACTGAAGGATAATGATCAGAGTAGATTTATGTGAATTTAAACCCGTCTCCCTTAACTCATTCGAGACGTGTCGCATCCGGATACAACGCGTCTCGAATGAGTTAACGTGAATCTAGCGCGCAGCAGGCTAGTCTATAAAGTGGGACATTTGGGTTTTGTGGCTGAATAGGATGGTTACAGAAATGGGTGAGGAAGAGGTCAACAGAAGACGGCAAATAGATAAATAAATAAATAAATGAAACTAGATAAATAACGTAAAAATAAGGTAAAACTGAAAAATAAAATAAAACACAACGAAATAAAATGAAATATTCCAAGAAAAGGTAATGCGTGTAAAATAAAATAACATACAATAAAATAAAACAATAAATACAATAAAATGAAATAAATAAATTATATATAAACATCTAAAATAAAATAAAATAAAATAAAGCAAGAAACTAATTCAAGTCAAAACACAACAAATCAAATAACAATAATAATAAAAACCCGTGAGATACATGACAATCACGTCAATGTTCCCCAAGAATGTAAAAATTCCGTCCGCGTGCAGTCCGGTTCAAAACTGATGTTTATAGCATCTGCCATGAATTGATATGCACTTGGGAACATGCTTCAGAGCAGGTACGGCTATTTCTACTGCCCTAGTGGCATAGTTTAAACCGACTGCAGCAACCGGAATTGATATGCACTTGGGAACACGCTTGCACAACAGCTATTTCTACTGCCCAAGTGGCATAGTTTAACCCACTGTGGCAACCGGTATTGTTAACTCTCTCGCGGCGAGCCGCATCCGGATACGCGGCTCCCCGCGAATGAGTTAAAGCGACTCCCTCCTCCAGACAGTAAAAGGTTAGAGAAGAACCCAACGGAGAAAGAAACACGCTTAGAAAAGACAGTTACAACACCAATTTATTAATAGTTTGGTTATATACCCTTTTTCAAAATAGGCAAACAAACAAATATAGAGAACAGCGAGTCACTACTTATCTTCATTATCGCAGAAGGAATGTGGCAGCTGAACAGATCACTGACATTATCTCCTTTAGAAACGTTCTCGTTATGTCTTACAATAATGCTGGACAAAACGGCTAGCTTAACTCATTCTACCCCATCACCGAAATCCCCAAATTTTGCCGTTGTCCTCTGAAGACTGCATTGCCCATAGGCGCCAAGCGATTCTGACATCACCCTTGAACTATCATGGCCGATCCTTATCTTGCTGTGGTGTGTCTGGGGTAGAATGAGTTAAATCAGGACGTTTGGATGTCGTAAAAGGAATGACTGTTCTGCTCTTCGTCTTCTTTTGTACGCGGGAGAGTTCTTTCCGGAACGTTCAAAAGGCCGAGTGGCACATTTCTGGTGTGTGTACTTACTTAGATGGATTGTGAAAAGAAGTGTAGAAACGACTAAGTTGAGGTAAGACAACATTGATAACCCGTTGCAATGGCGAAGTTTAGCCATCAAAGCCTGTTATGGAGCTGAACGCTTTGACCCATTCAGCACCGACGCACTACAGCAAGACTGAGATGGGTCGACTACCATGATAATTCAAGGGTAGTGCCAGCTTAGCTTGGCGCCTGTCGGCGCCAAGCTAATCTGGCACTGCCCTTGAATTATCATGGTCGAGCCATCCCCTGCAACTGGTGCATAGTCATTAGATGACTCCTCCAAAATTTGGGAAATGCGACCGTCGGGCTGAATGAGTTAACAATACCGGTGGCTGCATGCACACAGGGGTTACAATATGACAGAACAGTGAACTAGGCCAAAATTGAAAAGACGGCTAAAAACGACAAGCTTATTTCAGGACAGCAGGCAAAAATAAGTTAAGATTCTAATTATGAATAAGGTTTGAAACTGAGAAAGTCACGGGAGTCACAACTGAAACCTTCAAAGCGTTTTCTTTTTTACAAAAAAACTTGGATTAGACCCATTTTCTATTTTTTTTTAAAAATTGTTTCACCAAACATGCTTAGAAATTTTAAAGCGATTTGCTCCAGGGTGAATTTTGATTGCTACAATTTGCCAATATATAAGGGGTTCCCAATGTTATCTTGCCTTAGCTGACACTTCTGCTTTTCCGGCCTTTCACAGTCCATGTGAGTAGGAACGCGTGACAGGTTTTTCTGTTGCTAGTCTGTGGAACTCCGCTCCTGCTTGCAAAGTATTCGAACAGCAGACACGGTTTTTCTTTCATTTTCTGAGATTCAAACCTCACAAGTTAATTAGTCTTTAGTCCAGCATTGTTGCAAGACGACATACATGCAGGCTAGGAACATTTTTAAAAGAGAGATTGTGAACTGCTTACATCTTATTACCTGGAGCAGGATTCCGTCACATGAATGAGCTTAGTCCTGCGCCAGCCACTAAGCAAGGTGTTCCGCTGTAGCGGAGCACCTTGCTTAGTAGCTTTGCGCAAGACTAAGCTCACTTGTGCAACTGGCCCCTGATAATTTAAACAAATCTTAATTTAACTGGTTTTGACAATTTCTTTTAAAGACAATGACGATTTTGTTATTTAAATATGTGTCCCACTCACATTAACAAGCACAAATAAGGTTTGATTTCCGCATCCTTTTGGGATCAACCGGTTCAAATCGATTTTGGCTCGATTTAGTTCACTCAAAATATACACAATGTCCACAGGCTTAAAAATCACAACATCCTTTCACCAGCGCCCGGGGCGGGATGGGTCGACCATAATGCCTCAAGAATGATATTCCTTGATTCGAGAGGGGCCTCGGCAACGCATGGGCAGTGCTTGGTTGGCTTGGCGCCAATAGGCGCCAAGTAAACAGGCACTGCCCATAAGCGATCAGAATGAATCCACGTTTTAAAGCGCCTGCTCCCTTCAATAAAGGGGTTTAATAGTTTGTGATATATCCGTTATAAATGGTATTAATATTTCTTACAATGATAATGCCGGACAAAAGGTCTCAATGTCGCAAAATGAAAGACATTCCTGCTCTCCAATCTTCTAATCTCATTACGTGTACCCTGCTCACACGGATTAAGACAAGAAGGGTTAAAAAGTCTTAGTCGAGACATCACAACATCGATAGCTCGTTGTATCGGCAGATTTTCGCAATCCATAAAGCGCCTATTGGAGCAGATCGCTTTAAGCTCACGACTTTAAAATTTAAGTATTTCCCTCCAGGGATAAAATATGGATATATATATACTGAGAGTCCCCTAGCAAACACGCATGCCTATGAAATTACCAAAGTCAAGGACTGAAAATCGTATGCATTCCGTAAACGTTAATGGGGGGGGGGGGGGGGGGGGGGGGGGGAGGGGGGGAATTAAGTGCGCCTGACTCCTGATATAGAACAAAAGTATCGATTTCTCTATTAAGAATGTTCCTAATTGAGAACAAATTGTCGATTTTTCTATTAACTCTTTGTGTGTCGGTAGCGGTTTTGGTCGCGATGATTCCTGTAGGAATTATCGCGACTAAAACCGCTGCCGACACCCCAGGGGTTAAGAACGCTATCAAATTGCATGCAGGTACGGATTTGGCAGCTTCGAACCGAATGAAGGTACGTGTCTGATAAAAATAAAAAGTAGTTCAAGTTTGTCACCGAGTTAGCTGGTGCAAAATGCTGTTATCTCTTGGGACGTTTCGGTGATGATAGGATAGCTGTGGCCATGTGTGTGTGTGCGTGTGCGTGTGCGTGTGTGTGTGTGTATGTGTGTGTATGTGTGTGCGCGCGTGCGTGCGAATTTCATATCATACTCTATTCGGTCTTCTGTTGAAAGGGGCTATGTGTTGAGTTTGAACGCTTATGCGTGTATATGGATTTTTTCCCAAAACGCCGAAAAATACCGTCTTAAAGGGACACTACCGCCGTAACAGTTCAAATATGCGCTTTTGTAACTATTAATGGTTATGAAACACTACATACAGGTATAGTTATGGTTCATTTAGACACAGGATAATCCAGTTCAGCACAGGTCGTCTTAGACATCAAGTAACCTGACAAGGACTAAATTCCGTTCTATAAACACAACGGTATCAGTACGAGAAACAGCTAAAAATAGACTGACATGCTAATGGGTGCGCAAAATAAATAAGCGCGACTACGCGCGCGTGTTTGCTGCATGTCCAAATTGCACGCTGTTAAAGTTCATTAAGTGTGTCGACAAGGCATAACAAACACAAATGGTGCTGAAATGTGTCTTTAGATTTACCTCTTTAACCTAACTGACATGACCTGTGTGAATATATGTACAAGCTGTATATACAACCGTTGGCCTGGTCTAACTCATTACCTCGTCAGGACAAAATTACAGTCGTGTTCGTTAATAACAAGGTCTGATAGAAAGAGCGCTTTCAGAACCTCCGAAATTAGTGTCGTGTCAAGCTTCTGAGCACTGACGACACAACACTTTTTCAGAGGTCCTGAAAGCACTCCTACGACAATTACTTCGCTTTTAACAAACATCGGATAAACCAACAGCTTGGAGCAACTGGGTACCCTGGCGATTTTTAACAGTTTACTGTATAATTTTGTGGATGTCCTGTGAGGTATACCTCACAGTTATGGAGACAGATCGACCATGATAGTTCAAGGGTGGTGTCGGGATAGCTTGGCGCCTACAGGCGCCAAGCTATTCCGACACCACCCTTGAACTATCATGGTCCATCCACATTCTGTCGTCGCATGTCAGGGTTTTGTGGTCGAAGTTAGTTATTTGCGTTTAACGCCGAGCAGGCGTTTTTCTGGTAAAGCATTACGTCTTACTATGCAGTATTACGGTGTCGAAGCGCAGCCCAACTTGATAGCGTCCTTGGCTGAACTTTTCGAACCCACGGTAATTAAACTAACCTATAAAAAGACAGATGTAGGTTAATCTGCGCTGACGCAATACGGGCGGACAGTGTAGATACAGGGTATGTTTCAGTTATATGACGCCCGTTAAGTGCTGCGGCAGGTGTCTATAGCTGTTGATCTTGTAACCGGATACTTTTTTTATAACCCGGGTTGTATAACCGGGGTCGTAAATTAAAAGTTGATTACACATATTCTTTTTCTCTCTAAGTAGTCTCTCTCTCTCTCTCCTCTCTCTCTCTCTCCTCTCTCTCTCTCTCTCTCTCTCTCTCTCTCTCTCTCTCTCTCTCATGCCCCATTCTGATTTATGCTAATTTTTACTTCTAGATTAATGTTTTTGTATTTGCGCGTGTGCGCGCGTCCGTGTGTGTGTTGTGGTGTGTGCATGCGCGCACGCGTGTCGGTGAATGTATCTGTGTGTGTATGTGTGTGTGTGTGTGTGTGTGTGTGTGTGTGTGTGTGTGTGCAAGGACATGATTGAAAACAGGTCTTCTTTGAACCTAATCATGTATCCATGAGAAATAAGTCTTCATTTCATCTCTCTCTCTCTCTCTCTCTCTCTCTCTCTCTCTCTCTCTCTCTCTCACACACACACACACACACACACACACACACACACACACACACACACACACACACACTGTTATCCGTCCTTGTTCCCTTTCCGCGCTCCATCACAAGTATGTCTCTACTGATCCTATTCATTCTAAATGCGTTCAGAGTTTTCATATTGACGGTGTACTTTCTGGATTTAGTGGTTTAGTGGAGACTGAGGTGGTTGGGTGGGGGTGGACAGTCACTTTATGCTGATCCTATCTGTTCAATATGCTGTCAATTGTCCGTATTGGTGGCGCACTTTCTGGGATCAAGGGCCGGGGTGTGGGGGGAGGGGCTCATGAGAATCTATGCCGGCCTCTGGCAGTTGGATGATGCTTGCCTGTGTTTTGGCAGTGGCGGATTCAACTCATTTACGCCTAATGACTCGATTGCCAAGTGAACTTGGGAGTTGTTCCCGCAGTTTAACGGAAGACACATCGACCATGATAGTTCAAGGGTGGTGCAAGAATAGCTTGGCGCCTGAAGGCGCCAAGCTATTCCTGCACCACCCTTGAACTATCGTGGTCGATCTATAGACTGTTGTAGCCGATGCCTGTGGGTCGTTATCAGATCTGAATGGGCCAATGCTCTACACACACATGGCGACACGGTGATATCAGTTACACTGCTAATGGGGACGCAACCAATAAACAAATGGATGTGTCAGACACTCGCAGCAGCTTGACACCAACAACCGGATGACAACTGTGGACAAAGTGCGAAAGTGTCACATCAATTTTATCTCTGTCTCTGTCGCACCCGCTCTCTGTCTCTCTCTGTCTCTGTCTCTCTCTCTCTCCTCTTGACAGTATATGCTTAAATGGTTTTTGTTTAATTAGTGTTTTTTTCGACGACAAGTGTGCAAAATGGTCGGCGTGACATAAGGTACCGTCGTTAAATAAAGATCTCTCTCTCTCTCTCTCCTCTCTGTGTCTGTCTGTCTGTCTGTCTGTCTGTGTCTTTTTTTGTAGTCGTAGCAACGGCAGGTGCGAAAAGTGGCTTGTCTTTGACTATGCTAATACCTTTACCGTTGAAAAATAAAGTTTCATTGATTCATTGTCTCTGTCTGGCTGTCTCTGTCCCTCCCTCCCTCTATGTCTGTCTCTGTCTGTGTCTGTCGGTCTCTATGTCTGTCTGTCTCTCTCCGTCTGTCCCTCCCTCTCCCTCTCAGTGAACAGGAACTGAACGTCTTACTGTGCTGCGGCATTATCATCACCATTAATGACGTCACGTTTACGCCGGGCGACTCTCAAGAACGAACGAAAGTGACGTAACGGGGGATAACCAGCATGTACCATAAGCAGAGACCAACACTCCAAATATCTCCACGAGGCATTGATCCTCATGAGCCCTGTGGGCTCATGAGGATCGATGCCTCTTGGAGATATCAGTTTGGAGTGTTGTCTACACTTGCGGTAGACGCTTTTTGCTGTCTGAAAAGGAAAGGGACTAACGGGACGGCTGCGTCTGCCGTCCGCTGTAATATAAACAATTCCGCGATAACTCGGATGCTAAGGAGCTCGTGGGGCCATGTGATTTTTGGAGCTGTAGCGACTGTGCAGAGTAATCAGTGCAGAGTAATCTCCGAGCGGTTCAAGATATAACTGGTCTGTGGTGTCAGTGTGATCATCAACGTGACCGGAATCACACACGACGTTTCTCAGTTTCTGCCTTTCTGTTGTTGTGTCCCCAGTGCGCAAAAGGCCATCAGGCCGACGTCAGCCCGATGGTCTTTCGTGCACTGGGTCGGTCCATGTATCTTCTTGTTTATGATTACCACACACCATTACAGCTGAGTGAAGCGAGACTTCTTACGCTTCGTCTGATCATTGTTGGCTTGTGTTCCTGCCATCCCCCCCCCCCCCCCCCCCCGCCTCTTGCGTTTTGTTCGCTCAAATTATTTCTCGTTCATGTTTACAACTGATGTACTACCGAGGTTCAATGACACGGAAATTCCTAGTGGCACAGTTCGAACGTTGGTTGGCCGGCTTGCTCGGATTTCCGTGATTTTGCCGTTGCTCAATCTATTCCTTGTACTACAACCATAAAGGGCAATGACTTGCTTGGTCGTTCACTTGTTTGTCCCGTGCCTTTGCGCAGATTATTCGGGCTTGTTTATGTTTACGATATACCACCAAGGGTCAATGACACGGAAATTCGTATGCACTAATCACTTGCTTGCTCGCTTGCTGGCGTGTCTGTTCGTGCCTTTGTTTACTTAGCGTATTCTTTGTTTATATTGACAACTATGCGCAAACAAAGGTCAATGAAACGAAACTTCGTACTATGCACCGAAAAGCTTGCGCGTGTCCTGTGTTCATCACTGACTACAGCCTAGTTCCTGCACTCCCATATCCTACGCTGCGTTCCGCATAATTATGTACACTTAGCGAATTTAGAACGACGTAAACAGGGACACTGTCATCACAGTGGTGACCCGGAACTGAAGCGAAGATTTGAAAAGAAAAATTACTCATGAATAGAGTTATTCAGGCTAAATGTGTTTGCTATGGCTTAGTTTGTCTTTTCTTGTTTTGATTTTTGTTTTTCCGAGTCTCTCCAGGGAAATAATATTTTGATAAAGCAGCAAAATGACATTCTCTGCGTGTGGCATTCTTTTTTTTTTCCTGCACTATCTAGGACCCAGTGACCTGTAAAAAAACAAAAAAAAAAAAAAATGACGTGTGACTCAGTGAAGTACAACTTTTTTTTATAATGAGCAGCAAAATATTCTCTGTCTGCGTGTGGCATTCTTTTTTCCTGCACTACCCAGGGAGTAGGACCCAGTGACCTGCGCACGACCTGTAACATGTTAATACAACGCGAGGCCTACCCTGCGGCATTCTGTCCAATCTATGAGGTCACGTGCTACACAGTTTCGCAGACCCTGTCCATAGCGAGGGTTACGCGGCACTTCCGACAACAACGACAAGGCGTGTCAGTCAGTTGGCCCGACTTCGTTGTTTACGCACGCATAACCCCAGTAAACAAACGATGCTAGGGCCGACGTCGGCCCGGGGAGCATTTGTCCACTGCGAGGCCAGTCCCGCCGCCGTACCACTGGCACACAACACTTGACCGACCGCCGTACCGACATCGGTTGTCACTGAGTTTCCTTCTCGGCAATTATTTCCTTCCTGATGAACAAGAGGCATAGATTCTCATGGGCCTCTAATTCCTTACGAACTCATGAGATTCTATGCTAGCGTACCTCATCAAACAAACTCAGTGTGAGGACCGCGGATTTAAGTGTGTGCCGATTTCTGTGTGACAATACATATTGTTTAGTGCCGCTAAAGTTGCACTTTTGCGTCATTGTCGATGAAAACTTGGTCGGTGAATGAACTTCAATTCAGGAAATAAACAAGAGCAAGGCGTCAGTGTTTCAGTTTGACCTTTTGAAGCCCCGGCCGTGAAAGGCTTCTATACAGGAAAATCAACAAAACAAGGCGTCGAGTCATTGCTATACTGTGTTATAACCCCAATCTTTTTGAAACAATTAACCCGCGTTTAAACGACGTCACGTGCAAGGACATCAACATGTTATTGACGTCATACTCGAAATTTGCGTCTAGTAAAGCGAACAAAGTAATTTACAACTGGAAAAAAAACCAAAAGTAGAAAAACAATGTAGGCAGCACTGACTACTGAGGCCTAAACTGGTTGTCTCCCTCGATTCGCTCTACGCAAACAACCAGTTTGGGTCGGGGCTGAGACTAAAACAGTCCTATTGTGCAAGCCGTAAGGTCCAAAATCACAGGGGCAGGGGGAGAAACCAGGGAGAGGGGGGCGTAGGGCGAGTGTCTAGTAAAGAATCCGTGACTACTTGAACGAGCCGGAACTGAATTCTCAACCACTATCAGTAACTCCCCAGCAACTGGCGAGGTTACGTTTGCGCCGAACGCCTCCCAACAAAGTACATCAGCGAAGTCATGGCGGATCTAAATATCAGCTTGTACGCTAAGCGTAGACACCACTCCATGCATCTCCAAAAGGCATAGATCGTCATGAGCCCTCCGGGCTCATGACGATCTATGCCCGGCTTTTGGAGATGCATGGAGTGTTGTCAGTGCTTACGGTACAAGCTTGTGTCACTCGTGATCTCGCTCTAGTTCGGCGTCACGTTTTTGAGAGTCGTTCGCTGCAAACTCGGAAACCGCCTCACAACTACCGCTACACACGCCGACGCTACTACAACATGTACGTACTAGTTCCTTATTTGAATTGTTTATCCAGGAAGTGAAGTGCTGCTCCTCGCCGTGGAATGTAGCAATCAATTCAGCGGATCAAGGCATCGGCCCAGGATACAAACACTACATACCGGGCAATCCGATCAGGATATGGCACCAGTAACCATCGCCTGACAGCGAGAGCGGCCAAGGGCTCTCAAATATGCCTACCGTCATCAGATTCAGTCGAGTGGCACTTGGCATCATTGCGGGACACAACTGACGTAAGGTCTCAACCACTACACATCGGCCGGCACCACACTTCCTACTCAGTCGTTACATTTGTATTAAGTATGCAGTCTAGACTTAGCATAAGTTTGGGAGCGGGATTTTAATGTCATTCATTAAATAATGATCCATCCATTCATGCACCCGCCCACTTATTTAAAAAAAAAAATGTTTCGAGAAATGAAGAGGTAAAAAAGCAACGACACCTCAGTAATGGGTTCCCAAATTTTCGGCCCTTGACCATCCTCGCGGGTGTGTATTTATTGCATGTAGTGTTTTGTATTCATCGTTTATCTTTTTATCACGATATTCATCCATGCGTTCGTTCATTCATTCCTTACCCTGCCCCCCCCCCCCCCCCCACACACACACACACATTCATTGGTTCGTTCGTTCGTTCGTTCGTTCCCTTCGTTCGTTCTTTCTTTCGTTCATTTATTCAGTTGTTCATTTGTTCGTTCGCTCCTTTGTTCATTCGTTTATTTATTTATTTATCTATTTATTTATTTACTTATTTATCTATCTTTGGTTTGTTTGTTTGTTTCTTTTTTTGTTTGTTTTTAGAGTAGTAATAAGTCTCAACCGCTGGTTCCGACACTGATTCTTTCGGCAGCGATCGTACTCAGCAAACGGACAGTTCACATGCAAGAGGCATAGATTCTCATGGGCCCCTGCAAAGCAGGGGCTCATGAGAGTCTATGCCTCTTGCTCCCACAAGTTGGCCCCATTTACATAGATCTACATACCGCAAGCACGTCTGTCTTTCGAATTAAGGTCTACGATTCTGTTCCGGAACCTGTCTGGAACTATCAGCATGATCATCGCCGTATAACCTCTGCTTAGCTCAGTGACCAATGAAAGAACAGACGCATAAATTATCTGGATAGTCCGGTACCGCTCAGCCAATAAATTCATGCAGGGCTCTTGTTCTTCAAATTACTGAACCACGCACTCGCTAATGATGACGGAACTGTACAGTCTGAAGTGATCAGATGTCAGATCGGATAATTCCCAGCCGAACCGGATGGACAAATATGGGCCAATCAAACCATTGGACACAAAGATTAGCCATGCGGATATTTACCATATACCCCTGCGTGCGTGCCGCAGAGATCGTTCGGCACCTTAATGACTGTCTCAGAGGATTGTCTCCTCATGTGATGGTCACGCTGACACAACATTTCTGATCTTGCAGGCTTGGACCAACAATCCATGAGTCACAGCGAGTTTGAAATTTGGTCAGCAGAACCTGTCTCGAGCAGCCAACTTTTTCTGCAAAACATAAAACTAAACACGTGATCTTGAAAAATGTGTGCCAAGAGTACGTGAGGGACATAACACGTTTCGCCTGCGGTCATGCATTAACTCCTTCGCTGCAAGTGATAACGCCAACGCGGCGGCAACGCACGTCTGAGGCCACTGCAGACTGACCGACATTCGCGTGAGGAACACAGATGTGAATGTAGTGGCCCAATTAGGCATAAAGAACATAGGAATAACAAGAGATATAAATCCTCATGAGCCCCCGCTACTGCGGGGGCTCATGAGGTTTTATGTCTCTTGCAGCTGGATCTCGCCGTTAGCCGCCTTGCCCCGGCAGCTAGGGAGTTAAAGAGGGTCTTATTGTCATAGTGGCGACCCATTCGAGATGTGCGGCGACAAAAAGCCGTGTATCCGAATGATGCACGTCTCAAATGATTTTTTTTTTTTTTTTTTTTTTTTTTTTAAAAGTTTGTAGGAGATCGGGGTGGAATTGCCTGGCAGATAATTTTTAATGACCAGTACCACCTACCCGCTATAGTCGTAACTCATTTAGCCGGACGGGCCGTATTTGCCAAATTTTGGAGGCGTCATCTAAAGACTATGCACCAGTTGCAGGAGATGGATCGACCGTGATAATTCAAGGGCAGTGCCGCCAGATTAGCTTGGCGCCGACAGGCGCCAAGCTAATCTGGCACTACCGCCTTGAATTATCATGGTAGACCCATCTCCTGCTGTAGTGCGTCAGGGCTGAATGGGTTAACGGCTTTGTTCTGAGATGCTATTTTAAGCCCCACGCAAAACTACGATCTCACTACAGTGCAGAGGGGCAGTTGGCTGGCAGTTACTGGCTTGGACAAGTTGCAACTGGCGGCTGGTCGACAACCGATTACCACTAACTTTTTGCATAAACAATTTACACCGCGATTCAAACCGTGAAATAAATTTGCGCGAGCACTTTCCATTCTTTACTCTTTCCCTTCTCCCCCCGCCACCCCCCCCCCCCCCCCCCCCACCATTCATTCCTTACCCTGCCCCCCCCCCCACACACACACACACACACTCACAACAGACACACACACACACACACACACACACACACACACACACACACACACACACACACACACACACACACACACACACACACACACACACTGGGTGGGGGAAGGTTCCAGTGGTTCCGGAACCCCCATCCGATCCAAAATTCTTTAAAATGCTATAACAAAGTCCCTTTTTTGGGTGTTTGGACACCCCCTTCCCTCCCCCACCGCCCTCTTTGATATTTTGGCAAGTGGTGAGTCTTAACATACAAACGGCTTCTCTCTTTTCCTACTCCCACCCCATACCGTTGTTTAATATGATTGGCAAATGGTGAGTCTTAACACTGATACACTCGGCTTCTCTCTCTTCCTCCTCCCCCCCCCCCCCAAAAAAAAAAAAAAAAAAAAAAAAAAAAAAATCCCCCACCCGCATTTCGATTTTTCGGCCCCTGGAAGCAAGGTGCAGCGTCGCAGAGGCCTTTTGTATCAGACTGAAGGTCCCAAACAAAAAGTTGGACTCCCCCCCCCCCCCTTTCCAGGTAAATGATCCGCTCCTTCACATCGTCGCAAGTCATATAAATATGCAATAGCATTCACGTTTGTATTAAAAAGGGCATTACTGAACAGTTTACACAGCGATTCAGGTCAGTCAGCGAGACATGAAAAAGCGAGTATGCCTTTCTCCTTCTCTCTCTCTCTCTCTCTCTCTCTCTCTTCCCCCCCCCCCCCCCCCCCCCCCCCCCACACACGCGCACATCGCCGGCAAACATAATTATAAAGACGCACAAGCGTTCATGATTTCAAAAGGGAGTTATATAACAGTTTACACAGCTATTCAGAGCATGAACGTTTCTGGACCAGCGTTTTCGACACCCACACTCCCCCCACCCCCACCACTCCCACTCTCCACCCGCCGCCCACGACACACACACATACACACACACACACACACACACACACACACGCCACTATTTACCCCTTAGTAACCCTTTATCACTCGGAATACACAAGTGTGTGAAATAAGTTTGACTAAAATAGTTCAAGGGTAGTGCCAGAACAGTAGCTTGGCGCGCCTCTAAGCGCCTCCTGGTCTATATCTTAAATGTAGCCTGCATGGCAGTGAACAAATTTGAAGCTCTTAGTCTCAGTATGAGTATATGGGTTAAAAATATGCATACGCATACAAGTGGTGCTATTCTTGCTTGTTAATTTCGGCTTTCGTGTATAACGTCTATTGACCTGAACTTGTCTACTTCACAAGGGCAAGTTGGATTTTTAAAAGGCCCTTTTCACTGCGCAGGCGCAGACATCTGCAAGAGGCCTCTTCGCTGTCTCTCTCTTTATTTTTCACTAAGCTTCGCCCAAAATAATCACAGTAATGCTGTCGCGTCTGATTTGGCTTAATGCCAGCGTGCTTATTTTGAGAAAAGCAAAATTATCATAGCATAACGGGTGGTCTTTCGAGTGGCACGTCCGTTGAAAGGTTCTTGTAAATCTGAGTGGTACAGTGGCTGTGCGCTTAAATTGATCTTCGTTCAGGTCGTGCTCCACCCGGCAATAGCTGTCACTGAGTCCACTATAACCCAACTTTTTTGTTTTATGGGGCCTTCAACCTAACAGTGACGCAAATGGCCTCCGACCTTCCTAGTGCCAGTGCCCGGAAGAAAAAACAAACAAACAAACAAAAAACAAACAAACAAACAAAACCTAAACTGCGGCACCCTCTTCACCACTGATTTGACATAAGCTTGGACCCCTCCCCCCCCCCCTCCCCGTGCCCCCCCCCCCTCTTTGCAATCCCTCCACCTCCTGACCCTATCTATACCCACTCTAAAAATTCTTCGACCCGCCGGTAGAAGCCTACCCTCCATAGTGTTTTAAAAAGCGTGCTGCGCTCAGCCTTAAATCTTTTCATCCTGATACACTAGCTATTGCAAGAAATGAATTTGACTCTGATAGTTCAAGGGTGGTGCCAGAATAGCTTGGCGTCTGAGGCGCCAAGCTATTCTGGCACCACCCTTGAACTAAAATGGTTGACCTATCTCCTAATCAGTAACGTAACCTTAATAGGACTAGAAGCATATTTGATGAGAACAAAAATCAGCCTCAGGGTGCAATAGCCGTTGAGGAAGGAAACTTGACCGTTGGATGAACCCAGGCAATCATCGTGTCATTATGCTAGAACGCCAATGTCAATGAGGCACTTTATTATGTGTGTCACTCACACAGTTTTTTTGTTGTTCTCTCTCTCTCTCTCTCTCTCTCTCTCTCTCTCTCTCTCTCTCTCTCTCTCTCTCTCTCTCCGATTTAAAATTAAAACAGCCGCCGCGCCTTTGTTATAGTATAGTCTGACATGTCACACTGACTTCGTCAGCCACGGCTACGGCAGTGATCGCGGGTTTGGAGTGGTTGGATTCATAGGGGCCTGACTGACGAGTGGTGCTTTGACTAAGAAATGCAAATCACTGAGTCCGCTGCGCCACCGCCTGATAGTTACTAGTAGCACAGTTTAACGCCGAGCAAGCAGCCAAGGCCGTCTCACAGCGGCCGCTTAGCCTCTGGGACACTGACAAACACTTTTCAACTCAATTCTATTCAAAAAACATTAGTCGTCCCGATTTGGGCAATTGAAGTGGTAGGACAGGCACAATGACTCATACTGCACAAAAATTAACATTACAATATACACACAATATTAATGAAGAATCTCAGTTAAAATATCATGTATCATTTAAAGCACTGATCAACGCTATTTGGAGAAAGAGAAAGCACCTAGCTTGCTGACCTACATTCAGTTCTCCCCGCTCCGCTGGTCGGGTGGGAGGGGGGGGGGTGCGGGGAGAGGTAGGCCTACAGAGAGAGAGAGAGAGAGAGAGAGAGAGAGAGAGAGAGAGAGAGAGAGAGAGAGAGAGAGAGAGAGAGAGAGTCAATCTGGAAACATGATCCACAGAACTTAAAAAAAAAAAAAAAAAAAAAAAAACATCCCGTCGGAGACTGGATTGAACTGACCAAGACACTTTCTGAAACGTAGTTTTTCTGAAAAAAACAAGAACATTAATTGTCATTCGACCTGAGAGACAAAATCAGAGAGAGAGAGAGAGAGAGAGAGAGAGAGAGAGAGAGGGGGGGGGGATTCTAACCGGTTCGTGTCAGTTTAAACTAATCATAAACATCGTTTAGGCCGGCGTCAGCCCCCGCATCTACGCTGGTTGTCTCCCTCGAGTCGCTACGGCAACGACTCGAGAGAGGCAACCAGTGTGCCCTGTATCATGTGACGTAACAAGACTCCCAATAATGATCACGCGAACACTAGGTCAGTGACGCAGACACGCCAAGTACCAAGTTACAGGTAACCTTGCCCTTGTGCAGATTCACTATTAGACAGCACAGCTTGACAAATTACGCAATTAGACCGTTAGATGTCGGCAGCGGTTTTTGTCGCGGTGATTCCTGTAGGAATCACATCGACAAAAGCCGCTACCGACAACCAGAGGGTTAAGAGTCCGAAATAGCTCAGGCGGTTAAACGTCGGAGCAGGAGAGCGAAGGGAATCGCCGGGTCGTGGGTTCGAATCCCGTCCCGGCCCCGGTAGCTGGACTCACAATCCAGGGGGGAAAACGGATTTGTTCAATAGCATGTCCGTTGAAAGGTCCTGGTAAATCAAAGTGGCACAGTTGGAGTGCGCCTGAGTTGATCAGTGTTCAGGTCGTACTCCATAGGCAATAGATTTCCCTGTCCCCCATAACCCGCCCGTCAGGGCCGTCCATGATCACCTCGGTGCTGTGGACGTTAAACCCGAACTAACCAACCACCAACCAACCAGAGGGTTAATACTGCGATAATGACGTTACACAGTATTCAGCGGTGACGTTGTGTGGCGTGGCTAGTGTGGTGTAATGAAATGTAATATTTAAATTGTCTCACTTGTTTAGTATGTGATATGTAATTTTGTGAAACGGTGATCCTTATGTGTCTTATTCAAAATGGTTATATATTATCATTATGTGTGTCATTAATCTTTGACTTTCACGCTCCAGTGAACTGTCACAAGAATATCCACATTGGGACAATACTCGGATATTGAAATTTGAATCTTGAAATGTGAAAACAGGAACGATAAATGATTTGCAACCACTCTGAACAACTCTCAAACTATGAAAGGTCCTCTTCGACATCTTTCGCGTTTTTAAAACGGTTCAGTGTAATTTCGAAACTCAAAGACAGATAATAAGTAATTACACTCCGGGGCTTAAAAAATGCGAAAAATGTCCGACAACACCTCTATAAAATAAAAATGGGTTTGTAATTATATATACTGAATGGCTCTACATATGCTGTGAATGATTTCCCATGAGAACTATGTTCTGCACTTTTAAAGCTGCTTAGTGTAATTTCGAAACTCATAGACAAATAATTTGCAATTACTTTATACCCAACAACTTGAAACTCGACATACAAAAGATGTACGACTTCTTTCGCTTTTTATTCAGCTGCATGTTCAGTGTGATTATAAATCATTTGCCTATGAACGGATACCCCGGCGGATATATTTCGCATTTTTAAGCTGCTCAGAACAATACGAAACTCAAAAACGAATAATTCGTTAGCGAAAAACCTTAAAACAGATGTATATATGTTTTACAATTCATTCTACTGTACGCTAGACAACTTTCGCGTTTTTTAAACTGCTGTATATATCTCGATTTTTGTGTTTAATGGTTGTGCTGAGTTTGTTTGTTTGTTTGACAAATCGTTAAACACAGAGGTTGTCACCGTCCACTGTGACAACCAGTGTGAATTTTTAGTAAGTCAAGTCGAAACAGGGATGAGGTCGAGTCTCAGTCACACACTGACCCCAGTGAGAAAACACGGTGGTCGGATTTCCACTGCAATAGTTACCCCAATGTAACCCTCTAGGTCACGGAGCCTCAGATACGGTAATCTGAACCGTTGGCCGCACGCTCACAAAAGGTTAAACTTGTATAGTGCCATGACACGCGATGATAGCGTCATGGGCCATCGATGTAAGACGTAACATCCTCTACACTAACATGTAATACTGTAACAACTCCGATCACGCGACAGTGGCGTGCACGCGCACGCACGGCGCGCGTGCACCGAAGCACGCACTGACTCGATATTAGTTCATCCATATAGGTGTAATTATAAAGTACATGCAGAACGTGACCTGTTTTCAGGAACCACCTCTGTCTTGCACGAGAAAGTGGTCTTAAAAGACAGGTTGTCTCTAAAGGGAAGTCTTGAAAGACAAAAAGTGTCACCGGTCATTAAAGACCATCATTTACTGAGGTGGCTGCAGCCACAGTCACAGCTAGCAACCACCTAAATGGTGGTCTTTAATAGCAGGTGATGTCCCATGATTAGTCATAAGGGTGATCCAGAACAGCAAAAAGTGTCACCCGCTGTCATTAAAGACCGTTTTGTTAACCCATATCACACTGAGGCTAAAAGCTTCAAATCTGTACACTGTCATTATGCAAGCTACTTTATAGTACTTACAGATAAGGATACACACCAATGGCTTTAGTTTAAAGGTGGTGCCAGAACAGCTTGGCGCCTGGAGGCGCCAAGCTATTCTGGCACTACCCTTGAACTATTTTAGTCAAACTTATTTCACACACTGGTGTATTCCGAATGATAAGGGTAAGGAGGCTACAGCCGCCTAAATACGGATGGTCTTTAATGACAGGTCACAGTGATGTCTCAGACGGGTGATCTTGAAGAGCAAAGGTCACCTGTCATAAGCCATCATTAGGTGGCTGCGCCACCAAATGGTCTTAATGACAGGTGATGTTTCATAAAAGTGATCTTAAAGAGCAACATTTGTCCCCTTGCATTACAGACCATAATTTAGGTGGCTGCAGCCACCTAAATCTGCACTGATAAAATCAGAAATCAGTGCAGAGAAGACGCCAAACTGATGACATACACCAGGGCATGGAAATGACATCATGATGGAGGCCAAAACTGGAACAGTTTAAATTCAATATAGAAGCCATTGTGCAGATGAGGATCAAACCAGAAATTGTCCATGATGCGCAACACGCACTGACAAGATTGAAGACCATATGGAAGGACAGAAACATCACACTCTGCTCCAAGATCAGACTGATGCGCTCCTTAGTCATCTCAGTGTTCTTGTATGCCTGCGAGTCATGGACCCTCACAGCAGACCGTGAAAGGAGGATACAAGCCACTGAAATGAGATGTTTTCGAAGGCTGCTTGGCATTTCTTACAGAGATCACATCACGAACGAGGAAGTGGGGAGCTGAATTAGGCAAGCCATCGGGCCCTATGAAGACCTATTAGCCATTGTGAAAAAACACAAACTGAAGTGGTATGGGCATGTCACGCGTTCAGCAGGGCTTGCCAAAACAATCCTGCAAGGCACTGTGCAAGGAGGACGAAGGAAAGGAAGACAGAGGAAAAGATGGGAGGACAATATCTCAGAGTGGACAGGACTGAAGCTGGGCGATACACTGAGAAGGGCAGAGAACAGAGAGGAATGGAGGGAGCTGGTTGCCAAGTCATCAGTGGTGCCCCAACGGTCGGCAAGATTACGGGAGACAGACCGACAGACAGACCGACAGACCGACAGACAGACAGACAGACAGACAGATAGATAGATAGATAGATAGATAGACAGATAGATAGATAGATAGATAGATAGCCACCTAAATGATGGTCTGTGATGCCAGATTATGTCTCATAAGGGTGATCATTTTCAAAACGGGTTCCGCGATACTACTGCAGCTTACCTGGTTTGTGAGTTCTGTATATGTCAGGCGATAAAATGACTTGGTGGCTCAAGAGTTGACCAGTCCGGCTGTTTTCCGCAGTTGGCCAATCTGTCCCTTCTGCAATGGTGATGGAAGTGTACAGTGATGATAGTCAACTCGCTGAGTAAACACGTCTTGATTTTCTGAAACTGAAAAAGAAGATAAAAAATATATACAACATGGTATTCATAACAATAACATACACGAGATACGCTTTGCCGACAGACACAACGTAGTTTTAATGATACCCGTCTGAACCCGTCCGTCAGTTCATCACTGAGTCAAAAGCACACTGAGGTTTTTATTTCAATTCTGCACCGTGTGTCGATTTGAATAACTGACAGCACACTAGCTAATCTGATACAAATAGTGTGTATGATTCCAATGTTACTGGTACCACGTGATAGTCTACAGTGTACTGACTCACGTTAACTTGATGTGACTGACAGCCGTTTATAAGTCAGTCAAGAGTGGGTAGTGACCGACATATGTACGTTTGTGTGAACGTACACCTCTGTCACGTCAAGCCTACGTGCATTTCGTCCATGACTATATGCCAGTACAGTTAAGTGACCACTTTTCCAAAGTACCAGAAATACAATACTGTACTGACCACATCAGTGGTAATCGTGAGACTCATCGGCGATGACGAAGACAAAGAAAGTCGCGGCGTCGGCTTGGTCATTAAATCGGAAAGTCCCGAAAGCTCAAAGTGGAATAGATAAACAACGGGAATTTCCGATTACATTCTTTACTTGGTCTCGCCGACTGCCGGCAGCGACAATACTGAGAAGCACCGAGTAGACTTCTCCCCCCCCCCCACCTCCCCCTCCCTCCTCCCCCTCCCAAGTCTGTTCATTACCGCACCTAATGCGTACGAAGTCAGAACCTGTCGGCACTGACCGTCCGGCACCAAAGCCGCAACATGAATCCGCGTCATGAAATTCGGCGACACTAGAGTGACGTGCCGACATCATGACTTTCAGTCAAGACCATCATTTAGGCAGTGGCTTCAGTTGAGCCACCTACGGGTGATGGTCTATTGAGGCCCTAAGCGCTACCGGCACATTCTCAACATTAAAACTGTTTGACGAATATCAGCACCGGATGTATATAAAATGTGTTAAAACGCCTCCTAGCATATTCCACCCCAGGGAGGACCGAAATCCCCAAACTTTTGAAGTTGCCCTCTGAAGGGCTGTATTACAATTCAAGAGACACATCGCGCATGATAGTTCAGTCAAGTGTGGTGCCAGAATAGCTTGGCGCCAATGGGCGCCAAGCTATTCTGGCACCACACTTGAACTATCATGCTCGAGGCCATATCTTGCTGTGGTGCGTCGGGGCTGGAATGAGCTAAAGAGTGGCTGCGGTTGATACTTCATTCATAAGTACTGCGTGCAGTAGTGACTACATCATTTAGTGTCCGTTTTACCGCTGAAGCGTAGTGAGCCGCTCGGCCACCACTGAAGCGTAGGCCGATGTAAGAGCTATTTATAGCTCCAAACTCCAGGTCCTCAAACAAAACAGTAAGTAACTGGCGATCAAACATAGAGGCCTTTGTGGGGCTATATCACAGTTCGGTGTCTTACTTAATCTGTCCGTGAGTGAATCACGCAGCTATGCCCGGAAATCACTGTAGACAGGTTGTACGGTCACAGCGGACGCATAGTCAGTTTAATGACGGGTGGTCTCTCATAACGGTGGTCGCTTACAACAGGTTGTGCTGTTACTGTGAAAGCCGGTTGTGGGCGGCGTCCAAATCCCAAATTTTATTAACCCATTTGTGACCCCACGTGTGCATTTCCCCGCAAAAGCATTTTGGTAGCGTTACTTAACTTGACGACTATATACCTGTTGCAGGAGATGGATTGACCATGAAAATTCAAGGGTAGTGCCAGATTTGCTTGGCGCCTGAAGGCGCCAAGCAAATCTGGCAATACCTTTGAATTTTCATGGTCAATCCACCTCCTGCTGTAGGGCGTTGGGGCTAAACTGATGGGTTAAGTAGTAGTTTCTAACATCTACACTATGTCATCCAAGCTGTGGTCTCGCTGCCCCCGCCGGTATCGGGTTTGCGTAGGGGGGGGGGGGGGGGCAGGGCGGGGAAGTGGGGCAGGGGAGAGGTTAACTGAAGTGTGTGTGAGTGGGGCGAGGGGGGGGGGGGGAGCGACGGGCATATGATACTTCATAATCACACTGCGGACTAGAAACAGAAACACCGAAACAGCCGGCGCGTGTTTCTGAGAAGTCAGACAATCGGCTCACAATACCGCCACACGCTCACCATTTTCCAAGAAAAAAGACACCACCGTACATAAAAAAGCAGTTTTTTTTTTCTTCCCCGAAAGTCGGTCAGAAGTGCTGACCGACTTTCAAAGAACATCTTAGTTTATTCAGTTATTTGCAGTTTTAGTGGCTTTCCTTTTCACAGTCGGCGTTTTAAAAGTAATACTGAACTTGTACTCTGTGATACTGCAACCATTTTTTTTTTTTTTTTAATCTGACTCACTCGCTGATGCAGCCTCGCGACACTACGAGAGGATATGAACCGACCATGATAGTTCAAGAGTGGTGCCAGAATAGCTTGGCGTATCTGGCGCCAAGCTGATTCTTGCACTACCCTTGAACTACCACTGTGGAACTACGGAATAACTTTCAGTTTGTGCATTTGCCAGCTTTCGGCTCATATTGCGGTGTTCTTCAGCAGTCCTTGTACATTTCTGGTTACACCGATGCGGCGGTGTTGCCGAAAGTGAGGTTTCCAGGGGACGCATGGCCCAAACACACAAAAAAACAATGAGAGGAAGGGGGTGGGTTGGGAGTTGGGTGGGATGTGTGTGTGTGGGGGGGAGGGGGGGGGGGGAGGTGAGAAGAGGATGCAGAAAAATCCAACAAGAGACAGTATGACCAACTCTTCCCTGTGAAAGCGCCACAATGTCCATGTTTGTGTCTGGCAAGATCTTGCGTGCTAAAAAAATCCCAAACAAAACCGGCACAATGCAGTAGATCTTTCTCGTGTTATTACTGAAGTCTCGATTTTCAGGAAAAAATGGATTTACTGTCTTTTGCCGTCACAGGGTAGCATTCTCTGTGATAACATACCTGGACACCTGATTGACTGCAACACTGCTAAAATCCGTCTCATACGTCAGTCTGTTTTGGCTGAAGATAGTTGTTCAGCTGGGACAAAGAATGTTGTCTCGATTTACTGGCGATTTTCTCTCTCTGTCCTTGCTCAAATGCGCTCTTCTGAAAAGACAGAAATGAATGAATGAATGAATAAATGAATGAATGAATGAATGAATGAATCCAATCAGTCAAGTCAAGTCAGCCAGCCAGCCAGCCAGTCAATCAAGTCAAATCAAATCAAATCAAATCAAATCAAACCAAATCAAACCAATTAATCAATCAGCCAGTCAATAAGTCAATCAGTCAGTCAATCAATCAATCAATCAATCGATACGCCAGATCGACCCAGGGTCACATTGCTGTGGTGTAAAGGCCCCGCCACACATGCCGATTTTGAGGCCGATTCTCGAGCAGTTTCGAATCGGAGTGTGATCGGGCAGGACTACCAAAACGTGTGCACTGCCACACATTTCCCGACTTTTTTTAGCCGACCGGTTTGAACAGAAGATCAAAGTCGTACCTGTTTCTGCAAAATGGCTGCTAGTTTTGACAGTGATGATGATGTGCTTGCATTATCAGCAGTTTTGCATCGTATTCGGGAAGAGGCGGGCGAAACATCGGCAACGAAGGTGGTACTGATCTTCCGCCGTTTTCAACTGAACTGAAACGACGTGCTTTGCGAGACGCGCTCTGATTGGTTGAAGCTTACAATCGGGGCCGATTCGGATCGAAAAAAATAGAGCAGTTTTTTTTTTACACCTGATTCCCAGCCGATTGGGATCGGATCGGATATATGACGTCATCCGATCGCAATCGGATCGGAATCGGCTTCCGAATCGGGGCACAATCGGCATGTGTGGCGGGGCCTTAACAGGAGTAACGCGTCAAATGACTATCACGCATGATCGATCTGGGGTCAATTTAACCATGACAATAATGCTAAACTGAGGAGAGTCACACGCTAAATGACTCTCACGCCAGATCGACTCGGAGTCAGTCTGAATTCGTACGCCAAAGACTCCGGGTCGATATGGCGTGAGAGTCATTCAAATTGGCGTATTGCTTACAGCGGCAGCAGTGTCACTAAACTATCATTCTTATTTATAGTCCACGCGGATGCAGGCCATGCTGAGCAAAAATGATATCTCGGCCGGTAACCGACTTCGCTAACGAACAGCTTGACTGACTTGGGCTGATTAGAAACACTCTCCCCTTCAAAGACAAATCCAAATGGGAAACACTGAACAGACACACTGTAATGCTGCGCAGCACGTATAACCAGTGTTTACTGACGACAGTACTTGGGGTATTTATCCGACTTAGGTCATACGGATAAAGACTGCATCCTCAACCTGAGAGAGAGAGAGAGAGAGAGAGAGAGAGGTTGGTTGCCAAGTCTGAATTGGCAGCTCGCCAGTATGTGCCATCCTTAATTCAAATCAAACATCAGTTGCACCAAATAACTTACTGATAGCCGCCTGTTCCTTGAGGTACTCAACAGACAACGAACTTCCAAACGAATTCATGAAATAAATGAGTCAGTAATGGAGGCGGAACCGAGGTGTCGGCCGCGTCAACTTCTTCAGCTAATGAATGAATGAGTAGCGTCAGTGTCGGAATCTCACGAAGTTATCGCCGTTTAGTGGCTTCGTAAACCCTTCCTTGTTTTGCTTGGTGTATGCGTATCGGAAACTACCAATTACTACAACAACAAAAAATCCTCCTCAAACATTTTTTTTGTACCATAGATCATCATAAGGTGTGGGATTTTGACGGTGTAACCCTGTTGCACGTCGCAGTCATCGGTACTGTTTACGTGTCAGTATCGGTGGGTAGTGCACGCACAAAGGGGTTTTAAATACCATACATAGCACAAATACTTTCGCTTTTGTTTCAGTGCTAATACCTAAAACTGCCGCATTCTTAGAAAAAAAAAACGACACTGGCCCCAGTCTCAGCGGCCAACTCTAATCCCGCTCATGAACTTCGATTACAAACTGCAACTGAGAGACATAGAGCTTCGTGTTAGCGCTACCCATGCAACTCAAGATGCAAGAGGCGTATGCGGGGGCTCATGAGGATCTATGCCTCTTGCTGGCCCCATTTAGACGACACTTTTAAGAGAAAGAGAATGATCGTTTAGGATGGTCCATTGGGCTCGGTTTTAGAGCTGATCTCACCGAGCCAGTCTTCTGTCATAATAGTATGGGGCTGCCCACGTGCTACAAACACATTAGTCGGTCAGTGGTTAGGAGTGCTTTACAGTAAAACCTGTTGTGAGCGACCGCCCTTACGAGAGGCCACCTGTCATTAGAAAAACCATCAGTTAGGTCTTTAAAGTGATAGGTGACACCGAGCCTTTTGCCTGTCAAGACTTCTTTTAAGGGAGCACCTGTCTTTAAAGACTACTTTTTATTGCCAAAAAAGCTATTGCTTTAAAAAAAAAAAAAAACATTACAAAATTGGCTGTGGCGGTGGGGAATATATGGCGAAGAAGACTAAAGGTAAGGAGACGGACAGTACTATAAGGAGGAGGTCGGTGATGGCTTTGAGGAGGAAAAGGGCGCGAGGGTGTGGGTGGCGGGGCCGGCGCGGAGGGGGGAGGCCGGCGGGGGGGGGGGGAAGTTGGGGAGTTGGGAGGGGGGGGGGGGGAGAGAGTGATCAAAAAGGAGGAGAAAAGGATAAAAGACTGATGTGGCGGTTGCGTATTATTAGTTGGTTTCACTACCAAAACTTTCAGCCCTTCGCTGTAAACGGAAATCTGTGTCTGAGTGGCTATACTAACTATACTAACCAACACGGACACGGGCTGTGAAAACGGCATGCTTGACCTGGATATTGATTTCTGGCCAATTCCCGCCGGGGCCTAATAGGGTATTGAAAATGGCTTGCTCTTGTCTTTTCACTAAATTTTTTACGACTGTACAGCGAAATCAACAAATCATGGAGCTCAGTAAAAAAAATAACCATTAATAGGTCAGTTGGCACTAAATAATATTTGTTCTTAAAGTGGTACAGAAATCTGCTTCTTTGCGGAGATATTTGGGGGAGGGGAAAAAAAAAAACTTTGTGCGCTCCGTAGTCAAACGGTCTATACTTTTCCTTTCCGGCATTCGCCATAAAGAAGAAAAAAAAGTACCGTGAATTACCGATCAGCGCGGCGAACACGGAACTCCCACGCCGAGTGCAATAGGTGCAGTGATGATGCTGAGGACAAGGTGAATTAGTGCTAACTGTTCAGTTCTGTCGGTAGTGTGTTTCCTGCAGGAATCACCTCGACCAAACACACTACCGACAGCCAAAGGGTTCAAAAGTTAATTGACAGTTCCGTAAACGCGGCTCCGCCAGTGGAAAGCCACTGAAACTGGGACTATATCGCTGGTTTGTAAACTAATAACCTTGCCCGCTTTGTGTAAACAAGGCTGTACAAAAAGTATCATGGTCGTGTGTTTTTTTTAGAAACGCGTAAAATGTGTCTCTCCGGAGCATGCTTATGAAATGAATGAACGAACGAGCGGAGAAACGAACGAACGAACGAGCGAGCGAGTGCGGTCCGGTGCGGTCGGTCAGTCTGTCAGTCAGTCAGTCCGTTGGTCGGTCTGTCGTGTTTTTAACCCGTTCAGTGCCAGCTGACGCAGACAGAGTCTCTGCAAATCGTCGTTGATTCAACACCAAAAAGCCCTAGCTGCCCCAGGATCGTGGATTCATAGTGTTGTCAGCAAGAGGTATAGATCCTCATGAGCCCCCGCACCTGCGGGGGCTCATGAGGATCTATACCTCTTGCAGTTGGGCGGTGTTCACTTTTTTCTCGGCACTGAACTGGTTAAAGTACACGATCGGATCGTGCTTCCACCCCCCCCCCCCCCACGCCTCCTCCACTCAGTTGCTTTGATATTTAGTCGCTTGTGCCCAGTTGTGACTGAAACCGTGCATGTCCTCTCCTAACTTCCCCACCCCCACCCCTTCCCCCGCCGTGAGTTCATGAGAATCTATGTCCGCCTCTAGCAGCAGATGAAGATCAGCTAGCAATTCACTAGGATTTGTACGGTAGCAGCAGTTAGTACCAATTCAACTTAAATGACTATCTGATCACTGTACCTAATACACTCGTGCGGTTTTGGATTGCTTGCACAACAAACTACAGCATCTTTGTATGCACCGAACTCAGCCTAACCCTTTAGTTTTGGGTCTTCAAGAGGCATAGATTCTCATGAGCCCCTGCGGTCGCAGGGGCTCATGAGAATCCATGCCTCTTGCTGGCAGAGACTCAGGGTCAAATCAAACTCACGGACACATGAATTTTTACTGATCACTGAGTGCATATTGTTTATTCCTTCTTCTCCTCCTTTGTCTTCTTAATAATTATAATAATACTAATGACAATAAAAATTGAAAAATATAATAATAATAATAATAATAATAATAATAATAATAGTAACACTACTACTACTACCCACCCGGGTCTGCCCTGGGGGACTTGGGTGGGGTTAACTACTTTTTAGTTCCCAGGGTCACCCTAGTCAGCCCCGCAGGTTGGGTTTTCCTTCCTATTCTGGGGTATGTGTTTCTGTCTACCCTTGGTCCATTCATCTGTATTTTCCTCTTTTAAACGCTCCCTATTATCTGCGCTGCCTGTAGCTCTTGATATTGGATGTTTGTTGCTAAATGGTCTTAGGTTTATTTAGCGTATTAGACCGGCTGGCGACATACATTCAATATTCTGTTTAGGTTTTTTTTCACAAGCAGTGCAGGCACGTCCTGAGAAAGTCTTGTTGCTGTCGGGACGTTACATAATGTACAACAACAACAACTAATAATAATAATAATAATAATAATACAGTTTACAGCGCTAATTCCTCAGCACAGTGAACACCAAAGACAATACGGCTAACAAAAAAGAATGACTCAAAGAAACACGCTCACAAAGGACAATTACAGCAAAGCGGTGACGAGAAAACAGACATACTTGATCGTGGCTCTGATACGCAATGTGAAAACCCATTCCTCTCATCGCCACAACTGACCCAATGCGCGGCAAAACCGGCCTGAGGTCATCGGGTCTGATGTCGGCAGCCGTTGGCCCGCGCACAGACGGTCGTGAGCGGGCCAACGGCGGCCGAAAAAAAGCTCGGCCCGATGACCTTTTGCGCACTGGAAATTACTGACCTGTACTCAAGACTGATTTGAGGGAAACTGACTATTCCGCGGGAATCGGGCTGTTTTCGTCCTAGCCAGATCATGAAGGAGGAACTAGACCCAACACTGACACGTGACAAAGCCAGAAATTCCAATTTCTGAGAATGCCAGAAATATTTCCCAGTTCCTCGGCATCAGCCTGCGCCGGGTCTGAATGCCCAAATTCAGCTGGGGGGATGGAAAACGTTAAACGTTTAGGGCCGAACGCCTTTTGCCAGGAGTCAACATCGTAGCAAAAGGCGCCGGGTCGGACCTAAACCGTAACGTCGTCAGTGCAGATGATTTTAACGACATGGCACCGAATAGTAGAGTCGATACTCATTTTGACCCCACCGGGGTTCGAACCCACGACTAACTTTACGACTGATCGAGAGTCTGACGCTCTACCACCTGAAGTCAGTGACGGCCGGTCCCCGGCATTTTGGGTGCCGATCGAAGGTGCAGGTGCTGGTCCCTTAACGGAACACTACAAGACTTGAAGACTCAATCGTTTTATTGTTTAGGCCATCAGCCCATCACATGAAAACTCAGGCCAGCAAAACGTACAACCACAAATTTACACAATACAAATAAGGCGTGCACATATTCCATACATTTGATCCTGTCAGATCGTTAAAAAGCGAAGCAAGTTCATTCTTGCCAAGATTGGGCAGTTTTTTTTGTTTTTGTTTTTAAATAGGGCAGTGCTGGCAAGCCGGCCGCGAGCCACACGTTTATCAGCAGACCTCACGGCGGCGCTTTAACTCATTCTACCCCAGACACACCACAGGAAGATAAGGCTCGACCATGATAGTTCAAGGGTGATGCCAGAATAGCTTGGCGCCTATGGGCGCCAAGCTATTCTTGCATCACCCTTGAACAATCATGGTCGATCTGTATCCAGCACTGCAATGCAGTCTTCTGAGGACAACGGCAAAATTTAAGGATTTCGGTGTTGGGGTAGAATGAGATAAACTGTAATTCGGGCAACATTCTGCACCGACTCCTTGTCGTTAACCCTTTTAGCCCCAGGGTCCCATTTCTCAAATTTTGGAGGTGTTGCCTAACGACTATGTACCAGTTGCCGGAGATGGCTTGACCATGATAATTCAAGGGTAGTGCCAGATTAGCTGCGTGTTACTGAGTAAATTCTACTTGTAACTAGATAACGCATAATTGCGGAAAATGCCAACGGTTTGTTTATTTAGTTCTTTTCTCATGTTGTCGAGTATAGCCAGCTGACATCTTGTGTCAATTCAGTCAGTTCGGCACTTGTCAGTCCAGCGGCGATTCGCACGTTTCCTTGCGTCTTTTCAAGTCTCCGTTCGCGTGTGTGGCATAGGATACAAATTTCGAGCGTTCATACACACTAACTTGAAGAAGTATTTCATTACTACTACACATAAGGAGCTTGTTAATGTTGCAGTGTGAGCATATTTCGCGTTTCCGTTGAAAAATCCAAATATCAAGATCGAGTCTTCTTGGCGCGCAAGGGATTTTGGGAAGGAAAGTAAATCTAGCAAGCTCATGAATATTAATTTGCTTGTTATACAATATATCAATACAAAGACATGTATCAACGAAAGGAAAATTTTATGGAGTTGGTACATACGATCGTAATCTTTCACATATGACGACATAATACTGACTGTAGATGCATCAGTGTACTCTGCAAACAAACAAACAAACAAATGAACAAACAAAATGAGCTTATCAGTCGCGATCAGTTTCATGTTCAGTTATCAAAATCAGCCGGCAGATCCTGATATTTACGGTTATGATGGGTCACGGTGATGAAAACAATGACCTGAACTAACCCTAAAAATTAACAAAAATATTTCTGAAAGTAATGACATACAATCCCTAAACGACACTGTCCTGGGTAGGCCCGGATGAGGGGGCTAAAAAGAGGGTCGGTTGTTGAACCCGAGACTCATCGCAGCAAAAAAAAAAGCCGTTCATTCAAGCTGGTGAGATGGGCGGGGCCGCCAGGGTGTGGCGCGGTGGCCCGATCGAGAGCGCGTGGGAGGGGGAACCACGACTGGCTGAGAGATTTCACAACTCTGAAAATACGAACTCGGTGAGTGCACCAGGGGCCCGCTCAGTTACGGGTGCGAAGGCACTTGCATGCACTGGCTTTTTTCAGCACGTTCAGCTAGCGCACAACTCGTGCTGAATGTTTTCAGTTTCAAGTTCGGCCGCTCCGGCAACTCCGATCACTTCCTCCTTCGGGCTCAGGAAACGAGGTTAATGAGTCTTGAAACAAAAGGCACAGATTCTCATGAGCCCCCGCATCCGCAGGGGCTCATGAGAATCTATGCCTCATGCATTTTTTTTTCATTTTTTTTGTTTGTTTTGTTTCGGTGTTTGGCAAGCCAGTATAGGGCAATGAACGGCTGCGCGGTCGTCAAAACCTCGATCAGTTCCGGCAGTCGTCCCACGCGTATTACTCACTCAGATTGCCTGGCTGAACCTAAAACTTATGTGGGCCCGAAACCTGAATATGTGACCCGACTTGACCGAGAAATACACTGAGACAAACCGCGAATGCTTGTTGTTGTTTCAAAACTGCACTTCTGCAGAAACATCGAAAGAACTTCCTCAAGTCCGCTGCACAACACAACAACAGTTGAACTTAAATCGATGAACTCGAAACTTCGAGAAGCGTCAGTCTTCAGCATGCGATAATGATCAGTTTCAAGTTCGAACCGCTGGGCCTTCCGATGAATGATAGTGATAGTACGGTGTACAACCTCGGCGGCCACCGCAACCTCGCCAAAGTGACACTTATGATATACTGCTCACAAATAATAAAGTATATTAACTTTTCATCTTGAATTACTACAACTTCTCAGAATGGGTATAATAACGGTTATATCAGTGATTATCCATCCCATTGGCCTACAATTTCACAACATTGGTGTGACGTGTTCACCGAACAAAAGTAAGGCCGGACGTCATAAATTCAGCTTGAATTACTAACATGAAGTTATGCTTGTGTGGACGGAATAACAATAAACGTGGTTGCCTTTATACTGAGGTCGTTTGACATTGGAGCCGCGCACAATTTAACGTTTCTCGCAAATATCCTTCGCAAAGACTGAACTCCCACTTTTCTGTACGTCTCAGAAAAAATATCCTTTAGTGCTAATTGACCTAATGCGATTTACTTAGTTTCAAGAAACTGGAACACTGTGTCAGTTTTGCTGTACAATTGTCACTTTAAATGCCTGATTTTACATCCCTAAATGTGCCCCAGATATATTCAGCACAGCATAAGAAAGAATCATTGTTTTACGTGAATGAGTAAGTCGGACTACGTTTTCAAACCTGAAACAGCGGTGCAAGCAAACATAAAGCCGGTCAGCATCAGTGTGTGACCTCGATATCACTGAGTTGAAATCTGGCCGATTCCCGCCGGGGTTCTATTAATCATGGTATCGAAAATGGCTTGTTCTTTGTCCTTTCACCTAGTTTTTACGACTGTACAGCAAAATCAACTAAACATAGGAGTTAAGTAAAAAAAAAAAAAAAAAAAAAAAAAAAAATAGCCCATTATTAGGTCAACTGGCTCCGTACCGTGATAGATCAAGGCTGGTGCCAGAATACCGGCTTGGCGCCTATAGGCGCCAAGCTATTCTGACACCACCCTTGAAATATCATGGTCGATCTGTCTCCTGCTTTGCAATGCATTCTTCATCAGACAACTGCACAATTTGGGATGACGGTACAATGAAATAGGACAGTAACTGTACATTGAAGCCGTCGAGTTACAACAGACAATTGGTACACGTCATGTTTCACCTTGTCACAGAGTGCCCATTATGTATAGTACGAAATTGTCAGTGTTAAATAACTGAGTAGGGTTAAAAGTTAGGTCAATGACCAGTCACGAGATAGTGACTAAAACGGAGTATACCTGTGACCCGCAAAGTGACCCAGAAAAACACGGAGATCAATGACCTAGAATAATTGTATACCTTGTGTGAGAAAGAGGGTAAATTGTATAGATTAAGTGGCACGAAAGGTCAAGAGGTAAAAATTTCGCAGGACCTTTGGTTAAGGGCCCCTGGGCGAACAGAGACCAAAAAGGAATGTGTTTCGGGCGCGGTTCCTGAAGTGACACGTTGTGGCACCTTCGAGACAGCGCACCGGCTTCCATCATGATTCCAAGTCGACGCCTCGCATTGTTGGCCGTGAGCCGACATAATTTATTGTACCAAATGCTATAGTAAATATGGTGATGCCTGAGGCGCCAAGCTATTCTGGCGCCACCCTTCAACTATCATAGTCAAATTCATTCAGGCAATAGGGGTGTGTATCAGGGTGAAAAGGGTTAATAAAAACTGCAACAGTGAACCACGTTTGGAGATAAAGAACCTATCCCACACAAAGTATTATTCAGTTAAAACTAAGCTTGAGTTGGTGAATGACAATATCAGAGTCATTCAGTTAACTCTTTCTACCCCAGACACACCACCGGAAGATAGGGATCGACCACGATAGTTCAAGGGTGATGTTAGAATAGCTTGGCGCCTATGGGCGCCAAGCCGATTCTGACATCACCCTTGAACTATCATGGTCGATCTGTGTCCTGCACTGCAATGCAGTCTTCAGGGGCAATGGCAACATTTAAGGATTTCGGTGTTGGGGTAGAATGAGTTAAAATACACTACTCTCACGGCGGTACTTTGAACTCCGCCCGATGCCCAGGTAAGCTATATGCCCTACCACGTAACTCACTCAAAAGAGCACTCAGAGACCCTAACACTCACGTGCGCCACTTTCTAATCTTTGTCACGTCACGTGACCAAAAATGCACAGTGAATGCGCTATTATCGTACGTCACTGGTGAAAACAGTCACCAACACTAGTGCGTGCCAGCCTGGCGTCTGATGCAAGACTTGTCTGTAAATACCTTTCTCGAACGAGCACTGATCTAGAGGTCAATGACACAGCAGTTTTCTTGTGGTTTTTTTAAATTTTAATTTCTTTGTTTTAATATAAATACATGTATTTTGAATTGTTTGGAAGTCAAGCAAAACCTAAAGTATGAACTCAGTGTCAGATTCTAGCAAGGAAGTCAAACAAAACCTAAGATATGAACTCAGTGTCAAATCACTGTATGGATGTCAAACAAAACCCTTAGGTATGCCACTCTGTGTCAAATTATTGTATATATGGAAGTCACACAAACCTACGGTATGAACTAAATGTCAAATGACAGTATGGAAGTCGAACAAAACCTAAGCTATAAACTCCGTGTCAAATCATTGTATTGAAATCAAAGCCTATAGATCGTATTAACTCGGTGTAAAAATTACTTCATGGAAGTCAAACGGCAAAACCTAAGCCATAAACTCCGAGTGTCAAATTATCGTATTGAAGTCAAACAAAACCTAAGGGTATGCCACTCAATGTCAAACTAGTGTATGGAAGTCAATCAAAATCTAAGGTATGAACTCAGTGTCAAATCAGTCAATTGTACGGGAGTCAGAGAAAACGTAATGCAAACATAATTCAGTTTTTCCAGTATGGCCGGCCACATCAGACAAAACCGCGTACGAGGATAAAATCACAAACACTGATACTGTTATTTTACTTAAAAGAAGTACCCAACGGAGAAAGAAACACGCTTAGAAAGACGGGTACAACACAATTTATTAATATTTGTCAAAATAGACAAACAAACAAACAGAGAGATTAGCCGCTACTTATCTTCATTCGCGGAAGGAATGTGGCAACAAGGGTATTTACCCGAAATATTAATAAATTGTGTTGTACCCGTCTTTTCTAAGCGTGTTTCTTTCTCCGTTGGGTACTTCTTTGCATTTTACACGCTTGGCAGTCACCTTTTTGGTCTGATTTGTTATTTTACTTGAAATTAGTTGAAATTAAGTTTCTTTTGAACTCTCTGCAGTGTTTTGTTGACACAAAACACTGCAGAGAGCTCAAAAGAAACTCAATTTCAAATAATTTAAGTAAAATAGCAGTGTCAGTATACACTTTGTTAACCCATATCATACTGAGGCTAAAAGCTTCAAATTTGTACACTGCCATATGCAAGCTACATTATAGTACTTACAGAAAAGGATATAGACCAATGGCTTTAGTTCAAGGGTGGTGCCAGAATAGCTTGGCGCCTAGAGGCGCCAAGCTATTCTGGCACTACCCTTGAACTATTTTAGTCACTTATTTCACATGCACACTGACACGAATGATATTCCGAATGATAAGGGTTAAACTTGATTCACACACCGCGGGAATTTAAATCAACCAGACCTGAAAATACACGCACAAGACACTAAACTCTTCGGGTTAAGCGGATTTTGTTCTCATCACTTTGAACATCAATTTTGCACAGACAGCCATGCCTAGCACAAGTTTCGTTCTCTCAAATTCATTTTCAAATTGGTTTATGTGTCACTAGAAGGGTGGGCGGCATAAACACTCTATTTATTTTTTCAGACGAGTTTGATAAAGTTCAGGCTGCTTCTAGCGAAATTTCGAAACAAATTGTTGTCATTTTTCTGTCAACTATCAGTTCCAGTCGATAAGCCATGAATGTGTTTTCTCAAAATATCAAATTCAATCGACGAACGGCAGATTTGTCGTTCGTCGATTGAATTTGATATCTTGAGAGGAAATCCGTAGAAACTCGAGAAATCCTCGGGGACTCACCGTACGCTGTGCTTCTCCGTCTGATACGCTGTCAGCTGATCCGTGTGTGAGTGACGCGTGGTGTTCCACGAGGTCACCGCAACAAAAATAGCACACGGCCTTGAACGCTGGGAGTCTCCCCGTGACCCTATGAATCACCCTGAGGAAAACACACAAGAATTCGTGACGTAACGCGAACACCACACGCGAACTGCTGACGTTAAGCGCGAAGAATGTGCTGAGTAAACGTAAACAAGCCGCCCAGTCGACAAGACTGAGTCGTCCCGGCGCGGCCCTGCTTTCAATGAAAGATTCGTCAGTAGGCTGTTTGAACACAAAACCGCCCACGGTTATGAAAGCGGTAGTAACAGTGGGCATACTCGTGCACGCCCTTGTTGCATGTGGACGCAGCAATATGCAGGCAACGAGCCAAGACGCTTGAAACCTGTCGGCTCACAGCCCGGCGTTGCCATAGGCAGATATACTACAAGTTACGCCTTGAGTGCAAGCAAGAGGCATAGACTCTTATGAGCCCCGCAAAGCAGGGGCAATGAGAATCTATGACTCTTGCAGATGATATGAGTTAGCGGAAAAGCACTGATCCGCTAACCGCGGCGGTCCGCATTACGACCTACCCGGCCCAGATTACGCAATGTCACTGCCCGGAAACTTTTCTCACTGAATGGCTGAGTAAAACGGGTCAGGGTTATACTGAAGGAGCAATTCATACTTTTATTTTTGAGTCTATGAACAAGCCGCCTCGCTGAACTTTGAGAGATATGGCAATGCAAAGTATTTTTTCATCAGCCGGTAATCACTGCTCAGTCAGTGACACTTTTAGAATCGGTTAGTCACTCAAGAAATATAAGCAGACTGAAATGTGTATTTTCAGATGAGTTGAAGGAATGACCAATTAAGTTCCCCGTTTAGATACAGGAGCCGCGACGTGTCATTGACGGGCCTTTGCGGTCCCAGGTCGACACGGAATGTGTGACTTAATGTCTACGTCAGTGCAGTTTGATTCAGTTTTAATTACTTATTTTTTATGTAACGAAGTTTTCTTGTACTAGTTCGGCCAGTTTCAGTCCTTTATAGTATCAGTTACCCAGGAATATTAATGATTTTATAGCATATTCGAATTTCAGACCTGCAGTGTATTTTAATCAGAACTGAATCTACTGACGTGTTTCGCTCATTCAAGGCCGCGCCCCACATCGATAGCTGTGGAAGTGTCGTGTAGCGTGGCCGCCGGCAGCTATACACTTTCGCAGCTATCGACTGAGTGCGGGGGTGCCTTGAATTTGTTAACAACCGGTAAATGGACTCCCTGGTAACGTGAACACTGATTCTTTTTCACTGTTAAAGGATTGGGCAAAAGTGGACTTTGCCCCTCAGTTGTCCGCGGTGGCTATAGCTGTGGCTTCGTTGCTTGTATGGCGTTGAAAGTCAGATAATCAATCCAGGTTTACTGAATAACGTATTGTGCGCAGCGATGAGGGTTTACTGTAAAGACAGTGCAATTCGGGGCAATCCAGTAGCGTAGGAAGATATTTGTCATTGGAGGGGCAAGGGAGCCGCAGCATGCTTCACATGTTTCTTTCTAGCCTCCAATATCAAACAACCCGGGGGTGGGAGGTCAGTCGTGGGGGTTGTGGTGGGGGAGTGGTGGCCGGGGGGGGGGAGGGGGCAGACTACAATCTTACTTACTTCAGAAAAATCAAACAATGGCGGGTGTGTGTGTGTGTGTGTGTGTGTGTGTGGGGGGGGGGGGGGGGGTTCTTGTTATACCTCGAAAAAAATCAAACTTTATTACTTTGAATAGCATCAAAATCTAAAGATATGATTCCCCTCCCCACCCCCAACCCACCCCCCCCCCTCCCTCCCCCCCACCCCCCCCCCCCCCCCCAAAAAAAAAAAAAAAAAAAAAAACCGGAGTGCAGGGCATACTCTGCCCCCTTGTTCTTGGGAGGGGTGCGTGGGGGAGAGGGTGGGGGGCAGGTTGGGGTGTATTGCCCAATGGTTGTCTCCCTCGATTCGCTCGAGCGCTGCAATCGAGGGAGACAGCCAGTGTGCGTGTATGGGGTACACTAATTATCTCACACAGCTAGTGAACACTGAGAAACCGTGTACATCAGAATATATCGCGTAATCCTCCCCATATCAATCAGTCGTGAAAACAACGGCGTCTCTCGACCCCCCCCCCCCCCCCCCCCCACCGTAACAGGCCGGAACCAGGGGCCAGTTACACTGATGAGCTTAGTCCTAAGCTCACTCATGCAGCTGGCACCTGTGGTTTTATCAACCTGTTCCTCCTTTAAGGTGCCTCACCATGTTGCGACAATCACGAAAGCCAGCAATTTTTTTTTTTTTATATACGCGAGACGATTGTCTCCGTACACTTCTGAAGTATATTTAAAACAACGCGTCTATAGACGATATCGCATGTTTGTCCGGGCTTTTTATCCACTGTTTTTGCGTCAGTTCACATGCAGTTTGACCTACTTCTGATTCTCGGAACAAATCGGTCAATTATGATGTTTCTGCTATATCTTATATTAATATCTTTCTCGAGCCGACACCCGTGACTGTTTTCCGGTCCCGACATGAAGCAGGTCTTGTACTTTGTAATACGGGGGGATAAGTACAATGTAAAAGATTACATCATCTTCATTCAGCCCTGACGCTCTACCGCAGGAGATGGGTCGACCACGATAATTCAAGGGTAGTGCCAGATTAGCTTGGCGCCTGTCGGCGCCAAGCTAATCTGACACTACCCTTGAATTATCATGGTCGATCTATCTCCTGCAACTGGCGCATAGTCGTTAGATGACGCCTCCAAACTTTGGGAAATACGGCTGAATGAGCTAAGTCAGTTATCCCCCACAGTCACGGTAATTCATGCTTTTGTTCAAGTTGCAGCACCGAAAATAGTCAAAAATGCCACTGGAAATACAAAGAACAGCATGACAAGATTAGCATGACAAATATAATAATAATAATAATAATAATAATAATAATAATTACAATACTACTACTACTATTAATAAATAATAATAATAATTACAATACTACTACTATTACTACTCCTCGCGCTGGGACCATATGGCGTTGAGGCGCGTCCCCTGGGTGGTGGATAGGGGGTCCCTCGTGAGAGGGGTGCACCGAATGAAATAAGGTGCCGTGAACCAACATGGTCTAAGGGAAGGTGACCCCGACAAAAAAAACCTGGTCCTCCTAGTAAGGGGGTTGGGCGTGGGGGTAGCTTCCCCACCCTGCAAAAAAGAAAATAGCTACAAAAACGCCGACGAAAAGACTAACAGTAATTCCTTTCCTGGAGGAGGAAGGTTCTTCTACCAGAAGACTTATGACGTTCTGTGGTGAAAGCCGGAAGTCTTCGGAAGCCACAGGACCGAGCCGCCTCTCTCTGTCCAGGGATACAACCATGGGCACATGGAACGTCAAGACCATGTACCAGAGCGGCAAGGCCGCCCAGATAGCAGCGGAAATGCAAAAGTACAACCTTTCCCTGCTAGGTATCAGTGAAGCCAGATGGACGCAGTCTGGCCAGAAAAGGCTGTTAAGTGGGGAGATGATTCTGTATTCAGGTCACGAAGAGGAGAATGCCCCCCATACAGAAGGTGTAGCATTCATGCTGTCACCAGTGGCACAGAGAGCGCTGATGGGCTGGGAACCTCTTGGGCCAAGAATTATCACAGCAGCCTTTAGAACCAAGAAAAAGCTCAAGCTGAACGTCATCCAGTGTTATGCGCCCACTAATGACAGTGACGAGGAAGAGAAACAAGAGTTCTACGACCGACTCCAGAGTGCCTTGGACAAATGTGCGGAGCGAGACATCACCATCGTCATGGGCGATTTTAATGCCAAAATAGGGGAGGACAACACCGGATACGAAGAGGTGATGGGGAGACAGGGACTAGGCTCGGAGATGAGTGAGAACGGGGAGAGGTTTGTAGACTTTTGTGCTCTAAACCGACTTGTCATTGGAGGCAGCATCTTCCTACACAGAAGAATACACAAAGCAACTTGGGTCTCACCTGACCATACAACAGAGAACCAAATAGACCATATCTGCATTAGCAAGAAATTTAGAAGATCCCTTCAAGATGTTCGAGTGAGGAGGGGAGCAGATGTCGCCTCAGACCACCATCTGCTTACCTTAAGAATGAAGCTCAAGCTAAAGAAAAGCCGCACAGAGACAACAAGAAGACAGCGCTATAATGTAGGCCTCCTGAGAGAAACTGGAGTTAGAGAAGAGTTCAAACTGGTGCTGTCCAACCGGTTTCAAGCGCTACAGGAGCTAGTAAATGAAGAGGAGGCGGTCACCACAGAGCAGCAGTGTAAGGCAGTTAGACAGGCGCTGAACTCAACCTGCAAAGACACTGTAGGGTTCAGGAAACACCATCACAAGGACTGGCTGTCGGCACAGACCTTGAAGAAGATAGAAGTGAGGAAGCAGAAGAAAGCAGTTGTCAACAACAGTCGCACGAGAGCAGCCAAAGTAAGGGCACAGGGGGAATACTGGGAAGCCAACCGCGAGGTGAAGAAGAGTATCAGGGCAGACAAGAGGGCCTACACAGACAGCCTGGCAGCAGAGGCAGAAAAGGCAGCAGGCAGCGGCAACATGAAACAGCTCTACGACATTACCAGAAGATTGTCCGGCAAGTATGGCCATACAGAAAGACCAGTAAAAGACAAAGAAGGCAAGCCTATTGCAGACAGAGCAGACCAACTCGACAGATGGGCCGAGTATTTTGAAGAGTTACTGAACAGACCTAGCCCACCCGACCCCCCAGACATCCAGCCGGCAGAGACCGACCTACCCATCAGCTGTGACAGACCCAGCCGGGAAGAGATCAGAAGAGCAGTGGCATTTTTGAAGAACGGCAAAGCAGCAGGCCCAGATGGCATCCCAGCGGAGTCTCTGAAAGCAGACCTAGAGACAACAGTGGAGATGCTGTACCCACTGTTTGGAAAGATCTGGGAAGAGGAGGTGATGCCGGCTGACTGGAAGGAGGGGTACCTAATCAAGCTTCCCAAGAAAGGCGACCTCAGCAAGTGTTCCAACTACAGAGGAATCACCTTGCTATCAGTACCAGGAAAGGTCTTCAATAGGATCATCCTGGAGAGAATGAAGAGCTCCGTTGACCCCCAGCTGAGAGACCAGCAAGCAGGATTCAGGAAGAACCGATCATGCACAGACCAGATCGCCATTCTCCGCATCATCGTGGAACAGTCTCTGGAGTGGAGCTCCCCGCTGTACGTCAACTTTGTGGATTATGAGAAAGCATTTGACAGTGTGGACCGAGAGACTCTGTGGAAACTCCTACGACACTACGGTGTACCCACAAAGCTCGTCCGCCTGATCAAGAGCAGCTACGATGGCATGACATGTCGCGTGATCCACGAAGGGCAGTTCACCAGGGAGCTCCAGGTCAGAACTGGTGTCAGGCAGGGGTGTCTGCTGTCTCCGTTCCTCTTCCTACTGGCCATAGACTGGGTCATGAAGATGACCACAGAGCACAGACGAAGTGGAATACAGTGGACACTGTGGACACAGCTTGACGACCTCGATTTTGCAGACGACTTGGCATTACTGTCCCACACTCATCAACAAATGCAGGACAAGACCACGAGGCTTGCTGACATCTCGTCCCAAGTGGGCCTCACCATTCACAAACAGAAAACAAAGACAATGAGGCTGAACGCAACCAGGGAAGAACCAGTCTTGCTTGCTGGCACCTCGTTGGAGGAGGTGGAGTCCTTCACCTATCTCGGGAGCATCATAGACAAAAAAGGCGGCACTGACGCAGATGTCAGAGCACGAATCGGTAAAGCCAGAGCAGCCTTTCTCCAGTTGAAAAAAGTGTGGAGTTCCAGAGAGCTGTCACAACACACCAAAGTCCGGATTTTCAACTCCAATGTAAAAGCAGTTCTCCTATATGGAGCAGAGACTTGGAGATTGACAAAAACCACAGTCAACAGAGTACAGACCTTCATGAACAGTTGCCTTAGAAGAATTTTGAAAATCCACTGGCCAGAGAAGATCAGCAACGTCAGACTCTGGGAGAGAACAGAGCGGTTTGAGAATGAAATTGGGCGAAGAAGATGGGGATGGATCGGTCACAGTCTGAGAAAGCCAGCTTCCAGTATCACTAGACAGGCATTGTCATGGAACCCCCAGGGAAAGAGGAAAAGAGGTAGGCCGAGAAACTCCTGGCGTCGAGACCTCCAAGCAGACATCAAGAGACTGGGAACCACCTGGAGTAGAATCGAAGGAGAAGCACAGAACAGGAGTTGCTGGAGGTCTCTCGTCGACGGCCTATACCCGGGTAGGGGTGACAGGCGTAAGTATGTACTATTACTACTAATATTAATATAACGGGTTTACGGTTCATCGACCCCTGTGGACGTACCTTCCCCCTTTTAATCAGCTTGACATTTCATAGCGAGGCGTGGGTCAGTCGCTGCCAAAAGTGCACTCTACTGATAATTTCACTAATGCACATGCACTTTACGTAACCGATCCTAGCGTGCACTTCACACATTCGATGCATGGCTATGTAGGTTGAAACCAAGGTGTCAAGCGGGGATGGCCGTTTGTGCACCGACCACGTTAAAGTAAGTATTTTGTCAATACCAGGCTGGAAAAAACCGGCCGGGATCTCCACGGGACGACCTACTGACATGCTTCACTGCTCTGCGCTGTGCGCGTGAATTCGCAGCTGAAAGACTTTCTAAGGCGTTTGAGCGCAGATTTAAATCTGAATCGGGCGGATCGTTCAAGGTGACCCAAGAGGATCTATTCCTGTTGCACGTCACCGCGGAGCGAATGTGAACACCCATTTACGAAGGACGCAATGATAGCATGTTACGTTACGACGATCAGCCGCTGCAGAGGTAATACTGAGTTGTTGAGTCTTATGAGGCATAGCCGAATGCAGGGACATATGAGAATCTATGCATCTTGCACATGGAGGGAAGGTGAGGGTGGAAATAGAACAGCTGAGGGACTTGTTCGCCCAAAACCAGTTTAAACGGGTATCATCGTTAGCTCAACTCCTGCTGTAACTGGTCATAATGCAGAACTGGTGACAGCAAAATCCTTGGATTCTCATCAGCATCTGCACAGTGCTTTGGTGCGTGAGGATCTATGCCTCTAGCAAGCGCAAAATTAAACGGGTGGAGTTTCGGGGCTACTGCAGAACCGGGTGCTCGTAGACTGATACGGGCGGAAGAAGTAGAACCCGACGTGGGTGCCAGGCTGGGAGGGTGGGGAATGCTATACTGTGATTGTTGTGTGCTTTTCACGGCTTACGGTTTTAGGCCCATAACTGAGTCATTTGACGGCATCTCTCTCTCTCTCTCTCTCTCTCTCTCTCTCGGCGCAATGGCGGCGGTAAACCTAGCGGGTAGGCCGGCTCTCTCTCTCTCTCACAACGGCGGTTGACCTAGAAGTTTGACTGACTCGTGTGATGACCGACTGTGACCCCCCCCCCCCCCCCTCTCTCTCACAACGGCGGTTCAACTAACCTAGACTATTTGACTTGTGTGATGACTGTGACTGTGTGTACGTGTGTGCACGTGTCAGTTCAGTTACGTGGTTGCGTGAGTGCCAACGCGAGGTGCGTGCGTGTGAATCTTGCATCTGCTTTATTTTTGTGTGCTATATCCAGTCATTCGCTTACACTGATTAATGCTTATAATAGCTATGACTTCATGCACTTACCTCACCTGCTGTCTCTCACTCGATTTACTATTGTTGATCAGCGAAGTCGAGGGAGACAAACAGTTTGTGCAGGTACTGGTTAACGTTGGGAGGGGGAAGGGGGTAGAACGTGGACGTCGATAGAAAGTTTGTGTTAAAAATGTAAAAATTGATTTTTTTATTTAACTTTTTTTGGTTTTTGTTTCTGGTCTATTATGTGCATTTTGATTCAGTTCCCGCCTTTTGAACTTTAGGAGTGTTTCAAGATGATGTTCTTTGCATGCATATTTTTCGTTTACATAAGTGTGTATGTGTGTGTATACATGTGTGTGTATGCATGTGTGTGTGTGCGCATGTGCGTGTGGTGTGTGTGTGTGTGTGTGTGTGTGTGTGTGTGTGTGCATGTGTATGTGTATGTGTGAGTGCGCGCGTGATTATACATGTTTGTGTTTCATGTGTGCATAGAGTTATATGTGTGTGGTATATATGTATATAGTTTCATTTGTCGTTAGGCTTGATTCTGTATTTCTTTCAAGAAAGTTATTCAAAAGTTTGCAGGGCTCAGCACAGTTGAAATATTCAATCAGTTCGGCAGTCGCCGCTGATGCTTCTACACTCTTCAGTCAGGGGCCGGCTGCACTTCATGAGAGAGGTTAGTCCTGGGCCGCCAGCCACTAAGGTGCTCCGCTATAGGGGAGCACCTTGCTTAGTGGCTGGCGCAGGACTAAGCTCACTTTCGTTGCGTCATCAAGTTACTCCTGACACGTGCACTAGTAAATCAATAGTACTATTTACTTGACTACCTGTGGTGCTAGGAGCAATGGGCAACAGACCGCAGATCTCTTTCTCGGCTCTGGCTCTCCGGCATCTCTCTGTTTGTGTCAGTGTGTGTGCCGCGGTGTCCGTATGTGTGTTCCGGCCGCCGCGAATATTTAAAGTTGCAACAGAACGGCGTCAAGTAACAGTGATGGATGGGCAAGGTCAGAAACCCAAGTCACTTTTACATCACACGATACTTCAAACCCCGAAGTCCTCGGCTACACCGGTCGACAAGATTCAAATGTTACCGGCATCGAATGTCCACAAGAGGCTTAGATCTTCTTGAGCTCCGGCGACGCAGGGACTCAAAAGGATCTACACCTATTGCAGATTTTATTGGGGGTTGTAAGGGGACTACGATTATTATGCCTCGAGGACCGTGATTTACAAGCCAAATACCCGCAAAACTCGAAACAACCGGTTCCCAGTTGCTGGCGGATTATACTGGAGCACCTGGGCCCAGTTGCACGCGAGCAAGCTTAGTTCTGCGCCAGCCACTAAGCAAGGTGCTCCTCTCGCGGAGCACCTTGCTTAGTGGCTGGTGCAGGATTAAGCTGTCATGCAACTAATCACAGAAGTCCTGACACGCCGACTGCCTTCAATCAAGGGCAGCCACACGTATTGCTTAAGTACATCTGCAACTACATGTACTTTTCCTTTTCTTCCTCAAGCCGCCCCCCTCCCCCCCCCCCCCCCCGCATCCACCCTAGCCCCCCTTCCCCCCCCCCCTCCCCCTTTTCGGCAGGGGGGGGGGGGGGGCGGTATCGGGAATCGGGAGGGTGTGGGGGAGGGGGGAGAGAGAGAGAGAGAGAGAGAAAGAGCGGTTTGGGCACGGACCTTTATTACTAAAGGTCCGTGGGTTTGGGTTACCGTTTACTTTCGGTCTGGGTCTGGTACGACTAAAGGTCTTTGAACCCCAATACACCATCCCGTCCCGGCCCCGGTAGCTGGACTCGCAACTCCAGTGAAGAAAGGACGGGCTTGTTCAATAGTATGTCCGTTGAAAAGTCCTGGTAAATCAAAGTGGCACAGTTGCAGTGCGCTTGAATTGATCAGTGTTCAGGTCGTACTTCATAAGCAATAGATTTCCCTGTCCCCCATAACCCGCCCGTAAGGGGCGTCCATTATCAATTCGGTGCCGTGGACGTTAAACCTCGAACTAACCAACCAATACACCATCCATCAGCAAGTCGACTCCCTCTTAACCTCGGTTGTTGTTGTTGTTGAGTTGCTGCTGCTGCTTTGTTGATATTGCTGTTGTTGTTGTTGATGTTTTTATCGTTGCTGTTGTTGTTGCTGCTGATGTTGTACGTTGTGTCTGCTTTCAAGTTGTTGTTTTGAGTGTTGATGCTGTGAGTAATTGCTGTTTTTGCTATTGTTCAGTGCTGCTGCCGTCGCAGCTGTTTTTGCTGCTGCTGCTGTAGTTGCTGTTATTATTGTTGCTGTTGTCGCTGATGCTGCTGTTGTTGCTACTCTGCTGTTTTTGCTTACTGCTGTCGTTGTTGCAGTTGTAGCTTTTATTGTTGGGTGTGTGCATGCAAAATACTTAGAGTATGAAAATGATAATAAAAAAATAAATTAAATAAAAGCCGTCGCTGTTGTTGCTGTTTTTGCTGCTGCTGCTGTAGTTGCTGTTATTATTGTTGCTGTTGTCGCTGATGCTGCTGTTGTTGCTACTCCAGGCTGCTGTTGTTGCTTACTGCTGTCGTTGTTGCTGTTGTAGCTTTTATTGTTGGGTGTGTGCATGCAAGACTTAGAGTATGAAAATGACAATAAAAAAATAAAATAAATAAAAGACAAAATAAATCAACAATCAATAACCCAATCAGCCCTGACACACTACAGCAGGAGATGCGTCGACCATGATAATTCAAGGGTAATGCCATTGAATTATCATGGTCGATCCATCTCCTGCAACAGGTGCATAGTCGTTAGATGACGCCTCTAAAATTTGGAAAATACATGCGTCGGGCTGAATGAGATAAATAAAAATAAATGAATACTAAATAAATAGTAAATAAATAAATAAATAAATAAATACACTCTACGCGATCTTTGAATATCCGTACATGTGCGCCGTAATGAGCCCTTCTCCTGACACCACCGCCCGCCCGTGACGTCAGAACATGTGTCGGTGACGTACAGCAAAAGCATGACATCATGTGGCGCACAGAAGCTGCAGAAACTGACACCCCCCCCCCCCCCCCCCCCCAAGAAAAACCCTTATGCATTCAATTACACACACTGGTTGTCTGCCTCGGTTCGCTGCGCTGAATAGCGCAGCGAATCGAGACAGCCGACCAATGTGACATTTAGAATAAATTAAATTAACCCGTTTCCTCACACCCAAGCCCGGGGATGAAAAATGACCAGTGTCGGACTCACGGTCTGAAAAAAAATCACGGATTTACCGCCCGTGTCTTAACTGACGCATACAGTTCAGTAAACTGCGCGGAATGAAATCAGCAAGAAGCAGAGATCCACATGGACTCCCGCCGGCGTATGCAGGGGTGGGGTGGGAGGGGGGGCTCATGAGGATCTATGTCTGTTGTATTTGAGGGATGCTCGTTGCCTCACCGTAAAACGGTTAAATCTACAGTGTAACACTGTGCAGAAAAGTGCTGTGGGCCCTGGTCGTAAATCAAGACGATGGTCACTCGTCCGTTTAACCGGTTTAACCTCAAGGCCGCATCTCCCAACTTTTGGAGGTGGCACCTGTAAGGACTATGTACCAGTGGCAAGAGATGGATCGACCATGATAATTCAAGGGTCTTGCCAGATTAGCTTGGCGCCTGACCATGATAATTCAAGGGTCGTGCCAGATTAGCTTGGCGCCTGACCATGATCATTCAAGGGTAGTGCCAGATTAGCTTGGCGTCTGACCATGATACTTCAAGGGTCGTGACAGATTAGCTTGGCGCCTGATGGCGCCAAGCTAATCTGGCACTACCCTTGAATTATGAAATTCAAATTCAAAACAACTTTATTTATCCCTCAAGGCGGTCAATTACAGTTTTGCCACCACACGTGCTGCTCACATTCACTCACTCGCTCATTCCACAAATTACAATAACAGAGCTACAAAATGGACAATGACTCGGGACGGGTGAAGCCCCTCGCCAAGGCATCTAATGGCCAGCGCATCTAGATTATCATGGTCGATCCATCTCCTGCTGCATTGCTTCGTGGCTCAATAGGAAGAAACAATGACTGAAGCAAGTGAGTGAAAAACACGCTGAAAATGGTGGAGACAAAATCTAAAAACAATATTTTACATTAGTATTATTGTTATGATGTTGTAATAATAATAATAATAATAATAATAATAATAGTAATAATAATTTTATTGTTTTATTTATGATGATGATGATGATGATTAAACAAAACAAACACGGAACCAACACCAAGACTGACAGCAACAAACACAAATAATAATTAAAAAAAGAAGACGAACTAATTTTGTTTTTGTTTTTTGGACAGCCTCTTGTAGATTTTGCAAACTCAGAAGACACTCCTACTGACGCGTCTTCATGTACTGGAGACTTCATCGGCTCCCCCGGGTACACTCAAAATCCTATTCCGTGCGCGTCAGTGTACCCCGCCCAACAACTGATGACGATGCAAAGTATGTTAGCAACGTATTGATCACTGCCATGGGACGCTGAAATTCCCAGACCTGACCCGCACTTCACCTACGCGATCACAATCAGTATATCTGTATCCGCAGTCTCAAACGACAAGATCATGAGTGACTGAGACTTCGTTTGCAATGGCGGAATGACCACCAACAACGAACGACAGCTGAAATCAGTCGGCACGGCGGATCAGTGACCAGTTTGTTTCATAAGTAAAACTTGAACGACACCTCAAACATCTCCATAGAGGCATAGATCCAGATCCTTATGAGCCCTCCGGGCTCATGAGGATCTATGTCTCTTGAACTGAAGATGCTTAGACGGTGTTGTTTATGCTTATTTAGGCTCTAGCCGCGTGAGTTTATTGTTAGGCTTCGTTCCAAACTGAACGAAACCTCATTCAGTGTTGTCAGTCACAGCGGTCTGGCCGCACGGCCGCTGCGACGCGGAACACCGCAGACACGCGGCTGAGCGGCTTGAGCGAGGACATACCGAAGCCCGTCGCAACACTGTTATTACTGGTTTCAAAAGCTTGACGAGAGATGGATCGATTAATTTATAATTTATAAGTCGTTCGTCGTAGCTCAGCGCTTCAATTGATTGCCATTAAAACTCTGTACATGTAGAGCTACTGACTGAGTTGCAAAAGGTGCCGAGTGCGAGACTGACACTCGGTTTCAGTCAACGTAGCGTTAGTCTATCACAAAAATAAGGCGGCATGCACCGAATTTGGCTTCGACTCACCGTGCCTTTGATACCAGGCAACACTTAATAATACAAATGATGATGATAATGATTACGACGACGGCGCTGAGACTGTTGTGCGGCTCAGGATGCACTGAGTTTCAGGCATAAGAGTGCCCAGTGCCGTCTCTTAGCAAACGACAGTATCCTGCAACGAATCAAAGAGAGACAACCGATACACGATTTGGGGAGGAAGGAATCTGCAATACACGCCACGAGTTTCTTCCCCTCTTCGCTAAGAAGTTGAAAGCACCACCAGTTCCTTCACACTGCCACACTCACTAATTAATAATAATAATAAAATAAAAATTAGCTATTTGCAGCATAGCTCCGTCTTCATGTGGATTGTAAAAAAGAAGGGTAGGAAAGTCTTAGCTGAGGAAAAAAAAGAGAGAAGATAATCCGTTGTATAGAACTTTAGCCCTGTCTAGGAGCAACGGTCACTTTAAAACACCAGCTGCCATACTGACTTAGTAACACCGTCTATGAAACTATCACCTTTGTGTTCGACACAAGACGTTTAGCCCTAAACGTTTAACGGGCTTATCTCGTTCAGTGATAGCTGAGGCAGACAGTGTTTCTTCAAGGAAGGGACAAAACCCTCAAACAACAGAACAAAACCCAGAAAGCATGGCCGATTCAAAGTGGTCGTCAGCAAGAGGCATAGATCCTCATGAGTCCCCGCAACTGCGGGGGCTCATGAGGATTTATACCTCTTGCAGTTGTGTTTCTGCAGTCTCGTTGATTCAAGATTAAAACAAAAACAAACAAACAAACAAACAAACAAACAAACAAACAACCCTGGGGAATGTGGATTCACTCAAAGTTATGTCAGCAAGAGGCATAGATCCTCATGAGCCCCCGCAACTGCGGGGGCTCATGAGGATCTATACCTCTTGTAGTTGTCACTGTTTCTGCAGTCTCGTTAATCCAAGGTTAAAACAACGAACAACAACAATAACAAAAACACTAGAAAATATTGATTCAAAGTGGTGTCAGTAAGAGGTATAGATCCCCATGAGCCCCCGCAACTGTGTGTGGGGGCTCATGAGGATCTATACCTCTTGCAGCCGAGTGGCGTTCAAAATTCCTCGGCACTGAACGTGTTGTTGACACTAAGCATGTGACTTGTACAAGTTTGTATATTAATTAATTCATCAGTGACTCCACCTATATATATATATATATATATATATATATATATATATATATATATATATATATATATATATATATATATATATATATATATATATAATATATATATATATATATATATATATAATATATATATATATATATTATATACCGCACAACCGCCCCACACCCAATGTAATGAATGGCACCTATGACAGGCTGGTACGGAATGTAGCTCCAATGCCAAGATTCATAACATTCCTAGGCGCTATTTATAGGGACAAAATCTTTCATTTTTTTTTCCTGAATACCATACCACAATAAGTTGAAGGCCCACTACCGCCGTAACTGTTCACAGACACACTTCTGTAACAGTTCACTCAGTGCGGCTTACGAAACGCTACACACAGGCCTATCTATGGTTCATTTAGACACAGGACAATCCAGTTTAGCTCACGTCTTCTTTATATCAAGTAACATGACAATGACTCCACTCCGTTCTTGAAATCACATACAACGCTTTCAACGGTACGCCGGACAGAATTTTTGCTGCGTGTCCAAATCGCTGTTAATTAAAGTTCATTAGGTGTCGGTGTCGACAAGGCATAACGCACTAACACAAATGATCCTGAAATGTGTCGTCAGATTTTATGAGTAGAGGTACTTTAAAAAGCCCCCTAAAAATATCATGACTTGAAAAAAGCAAAACTCGTTTACATGTTAAGTTAAGCCTTTCCTGCCGCTGTACGTAAATCTTGGTTTATTCAACGACCAAAAGCCTTGAACGGCACCGACTGCCCAAGAAACACTCGAGAGCGGGATGCAAATTGGTCTCAGCAAGAGGCATAGATACTCATGAGCCCCCGGGACAGCGGAGGCGCATGAGAACCTGTGTCTCTTGCAGAGTTGGATCGTGTTCACTTTTTTCTCGGCAGTGAAGGGGTTAAGATCTCTGTCCAGAACACTTGGACGGGACTGTATAAACTTAGTCTGTACAAATTTAGGAACAAAATCTGAACATTTGACAGCCGTGCTTATTTGAAATGAT